>ONZH01024773.1:0-191065 GCA_900303285.1 Rhinella marina | reverse complement strand
GGAGGAGGCATAGTACGTCTGAGAGACCGTGACCGAGGTAGGCCCCGCAATCCTCGGTGTGGGCAGTACATGAGCGGCCCAGGGTCATTCTCGGTCCCAGCCTCCACCAAGTTAACCCAATGTGCCGTCAGTGAGATATAGTGTCCCTGCCCGGCAGCACTTGTCCACGTGTCCGTGGTTAGGTGGACCTTCTCAGAAACAGCGTTGGTCAGGGCACGGATGATGTTCTGTGACACGTGCTGGTGTAGGGCTGGGACGGCACATCGGGAAAAATAGTGGCGGCTGGGGACCGAATACCGAGGGGCAGCCACCGCCATGAGATTGCGAAAGGCCTCGGTCTCTACCAGCCTATAGGGCAGCATCTCCAGGCTCAGCAATTTGGAGATGTGGACGTTGAGGGCTTGGGCATGTGGGTGGGTGGAAACTGTATTTCCTCTTGCGCTCCAGCGTCTGCTGTAAAGACAGCTGAACGCTGCGCTGGGACACATTGGTGGACGCTGTGGAGGATCGTGGCAGGCGAAGGTGTGGTTTTCCGGCGGGAGGCGCTCGTGCCGGGGTCCTGGGCAGGGGGTTGACTAGCAGAGGCAGCGAGTGACACAGGGGAAGAGCAGTGGTGGGACCCGCAGGAAGTGGTGAACGGCCTTGGTTCCATTGAGTGGGGGTGTTTAGCACTCATATGCCTGCGCATGCTGGTGGTGGTTAGGCTAGTAGTGGTGGCACCCCTTGCTGATCCTGGTGTGGCACAGGTTGCACACCACAGTCCGTCGTCATCCTCACTTTCTTTAAAGAACCTCCAGACTTGCGAACATCTAGGCCTCGCCACGGGAGCTTCACTACGTGAAACAGTTGCTGCTGATGCACCAGCTCTGGCCCTGCTTCTGCCTCTGGCCCCACCACTGCCTCTTCCAACCTGTTCTGGTGCAGCACTCGCCTCCGCCTCAGAAGCACTGTCTTCACTCGGCTTATCAACCCAGCTTGGGTCAGTCACCTCGTCATCCTCCGATTCCTCAGTCTGCCCCCCCTCGGACTTCCTGCCCTGACACTGACAACAACTTCACCACTGTCTGACAACCGTGTCTCCTCATCGTCCGACACCTCTTTACAAACTTCTTCCACTAAGTCAACATTGTCATCATCAACATCACCCACAGACTGCGACAGTTGGAAAACTTGGGCATCGGGAACGAGGTCAGCAGCAACCTGAGAAGTGGTTTGTGACTCTGGGAAGGGTCCAGAAAACAGTTCCTGAGAGTATGCTGGATCGCATTCCAAATTTTCCTGGGAGGGGGCAGACTGGGGGGAAGGAGGCTGAGGTGGAGGAGCCAGAGGAGTGCTCCCTTGGGTAACGTGGGTGGACTGCGTGGAAGACTGACTGGTGGACAAATTACTTGAAGCATTGTCCGCAATCCACGACATCAGCTGTTCGCACTGTTGTGGTTTCAACAGTCCTCTACCACGTGTCCCTGTAAGTTGCAGACATGAAGCTAGGGAGTGTAGATCTGCGGCGTTCCCCTGCTCCCTCATCAGCAGGTACTGTCTCACCCTGCCCAGGACCACGGCCTCTGCCCCCTGCAGTAATTGAATGCCCACGCCCACGCCCTCGTCCCTTAGCCCTGGGGTTCAACATTTTCTGTATATAAGTGTATTACATAAAAAAATAAAATAAATGGGCCTGCTGTACTGAAACCCACAAACTTGTTCAGTCTGAACAAGTAAATATATAGGTGGATAAGTTAGATCAAAATTACGTATGTTATTACGTACCGTGCAGTATGGAGCAATTACACGGAAACTATTAGATTAGGCAGACTTGGTCTGCTTAGTTGCAACCCAGACAAATGTCGCACAGAGATTTTTGTAATCTAGCTGTATAAGTGAGAGCAAAAGACCTTGTTTAATTAAGTGACGTACAGAATGTGTCACCTGGACAGAAAATACGGATTGTAGTAAGTGGACAGCTGATCTGTGACACACAGAATGGTTCCACGCAGCTGTGTGAAGTGGATTTGTATTACTGAGATAAAACAACAAAAAAACTATTTTTTTTATATATATATATATATTTTTTTTTATATTTTTTTTTTAGTTTTGTTTTTTTTTGGAACGTGACGGGCAGAAACTATCAGAGAGCTAACTCAGCCCCTGCTGACGGTGGCTATTTTGACTGCAACCCAGACAAATGTCGCACAGAGATTTTTGTAATCTACAGTCATGGCCAAAAGTTTTGAGAATGATACAAATATTAACTTTTACAAAGTCTACTGCTTCAGTTTTTATAATGGCAATTTGCATATACTCCAGAATGTTATAAAGAGTGATCAGCTTAACAGCAATTAATTGCAAAGTCAATATTTGCCTTGAAAATGAACTTTATCCCCCAAAACACATTTCAACTTCATTGCAGCCCTGCCTTAAAAGGACCAGCTAACATCGTTTCAGTGATTGCTCCATTAACACAGGTGTGGGTGTTGATGAGGACAGGGCTGGAGATCAATCTGTCATGATTAAGTAAGAATGACACCACTGGACACTTTAAAAGGAGGCTGGTGCTTGGCATCATTGTTTCTTTTCTGTTAACCATGGTTATCTCTAAAGAAACACGTGCAGTCATCATTGCAACTGCACAAAAAATGGCCTAACAGGGAAGAGTTTCGCAGCTAGAAAGATTGCACCTCAGTCAACAATCTATCGCATCATCAAGAACTTCAAGGAGAGAGGTTCCATTGTTGCCAAAAAGGCTCCAGGGCGCCCAAGAAAGACCAGCAAGCGCCAGGACGTCTCTTAAAAGTGTTTCAGCTGCGGGATCGGGCTACCAGCAGTGCAGAGCTTGCTCAGGAATGGAGCAGGCAGGTGTGAGTGCCATCTGCACGCACTGTGAGGCGGAGACTCTTAAAAGTGTTTCAGCTGCGGGATCGGGCTACCAGCAGTGCAGAGCTTGCTCAGGAATGGCAGCAGGCAGGTGTGAGTGCATCTGCACGCACTGTGAGGCGGAGACTCTTGGAGCAAGGCCTGGTCTCAAGGAGGGCAGCAAAGAAGCCACTTCTCTCCAGAAAAAAACATCAGGGACAGACTGATATTCTGCAAAAGGTACAGGGAGTGGACTGCTGAGGACTGGGGTAAAGTCATTTTCTCTGATGAATCCCCTTTTCGATTGTTTGGGACATCTGGAAAACAGCTTATTCGGAGAAGACGAGGTGAGCGCTACCACCAGTCTTGTCTCATGCCAACTGTAAAGCATCCTGAAACCATTCATGTGTGGGGTTGCTTCTAAGCCAAGGGAATCGGCTCTCTCACAGTCTTGCCTAAAAACACAGCCATGAATAAAGAATGGTACCAGAATGTCCTCCGAGAGCAACTTCTCCCAACCGTCCAAGAGCAGTTTGGCGATCAACAATGCCTTTTCCAGCAGGATGGAACACCTTGCCATAAAGCAAAGGTGATAACTAAATGGCTCAGGGAACAAAACATAGAGATTTTGGGTCCATGGTCTGGAAACTCCCCAGATCTTAATCCCATTGAGAACTTGTGGTCAATCATCAAGAGACGGGTGGACAAACAAAAACCTACAAATTCTGACAAAATGAAAGCATTGATTGTGCAAGAATGGACTGCTATCAGTCAGGATTTGGTCCAGAAGTTGATTGAGAGCATGCCAGGGAGAATTGCAGAGGTTCTGAAGAAGAAGGGTCAACACTGCAAATACTGACTTGTTGCATTAACTCATTCTAACTGTCAATATAAGCTTTTGTTACTCATAATACGATTGCAATTATATTTCTGTATGTGATAAAAACATCTGACAAACACACATAAAAACCAGAGGGCAGCAGATCATGTGAAAATATAATATTTGTGTCATTCTCAAAACTTTTGGCCATGACTGTAGCTGTATAAGTGAGAGCAAAAGACCTTGTTTAATTAAGTGACGTACAGAATGTGTCACCTGGACAGAAAATACGGATAGGAGCGAGTGTGCTGAACTGTGACACACAGAATGGTTCCATGCAGCTGTGTGAAATAGATTTGTATCACTGAGATAAAACAACAAAAAAAACTTTTTTATATATATATATTTTTTTTTAATATTTTTTTTTTTAGTTTTGTTTTTTTTTGGAACGTGACGGGCAGAAACTATCAGAGAGCTAACTCAGCCCCTGCTGACGGTGGCTATTTTGACTGCAACCCAGACAAATGTCGCACAGAGATTTTTGTAATCTAGCTGTATAAGTGAGAGCAAAAGACCTTGTTTAATTAAGTGACGTACAGAATGTGTCACCTGGACAGAAAATACGGATTGTAGTGAGTGGACAGCTGAACTGTGACACACAGAATGGTTCCACACAGCTGTGTGAAATGGATTTGTATCACTGAGATATAACAATAAAAAATAAAAAAAAGGGTTATATATGGCGATAGCTGCACTACTAGTGCCAGCCAGCCCAGCCAGGAGACAAAAAAAAAATGTCTTGCAGCCCTTAGAAGGGTTCTTTTGAGATCACTCCTGCCTAACAAAGAACTAAATCCAGGCCCTAACACTCTCCCTGAAACGCAGCAGCTCTATCCCTAACGACATCCAGACAGCATCTGAGCCGAGCACCGCGGGCAGTCACTAGTATATTCCAGGGTCACCTGATCAGGCCAGCCAACCCCTGCTATCTACATGTAAGGGCCCCACGTGATGCTGGGTGTACCGCAGAGTCTCCTGGCTTGTGATTGGCTGCGTTTATAGGCGCCAAAAATGCACAATGCGGTAGTTGCCATTTCCTCGAGCATGGCGAGATACTCGTCCGAGCAGCGAGCACTTACGAGTACCGTAATACTCGAACGAGCACCAAGCTCGGACGAGCATGCTCGCTCATCTCTAGGGATTACCTAAGTTCTGCCCATTTTTGGCTTGTGACGGCCAGAATTTTGCCAAGATGAAAACTGGCTTAGTTGCCCACAGCAACCAATCAGAGTCCACCTTTCATGTTCCAAAGGGGCTGTGAAAATGAAAAGATCAATCTGATTGGTTGCTAGGGGTAACTAAGCCAGTTTTCCCTTAAACCAGTTTTGATAAATCTTCCCCTTTCTTTCTTCCTTCTTTCTTCTCTGAAAATTAGGGATAGTCCCTGTAAATTTGGGACTGTTGGCAACCATGCATGATATTGTATGTACGGGTCCTGGCTGCAGTTTGTGAAATAGTTTTCTTTGTAGTCTTTTGGCGCAACTTGCCGTGTTTGTCTAAAAACCCAAATGTGATTTAATGTATTTCCACGATATTAATGGTTATTGTGTGTGAGGTTTCTCCTGTGTTACGCCTCCATGATATTCAATTGATACTATAACAATAAAGACAGAAAAAACGGACAAAGACAATGTAATAATAAAGCATGCACAAAGTATTCCACGTAGGATGGCAGAGCATACGTCCAATACAATGAAAACCAGGCCCGGGGTAACGAACAGAAAATTCCAGATGCTGACTATGATAACCAGAGAGTACTTGATGATAAACCAGATTATGTGACACGCGGACAGCACGAAGCTCAGGACCGAGGCCACAATCTCATATAAGGCCCAAAAGAGGTGCGCAAGCAGTAAGAAGACTTCGCTGCAAGCCATCAGGAGGCCTACCACAGAGGACATCATCTGATGAAGACTGGAGCTAAAATTGACTGGCTTGAAGTCCAGCACTCGACCTGGATCCGCCTTTTTACTTACACCGAGCTTTGAAAGTGGGTAATGAGATAACGGTCGCTTCAATTTCTCCATTGCTATGCTGGGAATTTACAGATCTGAGAAAAAAAACAAACAAAAAAAACATAAAAATGCTGTATATAGATTTGTAAAAACTCATTTTAAAAAAAGCATAAAATGAGCACTGCACATTTATATTAGGGCTGAGAGACATGGCCTAAAATCTCAAATTTTTTTTTTTGGCCTTCAGCGATCTTCCAATCCTCATTCTATGAACTTCGGGACAGACGGCATCACGTGTGTTTGCAGCCAGAGGGCGTCCCCCTGTTTAACCGCTCAGACGCCGCAGTCGCTCTTCACTGTGGCATCTGAAGCAGAATCGTACTTACCTCCAATCCTGGCAGGTGTCGGCTATATAACGGGATCCTCTATGTATAGAGCGGGCTCAGCTATGACAGGTTAGACAATTTTCCCTACGCCACCTCTTTACAACCTGAAAAAAAGGAATACATTAGGCCTCATGAACGCGGCTGTGTACGTATTTCAGTCCGCAAAATACAGATACCTTCCGTGTGCAGCAGGAAAAAATTCACACAATAATTATATATTAAACATAACATAGAAAATGTGGAATTATCCAGTAAATAATGTTACTGACTCCAGGGAAAAAGCGTCCTCTTCAGGCCAAATGAAAGGTGCAGCACAATGCAAGGATGCTGTATGCTCTGAGATGCTGATTATTGAGGCTGTAAAAAAAAATAAAATAAAAAAATATATATACACACACCATACTTTTCACCCTATAAGACGCACCTGGGTTTTAAAAGAGGAAAATAAGGAAATAAAAAATATTTTTCATCAGAGCTTAGCTCAGAACCCCAATGTTAATCAAGATCAGACCTTCAATGTTAATAAGTCCCCTAATCGGACCTCCATATTAATAAGTTCCCCAATCAAATAATCTTATAGGTTCAAAAATACAGCATACAGTGGGGAAAAAAGTATTTAGTCGGCCACCAATTGTGCAAGTTCTCCCACTTAAAAAGATGAGAGAGGCCTGTAATTGACATCATAGGTAGACCTCAACTATGAGAGACAAAATGAGAAAACAAATCCAGAAAATCACATTGTCTGATTTTTAAAGAATTTATTTGCAAATTATGGTGGAACTCGGCTTCGGGTCTGACTAGTACCTTTCACTGTAATAATCAACTACCGAAGTTATTGAACAAAGTCACACGTGACTTCGTGAAGAACTTATTTCTGCTCATCGGAGGCAGTACATTGTCTCCGTACAGTATTATCACAAAATTTTTAGCTAAGTGACTTCGCTTCTCTCATCTCCACTCACAATTACTGATGGACATCACTGACTAAACACTGACTGTTTAGGTACATTAAAGACCGGAACTCGCTGAATATGCAGTTTAGATATTTTGTCATATATTATTCGTGTGACGCGTTTCGGCTAGTTCATAGCCTTCCTCAGGAAGGCTATGAACTAGCCGAAACGCGTCACACGAATAATATGTGACAATAAATATCTAAACTGCATATTCAGCGAGTGCCGGTCTTTAATGTACCTGATCATCGGAGCGTCTCTCCTGACACGTGCACCACGACAAGAAACCGGACTCACTACTTCATAACAAACACTGACTGTGTCACGCAGGTGCACACCCCATTACAGTGCAGTTATCAGAGTTGTGCCTAGTAACAAGCCTCGCACCCCTGTGTCCATCCCATGAGCAGGACAGATATTTAGTCAAAAGGAGTAAACGATAAAATCTCCTACTAAATGACAGCAAACAGAGATCTTGAAAAACATTACGAAATGACTGGAAGTATATTCAAAATTGCAAAGCTTTTTCATTAGGCCTCGCGCCCACGGCTGTAAACATATTTTAGTCCATGCCCAACGGATCCACAAAATACAGATATTTTCCATGTGCTCCGTATTTTTCTCACTCCTATCCATAGAAATGACTGTTCTCATCCACAATATTGACAAGAATAAGACATGTTTTATAATTTGCGGAACAGCCACACGGATCCGCAAAACATACGCGTGTGTGCACGACCCCATAGAAATGAATCAAAAATGTGGATTGCACATGGATGAAAAATAAAGACCTCATGCACGGACACAGATCATTTTTGCTTATGATTGCATTTTATTCATTTTTGGCTAAAAATCATATTTTCAATTGGCCTTTATTAAAAATATTGAGCCGTTCTGTCACAAAAAAAACTGTTTTTCTAAGTGTGTGACTGGTACTTTGACCCTTTTTTTTTTAAACTGAGAGGTTATAAACACTTAGTTAAGCCACATTCTTATCAGTAAGATAAGGACTGAGCTATAATGAGTGTTTATAATATCAGAGATCAGAGATCAGGAGCCTGTCAGCTCCTGGTCTGATGGAAAAAACAGAAAATCCACAGGCAGCTACTACAGCATCTCAGCTCTGTACAGAAAAAATGATTCCATATTTTTAATAAAGACCAATTGAAAAAATTATTTTTTTTAGCTCAAAATAAGTACAATGCAATAATAAAAAATGCCCCCAAAGGAGTCCATAGCCTTTAACTCTCCTCTTCCTAAAACCTATTGGGAAGTATTTATCAGCGGTGGTGCATGTGACTTTGTGGCAGGGGACCTGTGCCGACTTTGGCTGCGAGCAACGATTACAAGTGAGGAGGGGCAGCCCCTGAACTGAACACGGTTGCATTGCAACTCACAAGTAGTTACGACTGTGACCAAAGAATCACTAAAACCACTCATTTCAATGGCTGCACAGCTAGACTGCAGTACTCTCTGGTTGCGCGAGTCGCGGCCAAGATTGCATCATAGCCCCATCCAGTGTACCTTACCTATGCCGCCCTACACCCACACGCTTTCTTATTGTAGATGCTTCTTCTAGCCCAGATCCAACATGTAACCCCGTCCTTTCTTACCTCTCCTCCTCATGCAGAATAATGATGGTCCTATAGGTTGCCGGACTTCTCCTTCCAGAACTACGGATGCAATCCTACACTGTCAGCTTCTGTGCAGTGACTGGAGCTGGGCAGGTCCTCCCTGCTGCATCCTAGAAAGAGAAATGGAAACTGAAACTAAATAACTTGCATTTGCAGCCCTAGAACTCACCAGTCCGGTCTTTTACAGGCCCTTTTTTCTTCTGATCTGTACAGTCATCTGGCAGAAATCTTGAAAGAATAAACCTTGCCTAAAGCAAATAAGAAAAAAAGGATTTACTTTTTTTTTCTCTCTCTAAAAATAGCATTTTTCCATGGGCTGTGTCTGGTATTGCAGCTCATCTCAACAGAAGTGAACAGGGGCTGCAATATTTAACTCAGCCTGTCGATAAGGGTGACGCTGCTTTGAATTGAACCCATTTGAGGGTGTGTCCTCATGTTTTGGTCTACATATAAAGACGTCTATGGAAAAAGACCTGAAGACAACGCGTTTCTCATCTGAAACTGTCTTTACTCCTGGCACCTGGTAATCCAGAAGGTCCGAAAATCTGCAATTTTGAATTTAAGGGGGTTGTCGCATGAAAAACATTCTACAGTTTTCACACCAGCACCTGAATCTGAATACTTTTGTAATTAAAAAGTGTTCATAGCCACAGAGTTATTCAATAAAATGTATATGTATAGCACACCACCTGCTATTTGTATTTTTCTTATTTCTTTGTCCTGCTCACTGAGAAGGCCGCACATGCTCAGTTTCATCCTTCAACTGCCTCCTGAGCTGTGATAGGGAGAGCTGAGACACGCCCCGAGCTGTGATAGGGCGAGCTGAGACACGCCCCCTGAGCTGTGATAGGGAGAGCTGAGACACGCCCCCTGAGCTGTGATAGGGAGAGCTGAGACACGCCCCCTGAGCTGTAATAGGGAGAGCTGAGTCACGCCCGATGAGCTGCAGCAGAAAATACACACCCCCTGAGCTTTCAGCTTGATATAAATCTAGCAGAGCAGTGAATGTGGAGATCTCTGGATCCATGTGAGGTACAGGGCTGGTTCTAGCTTTGTTGATGACTAATTTGCATTTTTATTACATTAATCATGGGAGAACCCCTTTAACAAGGCAAGAGTCTAGGATACTGAGCTATACTGATCTATTTTGTGATTTCCTCTTAAAAATTCTCTTCACTTGCGTGGGGGTTTAAATGTGACCAAGGATAATATCTACATGGAGTTTGTATGTTCTCCCCATGTCTGGGTGGGTTTCTGCTGTGTGCTCAGTTTCCTCCCACACGCCAAGGCCAAACAGATAGCGTGAGCTTAACGGGGTTGTCCAACCCCTATAATGCCCTCCAAAATGCCCGGGTCCCTTATACAGGTTATACTTACCCTGCTTCGCTCCTGATGCCCACTGCTACATCTCCCAATCGCAGGGATCAAAACATCCAGCGACGGGGTAGCCAATAGCAGGCCGCGACAGAAACAAGCCTCCCTAGCATCACCCGCGATGCTAGGGAGGCACGTTCCCGTCGTGGCTGCCTTCCCCGGATGTTTTGAGCTGCGCCACAGGGAGGTGCAGTGATGGCCATGCATCAGAAGCGACACTGGTGCCAGGGAGCAGGGTAAGTATAACCTGTATGCAGTGCCCGGGCATTTTAGGGGTTGAATAATCCCTTCAAAGGGGGTTGTCTGGGAAATAACACATCGGGGGTCAAAAGGTTTGCAGATGGGGATCCTAAATCTCACAAAACAGCAACAGTCAATAGACCCTCTAGGACAGGGATCTCAAACTCGTGGCCCTCCAGATGTTGCAAAACTATAACTCCCAGCATGCCCTGGTAGCCGAAGAATGTCCAGGCACGATGGGAATTGTAGTTCTGTAACAGCTGGAGGGTCACGAGTTTGAGATCCCTGCTCTAGGAAGACCATACGTTTTTCTTCACCTTAGGCCTCCTGCACATGACGGAGATAATGCGCCGTGCTGTCCGCATATTCTGCGGCTTCACTGAAATGAATAAATCCGCAAAAAAATGCAAAAGGGGTGCAGAAAACCAAAATATGACCGTGTGCATGAGGCCTAAGGGATATACTATGTCTACATTCACACATAAAAATCTATGTATTTGCAGTGGAATCCAAGCTTGATTCTCAAACTCCTACTGTGGATCTGCAGTATATTCACGCTGCAGATCCTCACGCTAGTTTGCAGTTTCCGTGTCAAGAACTGACATGCAGAGAACCACAACTAAAGTGAACTGCACACTCTGCACAGGACCTAGCGCCATGTTGGCAAAAATAATTGAGACGGAGAGGTGGCGTTTCTCACCTGCAGATTTCAAACCAGCATCTGGATCTGAATACTTTTGTAATTAGATGTAATTAAAATTTTTGTATAGCCACTGAGTTCAAAAACTATCTGTACAGCGCCACCTGCTGTTTGTTTTTCTTATTTCTATGTCCTTCCCACTGAGATGGCCGCACATGCTCAGTTTCATCTTTCACCTGCTTACTGAGTTGTGATAGGTAGTGCATGGACACGTCTCCTGAGCTGTGAAAGGGAGAGCTGAGACACGCCTCCTGAGCTGTGATAGGGAGAGCTGAGACACGCCTCCTGAGCTGTGATAGGGAGAGCTGAGACACGCCTCCTGAGCTGTGATAGGGAGAGCTGAGACACGCCTCCTGAGCTGTGATCGTGAGAGCTGAGATACGCCCCCTGATCTGTGATAGTGAGAGCTGAGATACGCCCCCTGAGCTGTGATAGGGAGAGCTGAGACACGCCTCCTGAGCTGTGATAGGGAGAGCTGAGATACGCCCCCTGATCTGTGATAGGGAGAGCTGAGACACGCCTCCTGAGCTGTGATAGGGAGAGCTGAGACACGCCTCCTGAGCTGTGATAGGGAGAGCTGAGACACGCCTCCTGAGCTGTGATAATGAGAGCTGAGACACACCTCCTGAGCTGTGATAGGGAGAGCTGAAACACGCCTCCTGAGCTGTGATAGGGAGAGTTGAGACACACCCCCTTAGCTGCAGCACAAAAGACACTCCCCTTGAGCTGCCACCTTGATATAAATCTAGCAGAGCAGTGAATGTGGAGATCTCTGGATCCATGTGAGGTACAGGGCTGGTTCTAGCTTTGTTAGAAAGAGGTTGTTATGTGCTATATGATATTTGATTTTTATTCTTCCATTAGTCATTAAGCGACGCCATACACCGGTGATCACGTGCTATGGCTGGAGTGCCTCTTTAACACACCGAAGTCAAACGCAATACAAGATCAGTATGAAAAATTCCATTTATTCTCTGCACCGGTCATTCACTGATATTTACACACAGACAATGCATTATTATCTATTAATACATGAACCTTTTTTTTTCCTAATACTTGGAAATATGCACTTGCGATGATGGCCTATACACATGACAGAGGAAGGGGATATTCAGACAGACTAACCTTTCTCATCACCCTGATCCTGTACAGATAGCTGCAGAAACCCACATGATTGGAAATTACCCTACAGATATATATGGAGCCCCGTAAAGGGTCCATCTTCTTCATCCTGAAGCCCATGTTATTCAATGACGTCTTTAAAAATTTCTTGTGATATGTGAAAACGACTCAACACTTCTTGAGTGCATTCAAAAAAAAAAAAAAAAAAAAAAGATGGCGCTAGGCTGGGGTGTAACTCAAATAACGAATTTACAATACTCACATGGCAAGCTTCATGGTTTGGGTTATAAATACTTTTTTTTTTCTTTTTTTTTTGTTTTCTCTACTTGCTCCTCTTTGTAGAATACAGCAAATACATAAATGTGGTATAAAATGATATTTATATATATAAATATATATATATGTACAGTGGTGAGTCTGTCACATCCGGTCCAAGCCTCTCACAAACCCCGGCTGGTAGGATGGACGATCAGAGCATTTCAGACTTTAGATGAGAGAACGTAACCAGCTTTCTGTACAGTAAATTAGGAACTTAGCTGCCTGTTCACACAATGTGTGCTTTGAGCCGACGGAGGAGGACTATACAGACTGGGATTCGGATTCTTCCTTTTAAAGGGGTTCTCCGAGATATTTTTACTTATGACCTACCCTCCCGGATAGGTCATCAGTATCGGATCGGTGAGGGTCCGACAGCTGGGACCCGCGCCGATCAGCTGTTTGAGAAGGCACCGGTTTAAGCGAATGTGACCGAGCTGCAATACCAAGCACGTCCACTATACAATGTACGGCGCTGTGCTTGGTGAGCTAAAAGAGGGTCGTGGTGCTACTATGAGCACTGGTGCCTTCTCAAACAGCCATACAGTGGGGGTCCTAGGTGTGGGACCCCCACCAATCAGTGAAAAAAAAAACTGCCGGAAAAACCCCTTTAAAGAGGACCTGTGGACTCTCCCGACATGACTGGCTTCGTAAATATCTGCATTACACATCAAAAGACAACTCTGGAGCATCACCTCTTAGAACTTACACTGTGCCATCCCTCTGTTCTTCCTCCTGGAAGTGTACTGATAACAGAGTGTGAGGCCAGGGCTACCTGTCGCGCGACAATAAGGGCGCAATTACATGGCGATGTGTCGCACAAGATTTCTTGTAATGATAGTCAAAGGTGTTGCACTGCGACGCGATGGTTGAACAGAAATCCAACTTGGATGGATTTTTGGCAACTGTCGCAGTGCGACACCATTGACTATCATTACAAAAAAAAATGTTGCAAGACTTTTCTGCAAAATATGTTGCCGTGTAGCCCTAGCCTTACTCTTCCCCTTGTCAATAGGTGCCATCACTACACACACAGTTAATACCATGCTGACAGTGCCAGAGTGCGTAGAGAGGACTGCTACAGAAAAGAGGGACGGTAGCACCCAGTTGTCAACTTATTCATACATTTCCAGGAGGAATAATACAGGAATGGCACAATGCAGAGCCTGAGAAAAGATGATCCAGGACTGTCAGGGGAATTTACTAAATGTCGGGAGAGCCGACGGGTCCTGCTTTGTTCTTTGGAATATATACATACACATAGATGTATACTGTTAGAGGGAACTTTAAAATAATGTACAAAAAGAAAATCATCGGTCACTACACAAGACACTGATTAATCATTAAAAACAGATGGCCGAGACTTTACATTTTCGGTTTATATACAGAAGGTAATAACGTAAGCAATAGTGGAAGGCTATAAAAAAAAGAAGGTATATAGAGGTTATGCGCTCGGGTTGTGATGGACACTACTGGCAGAAAGGAGATGCTGTGGGATCAAATCCTTTAAAAACATCTTTCAAGGAACCAGCGTCCTGCTCACTTTCCTGCGTCGGGCTATTGCCTGCAAAGGGGCTGCCGCTGCCAGACTTGGCGGCCTGCTTGACCAGCCCGTAGACAGGCGGCACGGGGAGGTTGTGGACAGCCGGCTGGCTGCTCTCAGCAGTGGTTTGGGCCTTAGGGCGCGGCCGGTTGTAACTGTTGTATCGGTCCGTGGCAGGTTCCGAGTTTGGTTTGTCGGCGTCCGGCTGGTCAAGGGCAGACTTGCGCACAAACAGCGGCTCCTTTGACTTACTGGCAGTTTTGTTCTCTGGTCCCTTAGGTGGCGTTTCGCTCGGAGCGGCGTCGGTCGAGGTCTTGCTCCCTGCCCTGGGGTCGTACAAACTGATGCTGCTCAGAACATTACTTTGACCACTAGGCTTGCTCGACCCGCCCACAGTCAGCAGACGGGGATCGTAGGGTGCGATGGCTGGTGTGCTTTCAGCAGCAGGTAATATCGGAAGGGGTTGGCTGGGCTCTGGAGGCCTTGGGGGCTCTGCTGATTTCTGCAGCCGCGGGTCAGCCGGTGGTTTGCGCATTCGGGGGTCGCAAGGTTTCTCGGCAGGTGCTGGCGCAGGGGTCGGCGTTACAGAGGCAGCATTGACAGTCTTCAAAATCCTAGATAACAGTTCGAAATCTGGGAGGCTAGAATTAGCTGCTGGTGCCTCAGGGGCAGATGCCCGCTGACGTGGGTCGTGAGCAGCGGAGGCGGCGGGACGGTTCAGTCGAGGATCAAGAACTGGCATAGCCTGTAGTGCAGCTGGCACTGGGATGAAGTCTTGTTTTGGAATGGGCAGCGGGATAAGGTCTTCGGGGCTCCACAAAACAGTCCTGGCAAAACTTGGCTTGCTCAAACTTACGTCCTTTTTGATGTGGCTGAATTGCTGTAACTGGCAGCGTGGGTCTCTCAATGTCTGCCCGGGGAGAGGATCCAAAGGTATGTTAACGGTTTTATCACGCAGAAACCTCTCCGTTTCATCGTCTTCTGCAGACGCTTTACCAACTGGGGAGTCTTGTTTGGACTGGGGTGCATGTCTGGCCAGTCTCGGGTCAGTGGGTCCTGCCTCAGCTGGGGTGGATTCAACGTTTCGAGAAAGGCGAGGATCGCGAGACAGACGTGGATCAGTGGGGCGGCTGGCTGCGTTGGCCTGACTCTTTTGCAAACGGGGATCAACAGGAACCCCTGCACCGGCGTCTCTTGCAGGGACCTGCTGGGATGGGCGGTTAGAAGACTGCTGCCGCAAAGTCTTAAGTATTGAAGTCACGCTGCTTCCTCCTTCTTCCTCATCGCTGGAGTACCAGTTACCGGTATCACCTGTAAAAGAGAGAAGCGAGAAGAGATCGGTGAGTGGGGTGACGGTGAGGAGACTAGGGTTGTCACAATACCAAAAATTTTGATTCGATTTCAATACCATAAAAAGTGTTGCGATACTCGATACCATTCGAAAAAAAATAAAACACCAAAAAAGCCGCGTGCATTCTGCGTTTTATGGAACGTCCGGCCCATAATCGAACAATCCTATCCTATTTGGGGAGACAAAGTGACTACAAAATGGCGAATCACGCTTTTTTTTTTTTCTGTTACGGCGTTCACCACATAGGGGATTTTTTAAATATTTTAATAGTTTGGACTTTTCGGACATGGTGATTCCTAACATGCTTATTTATTGTTTATATGTAAAATTGGGAAAGGGGGTAATTTAAACTTAATAGTTTGGCGTTTGTCTTTTTTTTTTTTTTTATTTAATAACTATTAGCCCCCTAGGGGCTAGAACCTGGGATCTTTAAATCCCTTGTCCCATTCCCTTACACTCTCCCTGCTGCCCTGGGCTTTGTGCATACGACAGCAGGTAGCTTACTCTGGCAGCCAGGGCTTCAGTAGCGTCCTGCTGCCATGGTAACCGATCGAAGCCCGACGATTACACTGCCGGGGCTCTGATTGAAACTGCCACCAATGAAGAGGAGGGGAGAAGGAGACCTTGTGGCCACTGGGCCACCAATGACTTTAATACTGGGGACGGGGAGTACAGCCTAGTATCGGTAAAAGACAAATCCCGGTATCGATCCGGGTACAAAAGTATCGATTGGGTATCGATAATTCGATACCCGGTGCAATCCTAGAGGAGATGTTCTATGTTCTCTATACAACAGCAGGAAAGCTGAAAACAGGGAACAGGTCAGGAAATCCTGTAGATCTCGAATGCCTCCATACATACATACTTCATATCAACCCCTGCGTGTCATCCACAGCTGCAGGTTTTCTGGTTGCGATAACTAGACATTTCTTCTATTGCCACAGCACTCTAGACCAGGGATCAGCAACCTTCGTCACTCCAGCTGTTCTGAAACTACAACTCCCAGAAACCTCATTTTCACTTCTACGGGAGTTACAAGCGCAGCTGAACAAGTGTGCACCCTGGGAGTTGTAGTTTCACAGCAGCTGGAGTTCTGAAAGTTGCCGATCCCTGCTCTGGACCAATATACATTGTGAACAAACTGAAGTGCAGTATCCCTCATCACCAGCAGGTGTCAGTGCTAATTAAATCCAGGACTTTTTTCCAGTTTATCGCTAAGGCTACTTTCACATTTGCGGCAGGGGATTCCGGCAGGCTGTTCTGGCGGGTGAACAGCCCGCTGGATCTGTGCTGCCGCAGGTGCACGTGTATGGCCGGAACTACGCTCCGGCCCCATTCACTGTAATGGGGGCAGGCCGCGGATCCGGCCGCAGCACGGCAAACTTTCCGAGAGGCGGCCGGAACAAAACTACGACATGTTGTAATCCCCTGCCGCAAACATGAAAGTAGCCTGAGTTGTTTGTAAAAAGGATATTTTACCCACCTTCTTCATTGTCCTTCTCTTGCAGGGAGCTTCCAGCCGACCTTTTCGCTCGCTCTTCTTCTTGCTGCTTCTGTTGGATGCGTAAGAAAAGGGCACGCTGGGCAGAGGGCAAAAAGTCAGGGATATTTCCTTTGAAATTGGAGGGAGCATCAGGATTATCTGATCCCTGATCTGGAGGCTGATCAAGGAACTGTCGGGGGTCTTCCAGTAGCCCACCAAAATCTTCATAGACACCTAATAACAAAAAGAAAATATATTACCAAAAATATGTGGAAAAAAAAAAAAAATTGTAGCTGTGCAATTTCTCTGTACATGTGGAGGTCCATGAGCTCCTGTCACATACATAAAAGTATCCAGGAGGCCCCATTTACCAGACAGAGGCGAAAAGACAGTCCATATAGCCTGACTGTTGGCCTCGTATATGATGGAATACCTTTTTTAAAGGGCATCTGTCAGCAGTTTTGTACCTATGACACTGTCTGACCTGTTACATGTGCGCTTGGCAGCTGAAGGCATCTGTGTTCGTTCCATGTTCATATGTGCCCGCATTGCTGAGAAAAATGTTTTAATATATGCAAATGAGCCTTTAGGAGCAACGTGGGCGTTGCCATTACACCTAGAGACTCAGCACTCTCTGCACTTTGACATGACAGGATCAGGCCTGATGTGGTTTTCAATGCCCTACCCAATCACAGTGCAGAGACAGCAGAGCCTCTAGGTGTAATGACAACGCCCCCATTGCTCCTAGAGGCTCATTTGCATATATTAAAACATCATTTTTCTCAGCAATGCGGACACATATGAACATGGGACCAACACAGATGACTTCAGCTGCCAAGTGCACATGTAACAGGTCAGTCAGTTCCATAGGTGCAAATCTGCCTACAGATGCCCTTTAATATAATATATTCTGCTGGTATATATATATATCCAGATGCCAGTACATTAGCCTAAGCAGAAATTGTTCACAGCCAGGTTTTGTCCAAGCAGTCCTGGGGCCCTTTAACAGGCACTTGAATTCATAGTCTAGTCCAGTGATGGCGAAACTTTTAGAGATTGAGTGCCCAAACTGCAACCCAAAACCCACTAATTTATCGCAAAGTGCCAACACGGCCCTATAACCTGAATACTACAGTCCTATGTAGTATATCTTCCATGTACTTTATCCTTTAGCTATAACAGCCTGCCTACATTCAGTGCACTGCCTGTGCTGTTCATAGTGCACCCTGCGCTGATGAATGGCAGGAAAGATCTAAGGCATATTGGTACACCATAGACTTTTTCCAGGGAGCGGGTGCCCACAGAGAGGGCTCTGAGTGCTGCCTTTGGCACCTGTTCCATAGGTTCGCCAGCACGGGTCTAGTCTCAGTGGCAGTGTCTGCGTGATTAGATGAGAAGCATGCTCATCGTGATGTGGATACTGCCTGTCATAGGTCTGCAAGCAGTTACAAGCCTGTTGCCACAATCAGATTATAATTTTTCTTGCACTTGGTCTTTAATAATTTGCGCTCCACTCAATGCATTTAGATATTCTGGGTCATGTAAAAAGTTGACAGTTTCAGCAAATTTTGGCTAATGAATGGGCCTAATATAAACGCCTCAAACTATAAAGTATTTGTAACGACCAGAGGTTGAAAGGTTTACATACCTGTGTCTCCCATCATATTAGGGCCGATTTCCATACTGGGGTCTTGATAATATTCGCCATAGAAGTCTGGGGCAGGAGGACCATCGCCTATCAGTTCAGAGCCCTCTTCGGGTCCATAAGGCATTATAGGGGGACCTTCCTCCATACCCATTTCAGGATGCATTGGTCCAGGAAATCTTTGTGGAGGTGGTCCTGGAGGCCCGCCTGGTGGACCGGGCGGTCTAAATAGAAAGAAAAAAAAATTAGACATCAAAACGCTGGAAGATCGCACATACATAAAACAATGACCACCTATTTACCACAACTCACCTAACACCTAATTTGTGAGCCAAGTGGGCAGTGGGACGCACCACAATTTCAAACAGTGAAGGTATTTTTCGTTGGCACATCTGTGAATCCAAAGAGCCAGAGTCAGGACTTCCTGGCATCTGCTCCATTGTTGGGCCTCCAGAACCTGGGCTTCCAAGCATTGTAACACCCGCTCCATCCGGCATTGGGGGCATGACTGGACCTCCAGGTCCAACTGGCATTGGTGGCATAGGGCCTCCTTGGTAGGGATGCATAGGGCCTCCTGGATAAGGGGGCATTGGGCCTTCCGGTGATAAGGGTTCACCAGGCTCAAAATGCATCGGGTGCATTGGGTCTCCTGACATGGGATCTCCAGGAACTGGCATTCCAACCATAGGATCACCAAGCATCTGTCCGGCTGGCATAGGGCCACAAGGCATTGGGCCACTGAGACCTCCAAGCACAGGGCCTTCATCCACTGGCCCACAAGCTCCTGACAAAGGACTTCCAGGCATATCGATATCTAAAACCGGTCCTCCAGGAATTGGACCGCTTAATACAGGACCACCAGGAAGTGGGGCAGAGTTAGAACTGTCGGAGGTCAATATGGGTGTATTAGGTATAATGGATGTTGGGGACAATGGTTCACACGGCCCAGAAGATCCCGTAGGAGCAGACGGTGTAGGAAGGAGCCCGACTCCGGGGGGTGGTTTTGGTAGAGGATTTATTCCCTGCTTCTTCAATTCCTCCACATCCTTCTCATCTTCTGCACCAGCTTCTGCATCTTCAGCCAACATCTGATGAGAAACAATATCTTAGCATGGTCTGATGTTATGCTATATGGTCTTTTGAAAATTGAAATTTTGGGTTGAGTTAGTTTAAAGGGGTTGTCAGACTATTAAAAATGGTAAAATGCATGGCAAGTTTTAAAAACAATATATTACATTCACCGCCATGAACCCCTTCCATTCCAGTGCTGTCACTCTGATCCTTACCGCAGGGCTTTGTTAAAGAAGAACTCCTGCCAAAAATGTTATTCCATGTCCTGCTAGAAATGTACATGATGTAATCTGTAGTGATTGTCATTTTCTTACCAGTGTCTGAATTTTTGACTTCTATAATCCTGAACTTTCTTATCTGTGTCATGTGACTAGGAATCAGACCCACCAACTCACATAGAGACTTGTGTGTGGACAGGAAGTCTAATTCTCTATGTATTCCTATGGGAGCCTCACTTTCAGTCTCATAGGAATGAATAGAGCAGTTACTGGCTTGCTGTCCTGGGTCAGTTGGAGGTCAGGGAGTTGGTCACATGACCCAGCTACAATAAGAAGAGAGGTTATTACTCACAATTACATTCTCTGATAAGAAGATGACAATGACTACGGATTATATCCTGCACCTTTCTAACAGGTCAGAGAATAAAAATTTTTGTGGGAGTTCTTCTTTAAGACGGCTGCAGCGGTGACAAGCCGTATACCACATGTGACTGCTGGAGGCAATTACTGGCCTCGGTAGTCTCATGCCAGTGATTGGTTGCAGAGGATATCTCTGATATATCATGAGCCCTGGCTGCAGAGGCAGTGAGGTTCAGCGCAGCATTACTGGAGGGGAGGGGGTCTGAAATGGTATATTATTTTACTACCATTTGATTGTGGGCTCATCCATGAACATAAACCAAATTACCCACAAACTAATTTATTTCTCTCAAGGGGAGCTGTCACCTTTCCTGTCCGTGCAGTATATAATTGTAGTTCTCATAAATAATAATAATTCTAGATTCACTTTTCTAATAACTCTGCATTGTGCCGCTCCTCTGTCATTCCTCCTAGAAATGTATGAATTGATTGACAACTGGATGTTACCATTACCTTGTCAGAGGGGTCTGACACTGTCAGCACTGATTGGACAGTACTACTCTGTGCAGGGACACACCCAGTTATATAATAATATAAAATAATATATTTTTTTATATAATTTATATATAAATAATTTAAATAATAATAATTATAATTTTAATAATAATAATACTAATAATAATAATAATTTCATTAGGAATACAAGACGATACAAAGCAGACATATCAGGAGAGGTGACGGATCTTCCAGAAGAAAAACATCACAGCAAGACACAAAGACGACTGAACTACTAACACGAAGACAAAACTATATGCTCCCCGCGTGCCCTTCACTATTTCATCTCACCTTATCAAGCAATTCCTGGGTCTCATCCGTCAGAGGCTCATGAGAAAACATGCACTCATCGCCATTAACACAGCCGCCTGTAGTGTGAAATACCTTACAGGGGAAGTCATGTGAGAAATGTTAAGGAGAACAAACTATAAGCATCTCATAGATCAGAGCAGTAACCAAACCAAGGGCTAAACCAGGGGAGTGTAAACTTCAACATCTAAAAGGGTCTTCCAAGTGGTTTTTTTTACTGATGACCTAATCAGCTGTTTGAGGAGGCAGTGGTGCCCCAGCTTTTCCTAGGCCGTGTGACCTCCCGTTCATTGGTCCCGTGGCCTCGGAGAAGCTCAGTTCCATAGAAGTGAATGGGAATGAGCTGCGATACCAAGCACAGCCGCTATACAATGTACTGTGCTATGCTTGTTGAGCACAGGCAGTGCTACTGTGAGCGCCAATGCCTTCTCAAAACTGCCGATTGGTGGGGGGCCCTGGGTGTCGAACCCCCACAATCAGACAGGTCATCAGTATCTGATTGGTGGGGGTCTGACACCCGGGACCACCGCCGATCAGCTGGTTGACAAGGTACCGGAGCTCCTGTGAGCGCCACTACCTTCTCCCCGCCCCCCCCAAGCACAGCGACGCACATTGTATAGCGGCTGTGCTTGGTATCGCGCTCAGCACTATTCACTTGAATGGGGCTGAGCTGCTCCTAAGCCACGTGACCGATGAATGTGACGTTGCTGGCCTAAGAAAAGCTGAGAGAAGGTCGTGGTGCTCACCGATCAGATACTGATGACCTATCCTGAAGATAGGTCATCAGCAGTAAAATCCCGGAAAACCCCTTTAATATAAGGCAATTGTTTCCATGCCTGCAGGGTGCCTGCTGAGATCAGTCATCACAGGGCATGCAGGAAGAGATTATTTTAACAAAAAAAATGAACACTTAAATGGGTTATTTGGGGCTTTTCAACTGATGAATTATCCTTAGGATCAACAAGTCTTCAAACCATGATGATCATCAGAACAAAGGGGTGCAGAGGACCCATGGCCCCATTACTGTTTGTTGCAGATGGAAGCGTCTGGAACTGGCAGTGATCCCAGGTGTTTATAATATATACATATATAGATAGATATATATATATATACACACACACACTATATAGATTGTGGGCCCTCTCTCCTTGTGTACCAGTTTGTAACTCGCCTTGTTCATGCTCAGTGCAATTGTGTCTGTATTATGTATGTGCACCCCTTAACTTATGTACAGAGCTATGGAATAAATGGCGCTTTAATAATAAATGATGATATATATATATATATATATATACACATCTTTTCCAGAATTAGATGAGATTATAACCATTTACAGATACCAACAACCAAGAAAAGAAACTTAGAAAGGATATTGTGCATGTACGGACAGCTATCTGCTCTGGCGCAGTAACCTGTCACATAGAACTTGCAAAGTCCACGACGTCTTGGTACTTCCACATCATGGCTGAAATTACAATGCTCCCCCTGCAGGAAAATAAGAGAACAGCAATAGGGATTATTTTTCGGAGGATAGAACAAAATACATACTGCTGAGAGAATCGGGGTTGCTGAGCTGAAGGATGTGCCCTTCTGTAATCTATAGTCTATGGCAAACTCCCCTTAAGGCTAGTTTCACACGAACGTTGTGTTTTGCGGTCCGCAAACTACGGATCTGCAAAAAAAAAAAAAACGGATGTCGTCCCTATGGCATCCGTTTTTTTTTTTGGCAAATCCATTGTAACAATGCCTATCCTTGTCTGTTTTGCGGACAATAGGACATGTTCTATTTTTTTTTGCGGGGCTACGGAACGGGCATACGGATGCGGAAAGTACACAGTATGCTCTCAGTATTTTTTTTTTGCGAATGGGTCCACATTTTTCATGTGAAAAATGCAGATCGGAGCCCGCAAAAACAACGATCGTGTGAAAGAGGCCTAAAAGTGACAAGAAAACAGGTGACGATATACGGTATCAGTAGTGTACCTATATATCACCGTTCCGAAACAGATGACCCCTTCCAAGCACTCTATATACACACTGCAGTAACAGGCATTACACCGACATTAAAAATATGGTCATTTATTAAACTGTCAGATAACTGAAGTCCACTGAACTGAAGGGACTCTGCGACTGAAGAATATACTCACCCAGGTGCACCTGCCCTCCACAAAGTATTTACAGATGACTCGCCCTTTCTTGTCATGCCGGTGGTACGACTTATCATAGTCATTTCTGTACATTCCTCCATCCTAGTCAACACAAAGGATTGTAAGAAGACTCCTCTATATACGTGGCTACAGTATATAATGCATTTACCACAAGGAATATTTGTGTCAGTTCAAAGTTGATTTCCCTCAGAAGTGGCTTTTTCATTGTTTGACCATATAGGTTTATTTATTCTATTGAACTTCCTGTCATATTTCAAAAACTGCACCCATTGTCCAGTCTCTAATTCCAATGGGTGCACTTAAAGGGAACCTGTCGTCTCCGAAACACCCCCTGAGCTAGAGTAAGCGGTGTATAGTGTAAGTGATGCTGAATCTGGATATGTAAGTTTTATCTTCATACTCACTTCCATTCTGACGCTGTGCTCCCACAAACCGGCAGTAAAATGCATTGAGAGGACTCTTCTTTGAGTCCTCTCCATTATGTGAGTGAGCACTGGAGTCCACTGAGTGCATTTTACTGCTGGTTTGTGGGAGCACAGCGTCAGAATGGAAGTGAGTGTGAAGATAAAACTTACATATTCGGATTCAGCATCACTTACACTATATACTGCTTACTCTATTTCAGGGGGTGTTTCGGAGATGACAGGTTCCCTTTAAAGGGCATCTGTCAGCAGTTTTGTCCCTATGACACTGGCTGACCTCTTACATGTGCACTTGGCAGCTGAAGACATCTGTATTGGTTCCATGTACATATGTGCCCGAATTGCTGAGAAAAATTATGTTTTATCATATGCAAATGAGCCTCTAGGAGCTACGAGGGTCAGCGAGGCTCCGCTCTCTGCAAATGCCGCGCCCCCTCCAGTTTGATTGACAGGACCAGCCAGTGAAAAACGTCATCACGCCTAAAGTCAAATAATCGAAAAGAACTGTACGTACATCGTCCTCATAGTAATCATCCTCATCGTTTCCTTTTCCTCTGCCTCTTCCTCTACCACGAATCATGCCCTTAAATCCTCGTCCACGGAGCCCTCGACCTCGGGGCCTATAGAAACCTGAAAGTGGAAAATAGCAATGTGACCAAAGCCATAGCTGTGTTCTACAATCTCCAGCTTCTCCATTTAGAAGTAAAGGCTCACCTCTGCCTCTGCCTTCTTTGGATTTGCGGTATTGGTTCAGCTCTTTTGAGTAGTCATCGTACTCTTCATCGCCCATCATCTCCTCGTCACCGTACTAGAACAAAGTGATACCAGCAAGTTTACTAAAAAGTAGCAGAAGCTCAAAGTCCTAACCCCTTATGTGAAACTGTAACATATTTGAAACATAGGGGGTAATTCACTAACCAGAAATATGCCTATATTAGGCTTATTTCTGGTGCAGATTGCAGCCCAAAGATCATTTGCGACTTTTCCTCGCTCACATGGGGAAACCAGGTCTAAACACGGTGTGGTGTGGCAGGATTTAACATTTTCTACACCTGGTATGTTTGCTCCAACACCTGTAAAGCACAGGATCATTGTTTCTGGTAGGTCAGCATCTCCCTCAGACCTATAATAAGGATCATATCCGTTTTTCAGTCCACAAAATGCGGATCTGCAAAACACGGATCCTGGCCGTGTGCGTGACATCTTTTTTTTCCATACTCCTGTAGAAATGTCCCGTTCTTGTCCACAAAATATAGAATAGGACATGTTCTATCTTTTTTGCAGGGCCACGGAATGGACCGTGTACCGTCCGCATCTTTTGCAGCCTGACTGAAATAGACGGGTCTGCATCTGATCCGCAAAAAATGCAGACCGAAAATACATTTGTATGCATGTGGCCCAAAGCAGAGGGGATATTTCTTAGGCCCCATTCAGACGACCGTGTTTCATGGCCGTATATGGGCCGTGAAAGCCCGGCCTGTGCTGCCCCAGAGGACGGGAGCGCACGGCGTCATTGGTTGCTATGACACCGTGCACTTCCTGAGGCCGCCGCCGTACAGTGAAACACGGTCGTCTGAATGGGAACCTTACACTGATTAAAAACTTATCCCAGGAGGGATGACCAAGCTAACATCTGTGTGACACTCACCTCCATTTCTTCGTCATACATCTCTTCATCTTCTTGATGTTCTTCTCCTGAGTAACCTCTCCCTCTGCCTCCCCTCCCCCTATAGCCTCCTCTTCCACGCATCATCCCTCTTCCCCGACCTCGGATCAACTTAATCCGTCCTCTCATTCCTAGAAGAAAAGCGGTTCTGGAGTTACAATACAGCACTATACACACTTATTTAGCGGTACTTAAGGCTAAAATAGATGAGATTTTATGAAATCTGCACAATTCCTGAGGTATGAAGCATGAGAAGCATGCCAATTTCTGTTGCCAAGATTTCCACAGAAGATTTTACACTTCCCAATGCAGAGTAAAATTTGAAGGTGGAATTCCAGCTATGGAAAATCTGCTGTACCCTTTAGTGCACACTAGAAATTTGAGTTATTGAAGTTTGAGCCCCCTATATTCTCCGGGCACTTAAAGGGTTATTCTCATTTTAGACAATGGGGGCATATCGCTAGGATATGCCCCCATTGTCTTATAGGTGAGGGTCCCACCGCTGTGACCCGCACCTATATCCAGAATGGAGCCCCCGAACTGAATGAGGGCGCACTGCGCATGCGCAGCCACCCTCAATTCGTTTCTATGGGGCAGCCGAAAATAGCCAAGCGTTGGCTCGGCTACTTCCGTCGGCTCCATAGAAATGAATGGGAGCGGTGGCCGCGCGTGCGCTCCCGTTCATTTCTATGAGCGCAGCAGGGGAGCTGCGCCTGGTGGTGGCCGGACCCCCGGGGTCCTCCAGGCGCAGCGCTCCCCGCTCCGTTCTGGATATAGGTGCGGGTCACAGCGGTGGGGATCCGCACCTATAAGACAATGGGGGCATATCCTAGCGATATGGCCCCATTGTCTAAGATGAGAATAACCCTTTAAAAGGGATTTCCAGGAGAACTAATGACCTATCCTCTGGAGCTGTGACTCCTGGGACTCAGCTGTATAAGAAGGTACGGGCACTTCTGTAAGTGCTTCAGCCTTCTCTTCGCTTTTCCTAGGCCAGTGATGTCAGGTTCATCGGTCACATGGCCTGGACACTGCTCAGCCCTATTAAAGCGAATGGTGCTGAGTACGATACCAAGCACAGCCGCTATACAATGTACGGCGCTGTGCCTTCTCAAAGAGCTGATTGGCAGCTGTTTGAGATGGCACCAGTGCTGCGGCCTTCTCCGTGCTTACCAAACACAGCGCCGTACATTGTATAGCGGCAGTTTTTGGTATTTCGCTCAGTACCATTCGCTTCTATGGGGCTGAGCTACGCCCAGGCCATGTGACGTCACTTGGCCTAGGAAAGGCTGAGAGAAGACCGTGGTGCTATTGCAAGTGCCGTTGCCTTCTCAAACAGCTGATGGCGGTGGTCCTAGGTGTCAGACCCCACCTATCAGATACTGATGACCTAACCAGTGGCGTTATAAATTATCGGTAAACCCTTTTAATACCCTGTGCTCGAGGCTTTGTACTCAGTCTTGTCATGGGGCCATATCTATCAATCAATGCCAATGCGAATACACACAAGAGACATGAAGCAAAATGACAAGGCAGAATAAGGCAGAGGAGAGATATTTTAATTTCATGTGTTTTATGAACACTACATGGCGGTGTTATACAACGTTTGAAACGTTCTGGAATCAGACATCCCATCCTCAGTACGTTAGTACGACGTGCAGGCTGTCGCTTACCTCTACCACGATGGCTGCCCTCTTTGGCCCTTCGGTACTGGTTCAGCTCCTTAGCAAAATCATCATACTCTTCTTTACCCATGTCATCTCCTTCATCATCTTCATACTCTCCGTACTGGTCATTTTCATATTCATCGTACATGCCGTAGTTCTTGCTGTCCATGTTGTGGTAGCTCTTTTTTGGAGGTGGGGCATTATGTGACGGGTACGGCTGGTGTGACTTAAAAAAAATTGAAAATAAGTGCCTTAGCAGAGGTGGAGACGTATTGTATATGCAGCTTCAGCTATAAGACCTTTGGTTTAACTTACTCTTATCTTAAAGGGGTATTCCCATCTCACACATGTAGTTTGTATAGTTAGATATAGCCATACCAATATTATTACTAATAGTATGTATTTATATAAAATGTACTGTTTAGAAGATTTCCCTATTTGTATATCCATTGTCCCACACACATCAGTCAGGCCGTTGCCCCTGGTTACGACCACCGCAGCCATGTAGTAGTGGTGGACGGCTTGCTCTTGTTGAAACCCGCTGTGAGGTAACTGCTGTATTGTGAACACACATTACATGAGCATGTGGAGACACATCTTAAGGTTGTAGCATTTTTGTTTGCGCTTCCAAAACGCAGAGAAGCGGATCCTGTTCTAAGATCAATTCATCTCTATGGAGCAGGATCCGTTTATAAAGTCTGTATTTTGGACGGATCCTGACCATAGTATTTTGGACTGGTAGCGTCCAAAACGCAGATGTGAAAGTACCCTAAGGTGTGTCTCCGCATGCTCATGTAATGTACGTTCACAATACAGCAGTTACCTCAGAGCGGGTTTGAACAGGAGCAAGCCGGCCACCACTACTACATGGCTGCGGTGGTCGTAACCAGGGGCAACAGCCTGACTGATGTGTGTGGGACAATGGATATACAAATAGGGAAATCTTCTAAATGGTACATTTTATATAAATACATTCTATTAGTAATAATATTGGTATGGCTATATCTAACTATACAAACTACATTTGTGAGATGGGAATACCCCTTTAACGCATGTCATATAGACATCAGAACATAG
Source organism: Rhinella marina (assembly GCA_900303285.1). Classification (NCBI taxonomy): domain Eukaryota; kingdom Metazoa; phylum Chordata; class Amphibia; order Anura; family Bufonidae; genus Rhinella; species Rhinella marina. Next base: position 163,124 of record ONZH01024773.1, on the reverse strand, counting down.
AATATTCATATATTGATGGGGCCTGGAGAAGGAGCAAGAAAGGAAATGCATCCACTGTAGATAAAATGGAGTGAGACCAACTGCAGCCAATAACAGACAGTTGTAAGAAAAGTGTCACAAATGTCGCCTCACTGCTCACTGGGTAGAGAAAGAGGCAAACATTTACCAAATAATATTCTAATGACCCAGAAAAACTACCGCCAGGCAGTGTACGGGTTTGGTGGACTGCAGGCCATGTGATGCAGCACCCGGGAACACTGTCGTTTTTTTCCTGCAATAAAGCGGGCAGTAATGTAGTTCCCGCTACCTTGTGTAGGGGTCACAATAAGAAAAAAAAAAACGGAGTGCTTTTTTTTAACCCTTTCAGCCTGAGGGTTTTTTCTGTTCTTTTCCCCCCCGTTTTGCGCTCCCTGCCTTCACACAGCCATAACTGTTTTATTTTTCTGTTCACATAGCTGTATCAGGGCTTGTTTTTTGCGGGACAAGTTGTACTTTCCAACACCACCATTCAATATTGCATATGGTGTAGTGGGAAGCGGGAAAAAAAAATTCCAAATCGGGTGAAATTGCAAAAAAAATTTGCAATTTCGCTACAGTTCTACGGGTTTTTTTTATTTACAGCGTTCGATGTCCATTAAAACTGACCAGTTGCTTTCATTCTGATTGGTCAGTACGAATCCGGTGATAACTAATATGTAATAGTTTTTCTTGCGTTTTGATAGTGATAAAATAATCATAAAGTTGGAAATATTTTTTTTTTTGTCATATCTTGACCCCTATAACTTTTTGGTATTTATGTGTACGGAGATGTATGGGGGCTCATTTTTTGTGGGACGATCTGAAGTTTTTATTGATACCATTCTGGGGTGTGTATGAATTTTTATTTAATTTTTTTTTAGAAAAAAAAATGACAAAAAATGGCGAATCGGCCATTTTGACGCTTTTTTCCGTTTCGCTGTTTTCCGTACGGGAAATTTTTATATTTTTATAGTATGGGCGTTTTCGCATGCGGCACGGGCTGCTGCATACATACTCTAGTTCCCCCGACCGCCACAAGGGGGAGCTGGAGTAACACTGGAAGTGTGCGCTTCTGGTATTTTAAGCCCTCGGATGCCGTGGTCAGGATTGACTGCGGCATCCGAAAGGTCAAATGTCCGCGATTGGCATTACTGCCGGTCACGGACATCAGCCACGGGTGTCTGCTGTATAAATCAGCAGTTCACCCGCGGCCATGACGCCCGCTCTGTTTAGGAGCGGGCGCCATCTTTAAACATGCGCCCAGCGCCGTACTAGTACGGCGCTGGGCGCGAAGGGGTTAATGTGGGATTTTCGTGGAGTACTGTACAATAAAATGTTCTGGAAATGAGATGATGTGTGTCACAAAAACTCACATAGCACTCACCGGAGGGTATGGCGGGCTGTAATCTCTGTATTTGCGATGACTCTTCTCACTCGGGCTGAAGTCCGAATCATCACTATAGTCAGAATAGTCTTCACTGGAGGATGCATGACGCTAAAAAGGAACAAAATCTGCACATCAGACACAAGTACCAGTCTTAGGTTCCCTCACCACGTCCACGTGGCAAACCTGCCACACCACATGTGCCCTGCGCATCTGCGCCAACATGGCGTTCCGCCATTTTACGTATCTATCTACCTTATGCTTGGACTTTCTTTTCTTCTTTGCTTTTCGCTTCTCTTTCTCCTTTCTGCGTTTTCTCTTCATTTTGCGGTGCGACTTCTCGTCCTCGGATTCGCTGTGATGTTTCTCCTCCTTCTCCTTTGGGGGCGGAGGCTCGGCGGTATCATGGCTGGCATCCTCACCTCCGTCGTCTTCAAGCTCACCCTCCTCCAATTCACCATCTTCCCTGTAAGAGACAGGAAGGTGCAAAAAGACCAAAGTCAATACAGGGGAGGGGGCGTGACCCTTATTTTATTCAGTTATTCGTCACATTAGTATGTTTTTGGTGTCTGGTATCAGATAATGTAATTGTGAGTAAAAACCTCTCTTCTTAGTGTAGCTGGGTCATGTGACCAACTCCCTGACCTCCAACTGACCCAGGACAGGAAGCCAGTAACTGCTCTATTCATTCCTATGAGACTGAAAGTGAGGCTCCCATAGGAATACATAGAAAATTAGACTTCCTGTCCACACATAAGTCTCTGTGTGAGTTGGTGGGTCTAATTCCTAGTCACATGACACAGATAAGAAACTTCAGGATGATATAACTCAAAAATCCAGCTACTGGTAAGAAAATGACATTCACTACAGATTACATCATGTACATTTCTAGCAGGACATGGAATAAAAATTTTTGCGGGTGTTCTTCTTTAAGTTACGACATGGAAGCCTTTCAGGTTCATACAGCAATATAGGGGGTCATTTATCAAACTGGGATAAAGTAGAACTGGCTTAGTTGCCCATGGCAACCAATCAGATTCCTCCTTTCATTTTCAAAAGTAGCTGTGAAAAATGAAAGGTGGAATCTGATTGGTTGCTATGGGCGACTAAGCCAGTTCTACTTTACACCGGTTTGATAAATGACCCCCTATATTCCGGTCTGGGTGCTGTCTCTGAGTTTGGGTTAATTCACACGAGTGATTTTCTGCACGGATCATTGAGGCGTGCAGAGAAAAACCGCAGCACGCACCAACCTGCGCCAATTTTCCAGCAAGGCTAATGCATTCAAGTGAATGGGCTCTGCGGGAATACCAGACTGTACTCAGACGCCACATGTGTGCAGTACATTTAAAAGCTCATCCATATACGGTGTAGCCATGTGAATATGTGTGAAGACGTACACAGGGACCACGGCATTGGCTTTCCTCCAAAACAAAACAAAAAAAAAAATGTATAAAAAACGACAATACAGTCACCTACAGTGCCGACTACGCCTGCTCCCTTCTGCGTGGAATGATCTTTATGGACAACACATTATTACGCACAGAGGCCACTTTGAGTCCAGCGCTGGACTGTGAATGCGCAGTTTATACATTACAGAGGGGATGATGAATCACGGAATAACTCTGCAGACTCGCCTTTAAAATATATATCAACTTTATGCTTGGATTTGCTGCAAGATAGCGGCTCCTCAGCACCTGACGGCGAATTTAGGCCTCTTTCACACGAGCGCCCGGACTTTATACTGATCCACTCACTTCAATGGGTCTGTGTACGTGAGCGTCGTTGATCACTGATCATCTCTGCGTTCAGGAAAAATCGCAGCGAGTTCTATATTGTACGTTTTTCACGCAGCTCTGGCTCCATAGAAGCGAATGGGGCTTGTGTGAAAAACGGAAGACGTCCGTATGTGTTGTGTTTTTCACTGATGTTGAGGGTTAGGCCCCATTCACACAACCGTATGTACATTTCTGCATCTTATGCGGAACCATACGGACCCATTCATTTTTCCATAGGAGAAAAAAAAATGCGGAATGCACACCGTGTGCATTCCGCATCCGTATATTACGGAAGTTCTCCCGCAAAAAAAAAAAAGGAAACATGTCCTATACTTGGCCGCAAATCACGTCCGTAGCCCCATTAAAGTCAATGCGAAACACTACGGAAGACTTTCCGTATGTCTTCCGTTCTGTTTTTATACGGATCACGGAATACATACGGTCGTGTGAATGGGGCCTTATTCTACAATCACGTGCAAAACCGATTCAATTTGCGTGCAAAACCATCGTTTTTTCCGAGCCATTCTCCATTGCCTTAGGCCTCACTCACACGACTGTATTGTTCGGCCGTGTCCAATCCACATTTTTTGCACATCGCACGCGGACCTATTCATTTCTTTGGATCCACAAGAAAAAACGGACAGTTCATAGATGTCATCTGTGTGCTGCCCGCATCCGCAAATTATTGACCTTGTCCGTTTTGTGAACCAGAATAGGTTTTTTGTTTTGTTTTTTTAACAGTGGGTCCGATCAAAACTGCGGGATGCACGTGGACCACATCCGTATTTTGTAAATCTACAATTTGCAGGCCGGAAAACGGACACGGTGATGTGCAGGAGGCCTAATGCTAAGGAGCACGTGGTAAAACCACTACAGCCCCACACTAGTGCCCTCCTAACATCCCGCACCTAGTCACCCCCCTAACCGCGTTTCATTGATCCGTCTGTCCCCGCTCATTCCCCTCGTCGCCTCCTTTGCGACACAGAGAGCTGCCGAGAAAAAGCTATTCAATTACTGGAAAACGAGACAAATTGTTTTGCCCCGTGTGAAGACATTAATACCTATGCTAATTGGCGGCATTACAGTCTAAGCAATCCTACAGAGAGGGACGTCTCGGCGGGCTGGCGGGATCGCTGCGCTTTTCCACACGATTACAGGCGCAGAGGGGCCTCGCTCGCGTGTAATCCTTACTGTACATGCCTCGAATACTAAAAGAAGAGCCGAGCCTGCGTCCACCCATACATACTGGGAGGGGGGGGGGGAGTCGCTGTGCGCTCATTTTGCGGCACAAGAAGGAAACGCCGACGACTCCGCCAGGGCTACACTTTTTGAAACACGGTACAAAAAGTATGAAACGCACAAATAGGACACTAAAACTAGCGGAAACGATCTATGGCTGTTGAGTAACTACAACTCTCAACATACCCTGACTAACGTATCAGACGCTGAATGCGTAACTCTCTTATGCACTGGCAAGCCTGCCAATCGAGGCGGCGGGGGCCACGTCGCCCTGCGTTCGTCGGGGGGGGGAGGGTCCGCTGCATCCTCCAGCACACTCAGGGTTAAAGCACGCAGCCTTGTGACACGTTACACTTCCAAAACCTTCACACATGTAACTCAAGACAGATAATCACGGCGTCCCGGGTGCTGTAATGTCGAATCTGCACATTTCTGCCCCCCTCCCTCTTAGGTGCCCGCTGTAAAAGCCAAGCCCCGGCCTGGCACTACCCCCTCCTCCTGGGTCTCGTCCTAAGAAATACTTTTTTTTTTTTTTATTTTGCAGCCCGAGCAGCGATCCAGAATTACTGGCTGCAGGGGCACGCCCGCAGGAATCTGCAAGAGAGATGAGGCATGCAACATGGCAGGTTCCCTGCGTGCGTGCCGGCGACGTGGACGCTCCTCACCAACGTGGGGGCCGCTGAGAAAAGACATTTCAGTGGGGGGGGGAGACATACTCACATCCTCAGTATCACAGTAATAACACTTAGGGGGTTTAGCAACGTCTCGATTTTCCTGTTATCTGGGTAAGGTGAGGGGGCGGGGGGGGGGATGAGGGGGGCTGAAGTGACACCAAACAGATTCAGAAGGGCAAGGGTTAACCAAAAGAAAAGAAAGATTAAAAAAAAAAAAAGCAAGACGAGCAGAAGGACAAATGGGTGATCAGGGATTGGACAATCACGGGTTTAGATAGCTGGGTGTTGTTTCTTGGTTCTTATATCAGAAGGAGGGAGAAATTGTAAAAAAAAAAAAAAAAAAATTAAAAAAATAATGCCGCAGCTCGGAGGGAGGGATTAAAGAAAGGAGAAGCTGGTTCAAAGGTCGGCGGGCATGGGCGAGGCCTCACCGCTGCAAATACTTGTCATGAAGATGGAGGGTGGGCGGAGCCGGGAACCCTGGGAGGTGACAATCTCATGAGCTGCCCCCCTCTCCTCCCCCGGCTGCCATTTTACAAAGGCAGAAGTAACCAGCGAACCAGATTAACCCCTTCTGAGCACTGACGTAGTCAGCAAGTTCCATTCTGCTGCCCCTGGCTTTTCGGCTCCATATCTTCGCCTTACTTTACACTTTGGCCACGGCCGTTCCCCTGTGCTGCCCCGGGATCTGGACTAATCATATCATCCCCAACAAGCCGACAAACACAACTCGGCGCTCTGACATTTAGGCTCCCATTCACATGGGCGAATTATTGCAAAAAAAAAAAAAAAAAAACGGATCGGATGTGGACCACAAAAGACATGGACAGCTCACCACGCGCTGTCCACATCCGCATGTTTGTTCCGTGGCCCCGCAGAGAAGACAGAACATGTCCTATTCTTGTCTGTTTTCTTACAATAGATCAGCAAAGAAACAAAACTATGTGATGCGGACATCATCCATATTTTTTGCGGACCGCAAAATACATACGGTCGTGTGAATGCAACTTTAATGTCAGACTATATAGGACGCTGAGCGAAAGATGGCAACAGAAAGGCCAAAGGAAACGTCTCTGCAATGTCCTGCGCATCTCGCCGTCCGCCATCATACATCCTACTCAGTACTACACATCTCCGTAGGGCTTTCCCTTCATTTAGGTCCTACTGCCACTTTGATACTAAAAACACCAACCAAACCGCCCTGTGCTTCACCGCGCTCACCCTGGGAGACGGCCATGCCCGTATAGCAGATTCTGCCGCGTTAAAGGAGCCAAGGTAAACGGTTACCAGGCACCGCTGCCAATACACATAAGACGCCATATTCCCCGGCTCCTTTTTAGAGGGTGATTATGGCCTGCCAAGATCATGGCAAACAAGTAAACATGCTAAAATGCAACCCGTTCCAACCCCGTTTCCCTGAGGAATAATTGAGGAGTCTGGGGTTTCATACGCTGACTGTCAGGGGATCCACAACCCAATGTCTCATACACTAGCAGAAGATCAGAGCTGGCACGTGCCACAAGTCAGGCAACCACTACGGCAAGAAAGTGACCCTTAAAGGGATTCCCAAAAACACTTACAAATACTGATGTTGTGGAAGTGCCAGTGCAAGGGCTACCTCCAGTAACACTGCACCGTCCCTTTAATCAGGTGCTGCTCTCTGCACCGTCCCTTTAATCAGGTGCTGCTCTCTGCACCGTCCCTTTAATCAGGTGCTGCTCTCTGCACCGTCCCTTTAATCAGGTGCTGCTCTCTGCACCGTCCTTTAATCAGGTGCGCTCTCAAACGTCCCTTTAATCAGCTTCTGCTCTCTGCACCGTCCCTTTAATCAGCTTCTGCTCTCTGCACCGTCCCTTTAATCAGCTTCTGCTCTCTGCACCGTCCCTTTAATCAGCTGCTGCTCTCTACACCGTCCCTTTAATCAGCTGCTGCTCTCTACACCGTCCCTTTAATCAGCTGCTGCTCTCTGCAACCGTCCCTTTAATCAGCTGCTGCTCTCTGCACCGTCCCTTTAATCAGCTGCTGCTCTCTACACCGTCCCTTTAATCAGCTGCTGCTCTCTACACCGTCCCTTTAATCAGCTGCTGCTCTCTACACCGTCCCTTTAATCAGCTGCTGCTCTCTACACCGTCCTTTAATCAAGGTGCTGCTCTCTACACCGTCCCTTTAATCAGACTTCTGCTCTCTCATACACCGTCCTTTAATCAGCTTCTGCTCTCTACACCGTCCCTTTAATCAGCTGCTGCTCTCTACACCGTCCCTTTAATCAGCTGCTGCTCTCTACACCGCCTTATCAGCTGCTGCTCTACACCGTCCCTTTAATCAGGTGCTGCTCTCTACACCATCCCTTTAATCAGCTTCTGCTCTCTACACCGTCCCTTTAATCAGCTGCTGCTCTCTACACCGTCCCTTTAATCAGGTGCTGCTCTCTACACCATCCCTTTAATCAGCTTCTGCTCTCTACACCGTTCCTTTAATCAGCTGCTGCTCTCTACACCGTCCCTTTAATCAGCTGCTGCTCTCTACACCGTCCCTTTAATCAGCTGCTGCTCTCTACACCGTCCCTTTAATCAGCTTCTGCTCTCTACACCGTCCCTTTAATCAGCTGCTGCTCTCTACACCGTCCCTTTAATCAGCTGCTGCTCTCTACACCGTCCCTTTAATCAGCTGCTGCTCTCTACACCGTCCCTTTAATCAGCTTCTGCTCTCTACACCGTCCCTTTAATCAGCTGCTGCTCTCTACACCGTCCCTTTATTCAGATTCCTTCCTCTCATGTTCTCTTACACCAGGCCCTGACTATTGCACGGCGGTTACATCAGCCCCCAGGGGGGAGCTCCACAAAACAGAACAGGGAAGCAAAACGCACCCCCAAATCCACTGGGAAGCTGGCTGACAACCCTGCGGGGGCAGAGTTGGCGGCTGTTGTCGACCAGCTTTCCCGGGAACAGATACAATTTATAACAATGAGATCGTGTAAAGAATAAACATAACGAGCGGCAGAAGAGATTTCTAGGAATCGTCTGCTCCTGGGAACGTCACTATGGGCGACCCATGGGCACGCAGCACCCCTGACATCGCCCTGGTGGGTGCCAGCCCGTGTGATCAATGTCATGGATTGAGCTAGTAGACATGGCCGATGTAGCCCAGGCCTCTGTGCCCCTTATATAAGGGGAAGCACACGTCCGTATAGGGGGCCCGGCGTGCCATGTGGAGGGTGTAAGCGATCCGGGCGTCAGCTGCAGCACACACCGCCGTCACTCTGACATCCTGCATTCGGTAACAGGGCACTACTTTTTGAGATAAATGGGGGGTGTAAAAGCAATGCCAAGACCCAAATCCACCGACTGGCACCGTGCACCAGGGGTATATAGACCAGAAGGAGGCAATGTCAGGCGCCAGCCAATGTATCAGACTATATATGGGGCAGGATTGCCGGCTTCAAGCTTAGTAACATTAAGGGGGCGTTCACACAGTGGATTTTTCCATGCGCCTTCCCATTGAGTTCAATGGGAAGTGACGCCACAGTTCACACAGTGAAGATGATTTCTGACGCAAAGTTGAAAATCTACACATCGTGACATGTCTCATGGGGTCAGGGAGTCACACACGGATTAACCCGTGTGCCCATACACCGTGGATTCCACCGCAAAAACATGCTGGATCAGGGATGCTCCTCCAGCTGTTGCAAAACTAAAGCTCCCAGCATGCCCTAATAGCTGTAGACTGTCCAGGCATGCTGGGAGTTGTAGTTTTGCAACGGCTGGAGGGCCGCAGGTTGGGCATCCCTGTACTAGATACTTCCAACCATGTGAACACACACTTAAAGGGGTCGTCCAGGGTACGTCCATGCCTACATTGCAACTACAGTGCTGCTCCCATAGAACTCAACGGAGGCTGCGCTGTAGTGGCGAGCTCCCGCCGATACAATGTCGATGGTGCTGACATCCGTTGATGGAGTTACAGACCAGCTGAACGGTGGCGGTGCAGGGTGTCAGACCCCTACTGATCACCTAAGCTGTCACTTAAGAAACCCTGGACAATCTCTTTAATGGGGTCATTGCTCTCAGAAGCGGGGCACTTTTCGGGCACGGACATGCCCCCATGGTTTCCTCCAGCATAGCGTCCACAACAGTACATCATTAGAAACACTTGTCCGCTATCAACCAATAACAGTGCCCCCCTCCAACCACAGGCCATGTGCAGTACTGCAGCTGCAGCCCATTTACTTCAACCAAGCTTTAGCTACAATACCACCCATGACCCGCGGACGGGAGAGGAGTCATTTCCGAAAAACCACCTCCAGTCCTGTACACAGACAAGTCTTGGGAAATTTTGATCAGTCCCCGTTTGGAAGAGGCCTCCGGCGACCTCCGCCATCACGGGGACTGATCTCCGATCATCGGACCACACTATTTTTTTTTTTCCAAATTGCCCGTTTCACACTTGCGTCGTCGTTTTCCGGTATTGAGGTCCGGCAGAGGATCTCAATACCGGAAACAGTCCTCATCTATTCCTCATGGAAAGAGATCCGTTCAGGACGTCTTCCTTTCCGGCAGCATTCCGTTTTGCGACCGGACACAGAACCGCCGCAAGCCACGGTTTTGTGTCTGGTCAAAAAAAAACGGAAAACAATGTAAGTCTATGGTGAGTGATCCGTTTTTTTTTTTTTAGGCCTCTCCAAACACCAGATCAGTCACCTATTGACTTTCAATGTATTAAGTGACTGATCCGTTTTTCGTTTTGATTTCAAACAACGTGCAAGACCAAAACGGACCCTCTGCCGGATCTCAATACCGGAAATTAACAACGCAAGCGTGAAAGTCGCCTTTCCACCATTCACATTTACAGCATTGAACGAGTACAACATTGACCAGCACAGGCTACAAGTATCGCCCCCCGATTAACCCTTTCATCACCCCTCCCCCAACAAGTCCATAAATGATTTTTTGTTCCTTTTCACAACATAACATTTAACATTAACTCTTTGCGAAGGGGGGGACGGGTTGAGCTTTCGGGGGTCTCCTCTCGCTGCCCCCCAAGCTAACATACTGACATAGAATACAGGTAGACACCGTGGAGTAATACCCCCATGGTGTCAGGAAGAGACACATGACATGACAAAGTTTTTACCTGCTGTGAGACCCCCTGAAAATCGTGAGGAGCCCCCCTCAGCCCATCCCAGCCCCCCACTCCAGACCTGTGGACACAAGGGTTATTCTGGACACACAGACTCTGTTGTTACTCGACCTTTCGGCGGGGAGGAAGAGGAGGTTGTGTTCACTTTCATGGTTTGATGTTGGGGAGGAGGATTCATGGACACTGGTGCCCTCCACGGCCATTATAACACCCTTTAGTGTCTGTACACACTGTCACTTGGCTACATCACATAAGTCCACGTGTGGTTTGCACTGTAACACGGCGGCCAGGTGGGCTGAGGGGCGGATTTTGGAGATGTGGGGCTACTTCGGCCCCTCTACAGACTTTGCTGAGGTGATGGTGGTGGGCAGGGGTAGTTGATATGAGGGGGAGATGGGGGTTTGCGAGGGGGGAAACAGGTGGGGGGTTTTGGGGTGCTAGTCCCTGGGAGAAGGTGATTCCGTGTATCGTGGCGCAGTGAGAAGAATACAGACTCAAGATGGCGACCGCGCAGGACTGGGAGGAGGCGGCTCCGACGGTGACGTCACAAAGCCAACCGAGGCCGGGTTTCCGAAGGGGACGAACGGCTTCGGTTCTTTCCGGACGGTGGGCGCGGCGACAAGAGGGAGCTTCGTGATTGGCCAGCTCAGGGGTGGCGTGGAAGAGGACCAATCGTCGAGGGCTGCGGGGCGGAGCTTAGAGAGAAAGAAGATGATTAGTGGCCGGGGTGGGTGGGGTTCTGGATGACGTCACGACGCAAAGCATTAGGGGCGTTGTAGTTTATAAGCCGAAGGTCATGTGAGACAGGTGTCGGACTTGTTGGTTAGTAGAGCTGAGTTTCTGAGCGCCCATCATCGAAGTAAATTCCTTTACAAGTATATGTGCACGGGACGTGTTGGCACAAGTGCGAGCTAACAGGCGGCAGGCTGTTATCTGCACCCTTTAATTAGATCTCGGACTAGGGTTGTCACCTTTCTCGGGAGGGGGCGTGGCTTAACACAGGGTGTTAAGTCACTATGTCATGATGTGGCTCCCAGTAATATTAATGCCCCGTTAGTGCCCTCCAGTACTAATAATGACCCCATTAACACCCCCCAGAATTAATGGTCCCCTCATTAATGCCCCCCAGTAATAGTAATGGCCCGATTAGTGTGCCCCAGAATTAATAAAGCCCCCATTAGTGCCCCCCAGAATTAATGACCCATTAGTGCCCCCAGTAATATAAATGCCCCCCAATAAGCGTTCATTCAGACGTCCGCAAGTGTTTTACGGTCCGCAAATTGTGGATCCGCAAAACACGGACACCCACTATGTGCATTCCGCATTTTGCGGACCCCACATGGCCTGCACTATAATAGAAATGCCTTTTCTTGTCCGTGGCTGCGGACAAGAATAGGACATGTTCTATTTTTTTGCGGGGCCGCGGAACGGAAGTGCGGATGCAGACAGCAGCCCCATTGAAAATGAATGGGTCTGCACCCGTTCCGCAAAATTGCAGAACGGATACGGGCCCATTTTCCAGACATGTAAATGGACCCTACTAGCAACACCTCCATTAGTGCTCTCTAATAGTATTAATGCCCCCACTAGCGCCTCCCAGAATGAATACTGCAAATAAGCCTCTAGGAGCAACGGGGGCATTGTCGTTACTCCTAGAGGTTCAGCTCTCTCTGCAACTGCCACGCCCTCTGCACTTTGATCAACAGGACCAGGCAATGAAAACACCATCATACCTGACCCTGTCAATCAAAAAGCAGAGGATGAGGCAGTTGCAGTGAGAGCTGAACCTCTAGGAGTAACGACAACGCCCCTGTTGCTCCAAGAGGCTAATTTGCATATAATAAAACATCATTTTTATCAGCAATGTGGACACATATGGACATCTTCAGCTTCATCTGCTAAGCGCACATGTAACAGGTCAGCCAGTGTCATAGGGACAAATCTGCTGACAGATGCCCTTTAAAGACTACCTATTCTCAGAAAATCCCTTGAAAGGTGTTGCCCAGGCTACAGATATTGGTGACCTAGCCTCAGAATCAGATCGGTGGGGGTTTGCCATCTGCAGCACCACCGATCAGTTGTTTTGGAAAGCCATGGCTATGGAAATTGTATAATGTATAAAGTAGAAGCTGAAGGCTCAGTACATTGTGTACTTTCAAGCACAAGCATACTGCTGCTCCGCTCCCTGAACTGCAGTACCCAGCACAGCCACTGGAGGGAGCATCTGCTTCCAGCTCCAAACCCTGTATAGTTTCTGACACCTGCGGCTGCCCATGCTTGTATACTGTATGCGACCACTGCAGCCAATCACTGGTCTCAACATTAAAGGGGTTCTGTAGTTCTTTTAAACTGATGATCTGTCCGGTGGATAGATCATCAGCATCTGATCGGCGGGGGTCCGACACCCGGGACCCCGTTGATCAGCTGTTTGAGAAGGCAGCGGCGCTGCAGGAGCGGCGCTGCCTTCTCTGTGTTTTCCTCAGGCCCATTGATGTCATGACTACTATCACTGGCCTGGGCGGGGCTAAGCTCTGGTCACTGGAATGGAGCTTAGCCCGCCAGGCCAGTGATACTAGTCGTGACGTCACTGGGCCTGCGGTAAACACAGAGAAGGCCGTGGCGCTCCTGCAGCGCCGCTGCCTTCTCAAACAGCTGATCAGCGGGGTCCCGGGTGTCGGATCGCAGCCGATCAGATACTGATGACCTATCCAGAGGATAGATCATCAGTTTAAAAGAACTACAGAACCCCTTTAAATAGCACAAGACCACTCAGGTCATTTAGAGCATGCAACATTTGGCAATAAAAAAAAAGTCACACGCTAAAACATTTTGGGGGTCATTTATTAAAATTTTTACGTCGGGTTCTGGGGTTTAAGAAGTTGCAAGACCCCTTTTTGTAACTTTGGAAACAAAATCATTGTCACTTGGTTGTCTTTATGCCGTCCTCGCCACTTGGGAGTGGTGGGGGCGTGACAGGGGACGGACAGGGGCATCAACCCTGATAAATTAACTTTTAAGCGTGGGGTAAATCGTTTTTCAACCAGGGGCACGGAGGCGCATATCTCGTCATAAATTAGGTGCCTCCTTTGGCAGCACAAGAGCGGCTCGTAGCTAGTGCGGATTCATCCATAAAGTGGTGAGGACAGTGTAGAAATGCGCATGCGCAAAAGGTGCTGAAGAATTGGCAAACCCGCGGTTTGCAATTTTCTACTGTAGTTTTCGGGGGGTGTGTGTGTGTGTGTATGTGATAAATATTCCTCTTTCTATGCGGTGTGTATTATATTTCACTATAGACTTTAAAGGGGTTGTCCGGGCTTCATCAGCAATATCAATCAAGGTCATCAATATCAGGTCGGCGGGTGTTCGACACCTGGCACCCCCGCCGATCAGCTGTACGGGGAGACAGCGTGTGCAGTGCGCATGTGCCGCCTCCCTTCCCTTTTCGCTCGTTCATCAGGTGATCAGTGGCACATTTACACAGGCAGATTGTCAGGAACGAGTGTGCGCAGGAGCAGTCTTTCCCAATAATCTGCCGGATAATTGCGTTGTGTGAATCCAGCCAACAAGCGTGCCATGACAGGGCAAAAAGTAGCAAATTTTTGTGCAAATAGGGACTTGCAGAAAAAATATGTGACTTTTTTATGCCAGAGCATTTAAAGGGGACCTGTCACCACAAAATACAACACAATCTGAAAGCAGCAGGTTATAGAGTGCGAGGAGCTGAGCGGAGTGATATATATTTTTGTGGGAAAAGATTCCGTAAAACCTGTATTTATACATCTATATCTCTGCTTTTTCCACCTCCTATGAACAGCTTTCGGTACAGGAGGGAGGGGCTATCAGTGACTGGTAGCACCGTGTGTATAAGGGCTCATGCACACAAACTTATTTTCTTTCTGTGTCCATTCCGTTTTTTTTGCGGCCCGTATGCAGAACCATTCACTTCAATGAGGTCCGTGATCTGCATCCGACTGTTTTTGTGTTTTTTTAAAACAATAGAACAAGTTTTTGTGGTGCGGAGGCATGGACAGAAACACTCCGTAGTGCTTCCTTGGGCTTCCGATCCATGCTTCCATTCTGCACTGTATCTCCCGGATTGCGGACCCATTCAAGTGAATGGGTCAGCATCCATGATGCCAAAACCCAGGGAGGCACTGACTCCTTTCAATAGCAAGAGCACACACTGCAGTACTCAGCACTGCCAGCAGAGGGCGCCACTAAAACACGTTTAGCACCACCTTATGCTGATCCTGATCTAAAGGGGTCAAAAGGGAACTGACAGAAACGAAGCCATGTTTCCTATTGGGTAAAAACCGTCCGATAATTCAGTACACTTTACAGCAGATTGGTCAGCATGACAATCTCCCTATACACGGACCAACTTCTCTACAAACCAATCGCAAGGCGGCAATAAGTCACATGACACGGAGAGGAAAGGGCGGGCAGGAGAAGGTCACCTGGTCCGGCGGGCGGGTAGTGACGTAGGCTGGCCACACCCCCTGTTGTCGTCCATTCATTCGGCGCGTGTGAACCGGGAAAAAGATGGTGGAGAAAGAGGAGGCGGTGATCAGTGAGGAGGAGGCCGCGCAGTATGACCGGCAGATCCGCCTCTGGGGGCTGGAGGCTCAGAGGAGGTGATTCTGATAGTCTCATAATAGACTTAGGGGTAGTGGCACCCATGGCATGTGGCATAGTGCTGGGCTGCCCCTATAGTGGCAAGTGTTGTGGTGTAGTTAGCCTAGTGTGCTGCCCTACTAGTGGCCAGTGTGGATGGTGTAGCTAGCCTAGGTGTGCTGCCCTATGTTGCAGTGTGTGATGTAGTACATAGTGGCTGCCCTATGTGCAGTGTGTGATGTGAGTACATAGTGTGCTTGCCCTATGTGGCAGTGTTGTGGTGTAGTTACATAGGTGTTGCCCTATGGTGCATGTGTGTGGTGTAGTACATAGTGTGCTGGCCCTATGGGTGCAGTGTGTGGTGTAGTACATAGTGTGCTGCCCTTATGTTGCAGTGTGTGGTGTTAGTACATAGTGGTGCTGCCCTATAGTGCAGTGTGTGGTGTAGTACCTAAGTGTGCTGCCCTATAGTGCAGTGTGTGGTGTAGTACATAGTGTGCTGCCCTATAGTGGCAGTGTGTGGTATAGTACCTAGTGTGGCTGCCCTATTGTTGGCAGTGTGTGAATGTAGTACATAGTGTGCTGCCCTATGTTGCAGTGTGTGATGTAGTACATAGTGTGCTGCCCTATGTTGCAGTGTGTGGTGTAGTACATAGTGTGCTGCTATAGTGCAGTGTGGGTGTAGTACATAGTGTGCTGCCTATAAGTGCAGTGTGTGGTGTAGTACATAGTGTGTGCCCTATGTTGCAGTGTGGTGTTAGTACATAGTGTGCTGCCTATGTGCAGTGTGTGGTGTAGAGTGTGTACATAGTGGCTGCCCTATAGTGCAGTGTGTGGTGTAGTACCTAGTGTGCTGCCCTAATGGTGCAGTGTGTGTGTAGTACCTAGTGTGCTGCCCTATGGTGCAGTGTGGTGTAGTACCTAGTGTGCTGCCCTATAGTGCAGTGTGTGGTGTAGTAATAGTTGCAGTGTGTGATGTAGTACATAGTGTGCTGCCCTATGGTGCAGTGTGTGATGTAGTACATAGTGTGCTGCCCTATGGTGCAGTGTGTGGTGTAGTACATAGTGTGCTGCCTATGGTGCATGTGTGCCCTATGGTGCAGTGTGTGTAGTACATAGTGTGCTGCCCTATGGTGCAGTGTGTGGTGTAGTACATAGTGTGCTGCTATGTGCAGTGGTGTAGTACTATGCAGTGTGTGGTGTAGTACTAGTGTGCTGCCCTATGGTGCAGTGTGTGGTGTAGTACATAGTGTGCTGCCCTATGGTGCAGTCGGTGTAGTACATAGTGTGCTGCCCTATGGTGCAGGTGTGGTGTAGTACATAGTGTGCTGCCTATGGTGCAGTGTGTGTGTAGTACTAGTGTGCTGCCCTATGTGCAGTGTGTGGTGTAGTACCTAGTGTGTGCCCTATGGTGCAGCGGTGTAGTATAGTGTGCTGCCCTATGTGCAGTGTGTGGTGTAGTACATAGTGTGTGCCCTATGGTGCAGTGTGTGGTGTAGTAGTGTGCTGCCCTGCAGTGTGTGGTGTAGTACATAGTGTGCTGCCCTATGGTGCAGTGTGTGGTGTAGTACATAGTGTGCTGCCCTATGGTGCAGTGTGTGGTGTAGTACATAGTGTGCTGCCCTATAGTGCAGTGTGTGGTGTAGTACCTAGTGTGCTGCCCTATGGTGCAGTGTGTGGTGTGTAACCTAGTGTGCTGCCCTATGGTGCAGTGTGTGTGTGTAGTGTGCTGTATGGTGCAATATGGTGCTGTGGTGCAGTGTGTGGTGTAGTATAGTGTGCCCATATGGTGCAGTGTGTGGTGTTGCACATAGTGTGCTGCCCTATGGTGCAGTGTGTGGTGTAGTACATAGTGTGCTGCCCTATAGTGCAGTGTGTGGTGTAGTACATAGTGTGCTGCCCTATGGTGCAGTGTGTGGTGTAGTACATAGTGTGCTTCCCTATTGCGAAGTGTGTGGTATAGTGTGCTGAGCTATGGTGCAGTGTGTGGTGTAGTGCATCATTCAGTTCACCGCTTAACCGCGATTGCTCAATGAGCGCCATGACATCAAGATGTAGCCCCAGCCTTCAATGGGGTCTGGATGGCGATGGGAATGACCACGCATCTGCCGGCGGTCCATGCACCTAGGTGGAAATCTCCTGCCGTTGATTTGTCTGTTTTTTCACCTGAAAACTGACATAAAATAAGATAACCCCCTGCCAGGGCCTGGAGAATTCATCAGTTAGGCTTCCTGCACACGACTGTATCTGTTTTGCCGCAAACAAAATACGGATACCTCCCGTGTGCAGGCCACATTTTCCTTAGTCTCCATTATAGAAACGTTAATGCTTGTCCACCAAACAGTCAAGAATAGGACGTGTCCTGTAATCTGTGGGACGGACATGTGGAGAAATGAATGGGTTCGCATTCAATCCGTAAAAGGGTGGATCGGATGCGGACCCAAAATACAGTTGTATGAATGAGGCCTCTTGCGTATATCCCAGTTTTGGCCACCCTGCCACTAAAAATTGGCAAGGGTCTCCTTGTGTGCGGCACTAACTCAGTGCTCCAGACTAAAAAAAATACCTAGGAGCCATTGGCTCCTGAACTGAAAAATTTAGGAGCCAAATAAAATTTTTAGGCGCCAAATTTAAATACATATAATTATATTTAAAAAAAAAAAAAGACTTGGAGGAGATGAAACGTCTGGCCATTAGTAGAATTGTCCTATCCTATTTTTTTTGGCGGGACAAGGTGACTAAAAAATGGCGAATTGTGAGGTTTTATTTTTTCTTTTACGTGTTCACCGTATAGGAGATTTTTTAAAAAATATTTTAATAGTTTGGACTTTTTGGACATTTATTAATATATTTTATATGTAAAATTGGGAAAGGGGGTGATTAAGGGGCCATTCAGACGGCCGTAGTATTGTGGATCCGCAAAAATACGGATCTGCAATACCACGGATGTCCTGTTCAAAATGCCTATTCTTGTCGACTGTTGCAGACAAGAATAGGACATGTTCTATAATTTCTTGCAGAGCCGTGGCTAGGCAAGTTCGCAAGCCGCCCATTGAAGTGAATGCAGCTGTATCTACTCTGCAAAATTGCGGAATAGATGCGGGCACATTCACACAGTCGTATATATATTAATATATTGATGTTTTTTACTTTTTATTTACTAATTATTGGCCTCCTTAGGGGATAGAACTCTTGTCCTATTCACCCTAATAGATCTCTATCAGGATGAATAGGACTTTACACTCTCCCTGCTGCCCTGGGCACAAAGCAAAGCAGGGAGCTTACCATGGCAGCCAGGACTTCAGTAGCGTCCTGGTTGCCATGGTAACCGATCGGAGCTCCGCGATTACATTGCTGGGCTCCGATCGGAACTGCCACTGAACCACCAATGAAGAGGCTGAGGGGGGGAGGGGACCCTGGGCCACTAATGATTATTATACTGGTTGGGGTTTTTATTACTGGGGAGGGCGCACTGCGCCACCAATGATAACTACGTTTAATACAACTACAGGAGGCGGGTGCCGGCGCAGGATCACATAGCCAGCACCTGACTTGTATTATAGGGAGCTGCAATCAGTGGTAGTTAACCCCTCAGGTGTGGCACCCGCCTTCTGTAGTTGTATTAAACGTAGTTAAAATCATTGGTGGCGCAGTGTGCCCTCCCCAGTAATAAAAACCCCAACCAGTATAATGTGTGTGCCCCCATCAGACCTCAGATCAGCCCACCGTGCCCCCCATCAGACCTCAGATCAGCCCACCGTGCCCCCATCAGACCTCAGATCAGCCCACCTGCCCCATCAGACCTCAGATCAGCCCACCGTGCCCCCATCAGACCTCAGATCAGCCCACCGTGCCCCCATCAGACCTCAGATCGCCCACCGTGCCCCCATCAGACCTCAGATCGGCCCACCGTGCCCCCATCAGACCTCAGATCGGCCCACCGTGCCCCATCAGACCTCAGATCGCCCACCGTGCCCCCATCAGACCTCAGATCGGCCCACCGTGCCCCCAGACCTCAGATCGCCCACCGTGCCCCCATCAGACCTCAGATCGGCCCACCGTGCCCCCCATCAGACCTCAGATCGGCCCACCGTGCCCCATCAGACCTCAGATCGCCCACCGTGCCCCCATCAGACCTCAGATCAGCCCACCGTGCCCCCATCAGACTCAGATCGGCCACCGTGCCCCATCAGACCTCAGATCGGCCCCACCGTGCCCCATCAACCTCAGATCGGCCCACCGTGCCCCCATCAGACCTCAGATCGGCCCACCGTGCCCCCATCAGACCTCAGATCGGCCCACCCGTGCCCCCATCAGACCTCAGATCGGCCCACCGTGCCCCATCAGACCTCAGATCGGCCCACCGTGCCCATCAGACCTCAGATCGGCCCACCGTGCCCCCATCAGACCTCAGATCGGCCCACCTCCCCCATCAGACCTCATCGGCCCACCGTGCCCCCATCAGACCTCAGATCGGGCCACCGTGCCCCCATCAGATCAGATCGGCCCACCGTGCCCCCATCAGACCTCAGATCGGCCCACCGTGCCCCATCAGACCTCAGCCACCGTGCCCCATCAGACCTCAGGCCCACCGTGCCCCATCAGACCTCAGATCGCGCCACCGTGCCCCCATCAGACCTCAGATGCCCACCGTGCCCCATCAGACCTCAGATCGGCCACCGTGCCCCCATCAGACCTCAGATCGGCCCACCGTGCCCCCATCAGACCTCAGATCGGCCCACCGTGCCCCCATCAGACCTCAGATCGGCCCACCGTGCCCCCAGACCTCAGATCGGCCCACCGTCCCCATCAGACCTCAGATCGGCCCACCGTGCCCCATCAGACCTCAGACCGTGCCCCCATCAGACCTCAGATCGGCCCACCGTGCCCCCATCAGACCTCAGATCGGCCCACCGTGCCCCCATCAGACCTCAGATCGGCCCACCGTGCCCCCATCAGACCTCAGATCGGCCCACCGTGCCCCCATCAGACCTCAGATCGGCCCACCGTGCCCCATCAGACCTCAGATCGGCCCACCGTGCCCCCATCAGACCTCAGATCGCCCACCGTGGCCCCCATCAGACCTCAGATCGGCCCACCGTGCCCCCATCAGACCTCAGATCGGCCCACCGTGCCCCCATCAGACCTCAGATCGGCCCACCGTGCCCCCATCAGACCTCAAGATCGGGCCCACCGTGCCCCCATCAGACCTCAGATCGGCCCCACCGTGCCCCCATCAGACCTCAGATCGGCCCACCGTGCCCCCATCAGACCTCAGATCGGCCCACCGTGCCCCCATCAGACCTCAGATCGGCCCACCGTGCCCCCATCAGACCTCAGATCGGCCCACCGTGCCCCCATCAGACCTCAGATCGGCCCACCGTGCCCCCATCAGACCTCAGATCGGCCCACCGTGCCCCCATCAGACCTCAGATCGGCCCACCGTGCCCCCATCAGACCTCAGATCGGGCCCACCGTGCCCCCATCAGACCTCAGATCGGGGCCCCACCGGTGCCCCCATCTGAGGTCTGATGGGGGCACGGTGGGCTGATCTGAGGTCTGATGGGGCACGGTGGGCTGATCTGAGGTCTGATGGGGGCACGGTGGGCCGATCTGAGGTCTGATGGGGCACGGTGGGCCGATCTGAGGTCTGATGGGGGCACGGTGGGCCGATCTGAGGTCTGATGGGGGCACGGTGGGCCGATCTGAGGTCTGATGGGGGCACGGTGGGCCGATCTGAGGTCTGATGGGGGCACGGTGGGCCGATCTGAGGTCTGATGGGGGCACGGTGGGCCGATCTGAGGTCTGATGGGGGCACGGTGGGCCGATCTGAGGTCTGATGGGGGCCTCAGATCGGCCCACCGTGCCCCCATCAGACCTCAGATCGGCCCACCGTGCCCCCATCAGACCTCAGATCAGCCCACTCTGCGCCCATCAGAATAAAATAAAAAAAATCTCTTACCTGTCCTGCGCCGTGGCTCCGCTCTGGGTCCAGCGCTCCTCTGTCCTCCCGGCGCTGCCGTATCACCTGACTGCGTGCAGTGTCAGGTCAGAGTGCACGCACTACGTCCTGACGCTGTACGCCGTCAGGACAGTGCAGAGCCGCCCGGAAAGACAGAGGAGCGCCGGACCCAGAGCGGAGCTGCGGCGCAGGACAGGTAAGAGATTTTTTTATTTTATCTGCTCCATGTTCTCTGATACTAGCCTAGTATCAGTAAATGCGGTCGGGTCCAGGTGCAAATGGCGACAAGACTAAATAGTCTTGTCGCCATTTGTAAAATCTAAGTCGCATTTGCGACCATTTTGGTCGCCATCTGGAGCCCTGTAACTAAAACTAAAAAAGTTCCTATACCAAAAGTCGGAGCCCTCGTTGAGACTCCCTAGTAAATGTTCACTTCAGGCGACCACGCAGGACCTCACATTACTCACATACCACCAAACTGCTACTCACTGTAGGAACCATGGCTGCCAGCGGGGATTGGGATATTAAGAAAGTACTTTTTTCATTTAAAGGGGTGCTTTGAGCCCAAGGACCCCCTTTAATTTCACCCATGCGTGATTTCGAGCCAAAACTAAGAGTGTACAAATAATGGAGAGATCTGCTCCTATTCTGTGTTTTTGACTCGCACCTGGTTTTGGCTCACAATCTCTGATCAAACACTGAACAAACACTGATGGTGTGAAAGCAGTTTAATATAGCCAGGCAGGCTATTAAAAAACAAAAATACTAGCCTGTCCCCAGTGCTCTGCTACCTGCTCTTGTCACCAATGACACCACTGACTGGCCGGCAGTGGTGACGCCCCCTCCAGTCCATCAGGGATTAGAAGCAGAACCGGAGTGCCGATGATGCGCGAGACCTTTTTGATATTGCATCACTTGTTCTGGGGAGGAGACCCCCGTTTTTTTATTTTTACACTAATCTCAGAGCGCCCTTTAAAAGTGTAGTGTAATAAAGGGCAAGTGGTAGGGTTCGGGCTCTAAGATGAGGAGCAAAAGACTGACCAGAGAAAATCCACCGGGAATCGGACAATTCTTGAGTCCCTCAATGCTGGATTAAAGGGATTTTCTCGTACGTGATGCTGTAGTCTGGATTTAGGCAGGCAAAGACTTGCTGTCCTGTAAGGTGTGATATCCGTAGTCGTAGTCAGGCTAAACCCTTGTGTCTTCTCCTCCCCAGGCTCAGAACATCTAAGGTCCTCCTGGTGGGGCTGCGGGGACTGGGCGCTGAAGTGGCCAAGAATCTCATCCTGGCAGGAGTGAAGGGGCTGACCATGATGGATCATCAGGAGGTGGGAGAAGAAGCCTTCAGTGACGTGATGTGACAAAACGAGCCTGTGCTCTCCATGCTTAACCCTTTCTCGTTTAAGGAGGGGGAAGGGTTCACGTTTCATGAGGCTCTGCTTGTGTTTTAGAGGAAGCCGCAGGGCTCACTGGAGCTTTGATGAGCACTGTGGCCTCCATGCAGCTCACCTAGTACAGCGCTGTCCAATGGATAGTGGCTGCGCTTGGTATTGCAGCTCAGCTCCATTTGATTGAATGGGACTCAGCTGCGCCTAGGCCATGTGACCGATGAATGTGACATCACCGGCCTAGTAAGAGGCCACGACACTCGTGGACCTCTGTGGCATGCAGCTGATTGATGGATGTGCTGGGAGTCGAACCCCACCAATCTCATATTCATGATGTATCTTGAGAATAGGCCATCAATATGAACATCCCAGAAAACCACTGTAAATAGAAATGGCCACGTCACAAAGCCACGGTTGCATATTTTACTGCACCGTGTGAACCCAAGTCCTGGAGACAACACTTGATGAAAATACCAGGTGAAGGCTGACCCATTCATTTTCATTGGGACCGCAAAAGATGCAGACAGCACACCGCAAAAAAATAGAACGTGTCCTACTCTTGTCCGGAGCCACGGACAAGAATAGGCATTTCTATAGTGCCAGCACATGGCCGGTGATCGTGCGGACGTGTGAATAGAGCCTTACATGGCTCCCAGTGAAATGTATAGACGGCTGCATAGAATACATACCATACCAGGTCACTACCATGTCATGTAGCAATCCTGACCTAGGCCTGTCACCCGGCTAAGGGTCCATTCACACGACAGTATTTTTCCTTTCCAGATTTTAGTTCCGTTTTTGCGGATCCATGTTTCCGCAAAACCCTTCCGTTTTTACCACTTGTATATCCGCATCCATTCCGTTTTTCCGGAAGGAGGAATATATGTTGCTAGGGTACCAAAAACAAAATTTGTTATTTCCTGGAAACGGATCCACAATTGCGGATGACATATTGATGCATTCCACGTGTCATCCGCATTTTTGCGGACCCATTGACTACAATTGGACCACAGACTGCATTTTGTGGACAATAGCAGGACAAGCTCTATTTTTTTTTTTTTTTTGCGGATCCGCATAACAAAATGGAACATAGAAATGGATGGGTCTGCATGGATGCAGATTATAAAATACTGACGTGTAAATGGACCCTAAGGCTACTTTCACACCAGCGTTTTTGCTGGATCCGGCAGGGCTCAGCAAAAACGCTTCCGTTACTGATAATACAACCGTCTGCATCCATTATGAACGGATCCGGTTGTATTATCTTTAACATAGCCAAGACGGATCCGTCATGAACTCCACTGAAAGTCAATGGGGGACGGATCCGTTTTTTATTGTCAGATTGTGTCATAGGAAACGGATCCGTTCCCATTGACTTGCATTGGGGGTCATGATGGATCCGTCTTACTTACGGAAAGAAAACCGCAGCATGCTCTCCGGTACGAGAACGGAATACATTTTGGAACACTCCGTTCTGTTCAGTTATGTTTTGTCCCCATTGCCAATGAATGAGGACAAAACGGAAACATTTTTCCGGTTTTGAGACCCTATGACTGATCTCAATACCGGAAAATATTAACGCTAGTGTGAAAGTAGCCTAAGCCAGTACTCTCTGCTCTGCCCTAATGAGGGGCAATCGCCCCAATCTCCGCTGCCTGCAGATCAGATGCTGGCTTAAAGGGATTATCCAACCCCTATAATGACCCCCAGATTGCCTGGGCCCCTCCTCTAGAGCACCCCGGTACCCTTGTCCCTACGAATCCCTGCATGGCCACCGCTGCATCTTCCCATCGCGCGGATCAAAACATCCGACGATGGGCGGAGCAGCCAATAGTAGACCGTGACTGTGACCAGACTCCCTAGTGTCACCCACGATGCTAGGGAGGCTGGCCCCTGTCACGGCCTGCTATTTGCTCCAAAAGATGCAGTGGTGGCCGTGCAGGGATACGAGCGCTGTTAGGAGAAATAGTATCCCCCACCGCCCAAAAAATAAAATGTAACGCACAGAAACATCGGTGGTTATATATCGAACGACTGCTCAGGAGTATTACCCGGCCTGATCATTAGCTGCATTGTCCAGTCTCCAATCCTAGGCATAGTGTGTTTTTTAAATCTGCCACAAGGGGGCCCTCTTGGCTTTCCAGTTCTAGTAGACAATCCGCTGCTGCCCAAAATATTACATTATTGCATAATCAGCAGTTCCCTAATATCTTGTAATTAATGGAACCCCTCCCAGCAGCCGCTCCAAAAATAGGGCAGGAGAGGAAACGTCAAATTCCCTGTGGCTTCCTGCGCTTTTAGGATTTTGTAGAATGCATCCCATAGGCAAAAATTCCCTCTGCTTTTTTTTTTTTGCTAGAAACATTTTTTTTTTTAAGTTAATTCATATAACCGTGTATAACCTGGACATTCACCCGACACGTTGAAAAATGGCTTCGTCTATAGAAATAAGGTTAGGGCTAACCTTAATAGGCAAACGTTTATTGGAGTGGGGAGGGGGCTTCTTAGGGCATCTTTTAAAGGAAAAAAAGTTATTTCTCCATTTTTTTTTTTTCTCCTTAAGGTCACACATTGCCTGAGGAAAATTAACCTTTTGGCCCCCTAGACTTTTATTACTTTATTGTACTTTTACTATACAATTCTTACAGTAGGAACTATTGGAATCATTTATCAAACTGTTGTAAAGTAGAACTGGCTTAGTTTCCCATAGCAACCAATCAGATTCCTCCTTTCATTTGCCAAAGGAGATGTGAAGCTCCAGGGCTGCCACTGGTAGGGATATATGGGGGTCATTTATCAAACTGGTGTTAAGTAGAACTGGCTTAGTTGCCCCTAGCAACCAATCAGATTCCACCTTTTATTTTTCACATCTCCTTTGGCAAATGAAAGGAGGAATCTGATTGGTTGCTAGGGGCAACTAAGCCAGTTCTTCTTTACACCAGTTTGATAAATGACCCCCATATATCCCTTCCAGTGGCAGCCCTGGAGCTTCTGGCCGCCATAGATGCCCCTGTCATTTTAGGGTGGGGTGCCCCAATAGGATGACAGAGGGAGCCCTCCTATTGACCATAGCATATGAAGGTTTGGATCGGCGTTATCTCCGATCCTTATGGGTATAACAGGATGTAGGTTGTCTATGACAGCCATTAACCACATATTGTCATTTCAGGTGTGTGAGGAGGACTCCCGCGCTCAGTTCCTGATCCCAACTGGATCTCTTGGTCGCAACAGAGCAGAAGCCTCCCTGGAGCGGGCGCAGAATCTCAATCCGATGGTAGAGGTGACGGTGAATAAAGACAACATTGAGGAGAAAGAGGAAGACTTCTTTAAGGATTTTGATGCAGTGAGTATAATCGTCTAACCCACTAAAATCCTTATTCTGCGCAGGGTGCTGTTTAAAGGGGTTGCCTGCTTTGGTCAGTCCCTTTTTGTTACGAGTACCCTGATGTTAACTTCATCACATGATGTGCTTGATTATGGAAGCTCCCTTAAAGGGGTTGTCCTGGCTGACCTGAGGATAGGTCATCAATATCAGATTGGCGGGGGTCCGACACCTGGCACCCACGTTGATCAGCTGTTTGAGGAGACGCACTGCACACATGCCGTCTCTCTTCCTGTCCGCCGCTGCTGTCTCATAGACATACAGCAGCAGGAGGAAGGGAGACAGCACGTGCGTGCACCGTCTTCTCAAACAGCTGATCAGCTGGGGTGCCGGGTGTCGGACCCCCGCCAATCTGATATTGATGACCTATCCTCAGGTCAGCCAGGACAACCCCTTTAATGAACTGTAAGTTGTATGGAGAACCACAAGTGTCTGATGCCACTGCAGTGGGAAAGAAAGTCACACTGTGCCCATTGTAATGCCATCGTTGGGTCCTCTGGAGCTGGGATTAGAAATATGCAGAACTCCAGCGGTGGGGAAACTACAACTCCCAGTATGCACACTTGCTTGGCACTCTCATAGAAGTGAATGAAGCATGCTGGGCATTGTAGTTGCACCACAGCTGGAGGGCTGAAGGTTGCTGATCCCTGCTCTAGAGGAAGAGAGAGTTTCTTTAGCAGCTTTTTGACTCCAGTTAATGGTGCGGGTTCATGAACTGTCCTTACTGGGGTTGTTTCGTGATCCATATTCCCCAACTGAGCTTACATCTCATTCATTCCACACTTTGACATGTGTGCGCCTGGAAAGCTCCCAGCGTGCATGCAAACCGTGTCTGTAGCCCCCCCATGAGGGGTCCAAAAGAGTGCCCTGCATCAGCTTTATATGGCAAATGGTAAACTACTATGCTTTCCTATGATGAGGGCACAGTAAAGGAAATCTATACCACACGATTTATATAGTGGGAGTCAATGTCAGAGGTGTATGATGTAGCCAAAAAATATGTGATCATAGGTGTACGGACGTGGGGGCAGGGTCCTGACAATAGGAACCCTCACAGACCAGTGACCACTCGGCTCCTGGGAGTTATATTATATAGTTTACTATATGGGGGCACCGCGGTGAATGTGATTTCCTAAAATCTAGATGCAAGGGTCACACATGTTTATCCCTTAGTAGAGGCTATAGGAGGCACATAATACTTGGGTGCACGTGCGGTCTCTGTGTGCGGGGAGAACAATGGTAGCCGCTCATTGTTATGAGAGGAAGCACCATTTTCCGAGTCCACGCCGTCCGAGTGTTGACAGGGACGCCTTTCTTGATAATAAAAGCTCCCGCTCCCTTTTTCAGCCCCGTGCCAGATTTTTGTGTCTGGGAGGAAGTAGAGAGTAACAACAGGAAGCTGCCGGGGGGAAGGGGGTTATAGCTTTTTGTGTGTGCCCATCTTGATTGTGTCCAGGAGCTCATTGCAGACAGCTTCATATGTATAACCTCACTTCGCTTGCGTTACTTATCTTTCAGTATTAAGGTAGACCTTCAATACTGGGGAAATAACCTTTTCAAGGGGTTTTCTGGTCACTTCCTCGGGATAGGTCATCAATATCAGATCGGTGAGGGTCTGACACCCCCCTCCCCCATCAGCTGTTCACGGAAGAAGCCGGAAAACATACAGTGGACGGAGCTGGAAGCAGACAGTGTGTAGAGGCCGTGCAGCTCGGCTCCCATTCTAGGCTAGAGCAGGGGTCAGCAACCTTCGGCACTCCGGCTGTTGTGAAACTACAATTCCCAGCATGCTCCATTCATTTCTATGAAAGTTCCGAGAAAAACAAAGGAACTATGCATGTTGGGAGTTGTAGTTTTACAACAGCTGCAGTGCTGGAGGTTGCCTTCCCCTGGGCTAGAGCCAGAAACCAGCCAGTGGACAGAGCCTTCCATCTACTGTATTGTTTTCGGCACCGGTTGCTGCCCCAAATCTGTGGGCTGTCGGGGGGCATCAATCTGATATTTGATGACCTATCCTGAGTAAGTTTTGGAAAATCCCTTTAAGGCCCCATTCACACTACCGTATGTTCATTTCCGTATCTTATCAGCATTTTTGCGGATAAGATGCGGAACCATACGGACCCATTCATTTTTCCATAGGAGAAAAAAAATTGCGGAATGCACACCGTGTGCATTCCACATCTGTATATTACGGAAGTTCTCCCGCTTAAAAAAGGAAACATGTCCTATACTTGGCTGCAAAATCGCGTCCGTAGCCCCATTAAAGTCAATGGGTCCGCAAAATTACGGAACACTGCGGAAGACTTTCCGTATGTCTTCCGTTCCGTTTTTATATGGACACGGAATACATACGGTCGTGTGAATGGAGCCTAAGGGTCCATTCTGATGTCTCCAAGTGTTTTGCAGTCCGCAAATTGCGAATCCACAAAACACGGACACCGATGATGTCTGCAAAATGCGGAACGTACATGGCCGGCACTGTAATAGAAATTCCTTTTGTTGTCCCTGGCTGTGGACAAGAATAGGACATGTTCTATTTTTTTGCCGGGCCGCGGAACGGAAGTGCGTATGCAGACAGCACATGGTGTGCTGTCCGCATCTTTTGCGGCCCTGTTGAAAATGAATGCGGACTCATTTTCCGAACGTTTGAATAAACTCTAATGGGATTCCCATCTTGTAAAGTGGTGGCATATCATTGGGCCCGACCTCTTGGACCCCCTCGGATCCTTTTGCAGTGCAGCTTCCAGTAGCCCAGGGCTAGCAATATAAAATTACCAAGTAGTTCCTAAAGTGTGGTCTCCATCCACTTCTATGGTGGTGATGGAAATGGCGATGCTGGTGCTTTGTTATTTTCAGCAGAGAAATGAATAGAGTGCGGCCAAGCATGCACACCTTCACTTGGGGGGCGCCGTTCTAGAGATAGGTGCAGGTCCCACCTCTGGTCTATCCTAGCGATATGCCACCAATGCTTGAGATGGGCCAACCCCTTTAAGTAGAGTGTGGAAGGATGAAGGTGTTATTCCCCTCTCTGGGTCTCCATCCCCAGCCTCTGTCTGTGAGTCTGTCTCTTAGAGCGTTTATTACAGATCTCAGCCCTCTCATTGTCTCTTCTCTCTTTCCAGGTATGTCTGACCTGCTGTTCCCGGGACCTTCTAGTGAAGGTGAACCAGATCTGCCACAAAAAGGGCATCAAGTTCTTCATGGGGGGTGTTTTTGGCTATCACGGATACATGTTCGCTGACCTTGGAGAGCATGAGTTCGTTGAGTAAGTTAAAGGGATCCTCCGGGCCCCCCCCCCCCCCCCCGTATTAGCTCATATTTGCCTTATATAAGTGCAGAAGTTTCCTGCTTCCCCTGCTGGAGGGAGGAGGGGGGCTTGTCTTTATACCTTTTATACACAGCAGCCAATCAGAGCTGCAGACTGAGGGAGAGGGCAACCAATGATGAGACAAGGAGGTGTGTCTTAGACTGCCTCAGACTCCCTATGGACACCGGAGCTAACCTGTAGTCACAGATCACAGCGTGCAGTAAAGGAGCCGAGCTATACAGCAGCCAAACGTGCAAATCTGAGGAAAAAAATCAGCAGGTGATCAACACTTGTCAGTACGGACTTCCTTTATCATTTTTCGGTTCCTGACTGGACAGTCCTTTTAAGCAGACTCCCATTATCCGATACCTTGTCAGAGCATGTTTGGCTAGTAGATAGAGTCCCTGATTGGGGTTCACCTCTGGGGAATAGTTTACTGTCAGGGGATACTGTTCATTATCCTTACAGTATAAGGCATCCGTTCATATTGAGTGACAGCAAGCGGAGATCTTGAAATAGAAATAAGAGGTATGTTGAAAAATTGTATACCTTTTCTTGATGCTGAAATTGGAATTTTCCTTTGTAAATATTCTCGCGTTATAAGGTACGGGGGTATGGCTGGGTTCACACAGGCTGTTTTTTTTTTTGTACTTTAAAGTCTAGAGCAAATTACTAAAAAGCTGTATACTTTTTTTTTGTATTTTTGTGGTATTTTGAGGTTTGTCACATTTTTTTTCAAAATGCAGTATGGGTGAATACAGCGTTTTTATCTCCTGTGAGCTTCTGTCTAGGACCTGAAAAACGCTGTAATATGTACAGTACGTTAGTTATAGTAAAATGTGTGAAATCCGTGGTTGAAAACACTGCGTGGAGGAGGCCGAACACTGACCCTTTTCTTGCACTGAATCTCGGGGTATAATCAGGGTCTCTGTAAACAGCTGGGCCGCCTGGAATGAGATTTCCTTTAGGGAATTATATTGGAAGCGGAAGATTAACATTCCCTGGAATAGCGCCAGCGCCATGTCAGAACATACATGGCCGAGGCTCTGGTCTGGGGTAGTGTCGTTAGCACATATTACTAACACTCCTGATCTGTCACTTGAGGGGGTTATCCCATGACTAATATAAATCAGACATCATATAGGACATGACAATCTCTTTCTAATAAAGCTAGAACCAGCCCTGTACCTCACATGGATCCAGAAATCTCCCCATTCACTGCTCTGCTAAGTTTATATCAAGCTGTCAGCTCAGGGGTATGGCCTTTCTGCTGCAGCTTTCTCCCTATGGCAGCTCAGGGAATATGTCCTTTCTGCTACAGCTCACTTCGTGTCACAGTTCAGGGGGCGTGTCCATTTTGCTGCAGCTCTCTCCCTGTAACTGTCACAGCTTCTACCTACGGCTGGTGGCAGTTGACGCGTGCAACTGAGCATGTGCGACCACCTCAGTAGATGGTCGTGCACATTACTATACAGAGTGAACAGCAGGGGGCGCCATTATTGTAAAATAAAGAAAATATCTCACAGCTGGAGCATTTTCTTAACATGGAGGTTGGCCCATTATAGAGTAAAGAGTAGATGCGTGTCCCGGACTAGTAGGGGAAGACTGACCTAATATCTCGAATGTAGTGGGAGACAGAACAGATTGTAGGTTAACTATGGAGTGTAAAAAATGGGTCTGTCGATGACATTTAAAATGCTCAGCGGGAAGAAGGTGGTGTTTTTCAGTAAACTGCTGGGCTGACAGAGAGAGCTGAGCCTCTAGGTGTAATGGTAACGCCCCCGTTGCTCCTAGAGGCTCATTTGCATATATCAAAACTTCATTTTTCTCAGCAATGTGGACACATATGAACATGGGACCAACACAGATGTGTTCAGCTGCCAAGTGCACATGTAACAGGCCAGCCGGTTCTATAGGTAATAAGCTGCTGGCAGATGTCCTATTTCTGTACATGAAGCGCCTGGTATCTCGTGTCTGTTCCGGGTCCCGTGCTCGGCTAGGTGTTCTGTTATCAGACAGTTTCACCTTCCCCTGTGATTACTGACACCTTCAAAACAAATCAGACTCTGCTAATTTATTCCCAACGGATTAAGAAACATTGTGCAAACCAGGATCTTATTACCTACAGAGGACGCGGTCCGGATGTGAAATGGGCCAAAAAATGTAGTTTTTGTACAGATTATGGAGGGTTTGTCTTGGACATATCCCTTTAGACCAGGGATCCCCAACCTGCGGCCCTCCAGCTGTTGTAAAACTACAACACCCACCATGCCCTGCTATAGGACTAATAGCTGTCAGCTGTCTGGGCATGCTGGGAGTTGTAGTTCTGCAACAGCTGGAGGGCCACAGGTTGGGCTTCCCTGCTTTACACTGATCCCTGAAACTTTATATTTGCTCTGTGTATGGGGGCAGGGGGTTGTCAGGAACAGGGGAGAATGACTTTCGTGGAATTTATTTGCTTAGAAATGTTAGAGGGGTTGTCAAGGTTCTATATATTGATGACCTATACTTAGCGTAAGTCATACACCGACACCCGCCACCCCCACCGATCAGCTGTCCTAAGCAGCAGGAACCAGGAATAGGACAGAGCTGGAAAGCCGCTCCATTCATTGTGCACTGACCGTGCGGGGATACCGCAGCTCCGCTCCCATTCACCTGAACATAGGAACCCTACACATTGACCACTCGGTTGGATGCACCTGTGGACCTGTGTCCATCCTCTGTTTTTTTCTGGTGTCTGCAGCTACTGAGAGCAGCTGATCGGTGGGGGTGCTGGGTGTTAGACCCTATTGATCTGATCTGGGTGACCCCCATCTTAAAGGGGTTATCCGATTTCTGAAACGCCCCCCTCCCCATGTTCCGGGCCCCACAGGTAATTTACTTAACCCGCTCCCGGTGCCGCTCCTGGTCCCCGCACCACCCCTGCTGTTTATTCCTGTACACAGATGAAAACATCCAGTGTCTGGGTAGTGGAGCAGCCAATGGCATCACCCGCGATGCTAGGGAGGCTCATCCCCGCCTGCCATTGGCTGCTTCCCCCTCCCCCCCAACTCTGGATGTTTTCATCTGTGTACAGGGAGAAGCAGCGGCGGTGCGGGGATGAGGAGCGGCGCAGAGAGCAGGGTAAGTATATTACCTGGGGGGGGCTGTTTATGACATTGGGTAACCCCTTTAAAGGGGTTGTCTCACTTCAGTAAGTGGCATTTATCATGTAGAGAAAATTAATACAAGGCACTTACTAATGTATTGTGATTGTCCATATTGCTTCCTTTGCTGACTGGATTCATTTTTCCATCACATTATACACTGCTGGTTTCCATGGTTACGACCATCCTGCACTCCATCAGTGGTGTTAGTGCTTACACACTATAGGAGAAAGCATCTGCCTCTCTGGTGGCCGGGACCATGGGAGCGCATGTAGGCTAGTGCTTTTTACTATAGTGTGCAAGCACGACCACCACTGCTGGACTGCAGGGTGGTCGTAACCATGGAAACGAGCAGTGTATAATGTGATGGAAAAATTAATCCATCCAGCAAAGGAGGCAATATGGATAATCACAATACATTAGTAAGTGCATTGTATTAACTTTCTCTACAAGAAAAATGCCATTTGCTTAAGTGAGACAACCCCTAGTTATATGGAGATGAACGTCACACTTTTTGGGAGGAGGATTTTCCCCTTCTCGTCTGTTTATTCTTGAATTGTTACCTAATAAAAATGAAAGCTTTTGTCCCATGAAAAATATTTAACGTTTTTTTAAAGCAGCACCTGGATCTGAACACTTTTGTAACTGGATGTAGTTACAAATTTATCAAAGCTGCTGAGTTATTCATTAAAATCTGTCTGTATAGCGCCACCTGCTGTTTGTTCTTTATCTTATTTTACTGTCAAACTCCTTGAGGTAGTCGCACATGCTCAGTTCCATCCTTCAACTGCCACCATCATCATCTAATGTTAGAAGCTGTGACAGTTTCAGGGAAAAAGCTGCAGCAGAAAGGACACACCCCTGAGCTACCAATCTGAAATAAATCTAGCAGATGATTGGTGAGATCTCTGGATCCGTGTGAGGTACAGGGCTGGTTCTAACTTTAGTAGAAAGAGATTGCCGTGTACTGTATGATGTCTGATTTTCATTTTTTTACATTAATTGTAAGATAACCCATTTAAATTCATTAAAATAAAAAAATACAATTATTATTATTATTATTAGGGAGAAGCTGAAAGTCGCAAAAACCAATCCGGACTCCGAAGACGGTCCGGAAGCTAAAAAGCCTAAGACTGATTCCACTGAAAGCACAATGATCAAAAAGGTAAGAACTGCTGATAGGGGCTCAGTTACCAATGGTGTCTTGGGGGGGGCGGGTGACTGGAGGACACCGAACCAGCCACCACCAAGCGCTCTCCCATAGAAGTGAATGGGAGCGCACCGCGCATGACTGGCCATTCACTTCTATGGCTCGACTAAAATAGCCGAGCCAGCGTTCGGCTATTTTCGGCGACCACATAGTAATGAATGGAGGGAAGGCTGCACGTGTGCAGTGCCCCCCACCACTTTCGGGCCTCTGTTCTCGATATAGGTGTGGGTCCCACACCTATCAGACAATGGGGGCATATCCTAGCAATATGCCCCCATTGTCTGAGATGAGACAACCCCTTTAACACTAGTGGGAATTTGGCCTATGCATGTACAAGTACTCAATTATTTAAAGAGCACCTGTCAGATAAATTGAGGTGGGGGCTTCTCTGTATCTCCATCTTTTTAGAAACTCTACAGTTTTGTAATCTAGGCTATTGTCTTGCTGATAGAATAGATGGAAGATCAAAGGTGATAGCAACCAATACAGCTTCCTGTGGGGTTGGCAACTTCCTATTTCATAATGAATTTTTATTTCATGTTTCCATTTTTCCCCATATAGCTGTTTACCACGTCAGCACTTTTCTCCCCCTGTTCTCAGCATCCCTACATACTGTCAGGATGTCTACATGCAGAACTTCCTGTTTTCTTTCAGCTTCCTGCTGGCTTTTCTGACCATAGCCAGCATGCTTTGCTCTGTAATGTTTCTCGAGATTTGTTCAGCCTGCCACAGTGTTCTCTCTGCAGTAGTCACATCCCCTCTCCATGTTAGCTAGGCTAAGCAAGCCCTGTGAAATATTACAGAGCAAGGCATGGAAAATCCAGTGGGAAGCTGGTGAAAACAGGAAGTTCTGCATGTAAACATCCTGCCAGGATGCAGTGATTTTTTATTTTATTTTTATTTTGTGTGATTTTTGGAGCTGTTGCAGGTAGTGAATACTTCATTATTCCTCTTGGAAATGTATAATGTAAATTGATAACCAGGAGTCACTGGGGCGTGTCCTTGTACATTCTGACAGACTATAAGATTACTCTCTTGAGCAGTGGAACAATAACTCCAAATGGGAATTGGGAATAGTCTTTACTTACAGAGTCCGGGCAGGAGAGCCAACAGGGCAGTAGTAGTGCACCTCTCAGAAATGTAAGTGCTATATAGGTTTATATGATTTGGAGCTGAACTTCTAACTACAGGACAGGACTCCTAGGAGAGACAGTGAGAGTCCTGGTTACCACACACAGTGATTGACGGTCCTGAGTAGCCATATTCTCTTTATCACTTATGGGCTAAGGTTGTCTTAAAGGGGTTATGCCAACGCTCGGCTATTTTCGGCGGCCCCATAAAAGTGAATGGAGGGACGCCGTGCCGTGTTCCCTACGTGACTTTCAAGGCTCTGTTTACAAGAAAGGTGATAGTCGCACCAGCACTGTACTTCACATGGATCCAGCGATCTCTCCATTTATTGCTCCAGTTGCTCTACTGGATTTATTTCAAGCTGGCAGCTCAGGAGGCATGTCCTTTCTGCCGCAGCTCCCTTCATATCGCAGCTCAGGAGGCAGTTGAAGGATGGAACTGAGCATGTGCGACCGCCTCAGCAAGGTGGACAGAGAAATAAGAATAAAAACATACAGCAGGTGGCGCTATACAGATACATTTTATTGAATAACTCTGTGGCTATGCTAAATTTTTTATTACATGCAATTACAAAAGTCTTCAGGTCCAAGTGCTCGTTTGAAAACTGCAGAATATTTTTAGGGGATCAACCACTTTTAAAGGGGTTGTCCGAGATATGAAAAAAAAAATTAGTACTTTAAAGATGATGGGCAGCAATATATAACTAAGTTAAGCAAGTTTTAGGCAAAAAAAAATATCTATATTTCCACATTTCCCTGGTTTTCTTTTGGTCTTTGTTTACCTGCAGTACTAACAATCTCTGCCCCTCCCCCTGCTCTACAAATGCTGCCCTGAGTGACATGTCTGCTGGGATTCTCAGCAGCATGTTGTATGTGTAGGACTACAAGTCCCAGCTGTACAATGACACTGCTGATACACAAATGATCTTTCCCCTACCATTCTTCTCTACAATACAATATTTGCAGATCAGCTCCAGTATCAGCTTTGTGTCAGTAGGATGAGGAGGGCAGATCCTGTGTCTCTTTACATCTGCAGCTGCTGTTGTAAAGCCTTCAGTGTGTTCTGGCTGAAGGGGTTAATGTTTTATCTGAAAGAATCTAGGGAGAGAGCAGATAGCGGCCCGGAAATGCAGGGGGGCGTGGCCAGCACAGTGACTTCTGTGCATTAGCAGGGAGGCAAGCTGACATCACAGGTCATGTGACCCTCATTGAAACCTGAGAAACCAGCAGCTTTAGAAGCAGAAAGTGTATGGAAAAGCTGTTGTATTTGACTAGTTAGAAACATACAAATGACAAAAAAATAACTCGGACAACCCTTTTAAATACTAGTAAAGTGACAGATAATAATCATGCCTGTCCAGTCTGTAGCCCCGACCCTGGATATAGTAAATGGGCATTGTAGAAATGGAAACCCATTGTAAAACCGGTTCATGTGAATGGAAATGAAATGCGTAAAATTATAGAAAATGTTAGTGTTTTCTTTCTAATTCAAATTTTCGATTCCTTCTATAATAGGTATCCCAAAAATCAATAGCCACTGTCTTTAATGGCTATTAAGGGGTTAAGTTTGTTATTGTATGCATATTCATTTCCTTTTAATGAAGGGAATAGTTTTATGACCCAAAGGCAAGATTCCTTTGCGGCGACCCGTTGCCCACAGATGACTGATGAAGGATACGGAGGGTCCGCTGACTGCTCCAGCTCCTTGAAAGTTTGTACGGTGATCTCATTATGTAATCTTCTCCGCTGCCGAGGACAGAGCCGCCCCTCGCATTAATTTATTCCTCACTGACATCAATTAAGACGCCTTAGGTGCTCGCGAACGCTTAAGTGTTGCAAACGGGAGTTCGTTTTGACTTGACAGACTTCGCAAAGTGACATATTTAAATTAGAAAACTGCTCGGGGGCTGTGTGATTTTATTCCCCGCTGGTGAGCGAGCGCGCCGCCTGGAAGAACACAATAGCGGCTGAACGTTTTACAATTTCAGCTGCTCGTCTCAGCGGGGGCCTTAACTCCCTCGATACTCACGCACTTGAAAAGACTGACAGTCTGGTGGAGCGCAGCGTCTTCACCTGTGTTATTGGCAGAGTCCGGCTTGGGGATTATTATCAGGGGTGACATCATCATTAAATCTGGCGGTCCGGCACATGTGATGACGTAATGCTGTATTACACGCTGGCAATATATCACAGAGGTAATTGAAAGCCGACTAGAAGCTGTTACTATCAGAGCGACTGGTATGGAAATTGTCTGATTCTCGATGGCTTTATCGTCAGCAAATAATAAGACTACATTGTCTCTGCTTTTTTGCTCTTGTCTCTTAAAGGGGTTATCCAATCCTATAAAAAGCCTCCTCATATTGCCGGGCCCCTCACATTGAATATACTTACCTGGGTTCCCGCTCCCTGCGCCCTCCTGGTCCCTGTACCAGCGCTGCTGCTTCTCCCTGTGCGCAGTGGGGGGGTTGGGGTCTTGCGATCGGGTGGTGGCAGGCAGGGACAGAGACTAACCTCCCTAGCGTCACCACCTCCTCCCACACCCTACCCCCCGTCACCGGATGTTTTCATCCACGCACGGGGAGAAGCAGCGGCAGCGGTGCGGGGACCCAGGTAAGTTCCCATTTTTGGCAGGTAAAATGCAGGGACTGTGTAAAATTAGAAGAAAAAAAAAATCCTTAAAGGGGTTGGCCCATCTGGACAATCCCTAGGATACGCCATCAATATCGGATAAGTGTGGGCCCCACCTCTGGAACCCGCTTCCATGTCCAGAACTGGGCCCCCAAAGTGAAGAGAGAGCATGCAGCAGTCACTCTCTGTTTACTACTACCGAGAGTGCTGTCTCAGCTATTTCCCGCAGTCCCATAGCGGTCAGTGTTGACCACGCTTCCACAGTGCGCTCTCCATTCACTTCTATTGGAGTTCCAAAAACTGCCAAGCGTGCGTGGTGTGCTCTCTTTCACTTTGGGGGCCCTATTTTGGAGATAGGAGTGAGTCCCAGAGGTGGGACCCACACTTATGTGATGGCTTATCCTATCAATATGTCCTATATGTCCCGGATAGGCCAAACCCTTTGAACTCCCCTTCCCAAGCCCTCTCTCCGATCCAGCGCCACCTCTCTGACCTCAGTGTCAGGCTTCAGCCTTGGTGACCACTGCAGGCAGTCGCTGTCCACAGCAGTGTTAGGCACAAGTCGGCTGAGGCCAGTGATTGGCTGCAGTTGTCACATGCAGTAAACACGTGACAATTAAAAATTTCCAAAAAGTCTTACGACGAGTTCTGTTGGCCTTTACTAAAGGTATAGTTTGAAAATATATCTTTATCTCACAATAGGTCATCAATATCAGATCGCCAGGTCACACATCCGAAATATGGACACAAAATGCACCTGTATTAGTCTTATGCAAATGTAGCCTGAAAAACACTTGAAATTCCTGGGGGAGTAATTAAAGGGGTTTTCCAGAATTTCGCTGTTTTTTAATTGGCCCCTGTAGTGTGTGGTAATTAAAGGGGTATTGCCATCACATACAATTGGGAGCATATCGCTAGGATATGCTCCCATTGTCTGATAGATGGGGGATAGACCCGCAGCTACAAGGTCAACGGAGCGGGGAAGGTGGTGGCTGGAGGACTCTGGATTTCCTGGGATCTGGCCACCACCAAGAGCTGCTCCCATAGAAGCGAATGGGAGCGCACCGCGCACGCTCACACGCAGCGCCTGCTCCCATTCTTTTCTATAGGGCAGTCGGAAATAGCTGAACCAGCGCTTGGCTATTTTCGGCACCCCCATAAAAAATGGAGGTGGGGGGGGCATGCATTTGGGAGCTCCGTTCTAGAGAGAGGTGCGGGACCCTATCTGTCATTGGTGGCATATCCTAACAATATGCCGCCAATGTTCCAGATGACACAATCCCTTTAAAGAAGAACTCCCGCAAAATATTTTATTCTCTGACCTGTTAGAAAGGTGCATGATATAATCTATAGTGAATGTCATCTTCTTATCAGGGAATCTAATTGAGAGTTATCCACTCTCTTCTTATGTTAGTTGGGTCATGTGACCAACTCCCTGACCTCCAACTGACCCAGGACAGGAAGCGAGTTACTTCTCTATTCATTCCTATGAGACTGAAGTGAGGCTCCCATAGGAATGCATAGAGAAATAGACTTCCTGTCCACACATAAGATGCTGTGTGAGTTGGTGGGTCTGATTGCTGGTCACATGACACAGATGAGAAACATCAGGGAGATATAACTCAAAAATACAGCCACTGGTAAGAAAATGACATTCACTACAGATTACATCATGTAAATTTTAGCAGGACATGGAATAAAATTTTTGGCGGGAATTCTTCTTTAAGTTTATGATCACACACTCGAAGCAGATTTGTTGCAGAAATTTCAGACACTGAAAATCCGTTCCATATATCTGGACGGCGGCGTTTGTGCTGCTTGTTTGTTTGCAGGATCGGCACAGTCTCCAGAATTTCCAGGAAAATCTGCCATGTGTAAATTTACCCTCGTGCCCCGGAGGAGCTTTGATAGTTCAGGTGACTTGGCCGCTTGCACTGGGAATTCCCTAATGCAGGATCCCAGACATTTAAGAATCTGTTTCTTTATTATATGTCCGTTTCCAGAAGAAATGACTGAAATTACGATCGTCTGATGTCAATTGTTCTATTGTCATCTCACGGTATAATTATTACTGTGTCCCGCCTGTCTCCTAGTAAAAAAAAAAAAAGGCTTCATTTATTCTTAATCTTGACCTTCATCTTGGGAGCGTCATTAGTGCTGACACGGATTCACCTTTCCCAGTCAGGCGGATTCTGTGTCACCCGGCCTGGTCTGGACGTGTCCTCCTCCAGGCGACTGTCATCTACAATAGGCCTTCACTTTGCATGAAGTAGACCTGTTGTTTGCTGATGCATGCACTTGTTCATGGAGCGTCCCGATCCCAACTATTAAATCAACAGTTAGTCAGTCAAAAGGTCAGTCCACCTGAGGGCTGAGAGTGACTGGGAACAGAGGAGGCTTTGTCGGATCTGGGCGATTATGTCAGCGCAGGTCGAGAGGAGACCCGTCACATCTGAAAGGAGCTGATCTGAAAAGGCAACTTGCGTTTTTTTTCTTTTTTTCAATCGACTTGCGAAAGATGCACGGATAATTCATCTGATTTGGGCTCTCGAGGGACTCCCCCCCCCCCCCCCACCCCCCCCCCCCCCAAAAAAAATAAAAAAATACTTTTATGGCCTATCTATTAAATTCATTAGATTCATGGCCTAACTATAGGGTGCAGAAGAGGAGAGTTAACTTCTTTGGACATTTCGTATTCATGGCAGCCTTCTTTTAATGGCAGAATTGTTATTTTTAGGGTTGTGCCTGTGTACAATGCCTCCATTACGGGGGGCTGGGGCTCCTTTAAAAAGTGCAAAACAAAAAAAAACACTCAATGACCTCTTGGGAGACAATATTGTGTGCCAAAAATAAATAGTAGAAAATAGTAAATATAATAGAAAATATAGAAAAAAGTAAAAAAAAATAAAATACAAAAAAAAGCCCACACCATCGCAATAGGATGTTCATACAAAACTATACATACTATGTCAAAATGACAATATAAAATAGTGAACCCATTTTAATAATTTATTTTGCTGTCAGTTTGCATATTTAAAAAAAATTAAAAAAAAGCTTTTGTTTGAAAACTTAAAAAAAAAAAAAACTAAAAAAAGAAAAAATAATAAATAGCCCCAGGTGTCATATGAAAAAAGAAAAAGGTTGCAAAAATTATTTTGACAGTCCAACAAATAAAGTTAGAGCCGTTATAGGGGTATTCCCATCACATACAATGGGGGCATATAATTATTTTTTTTGTTTTATTTAAATAAAAAAAAAAATCAGATGTGGAATTCATGCTTGGATCTGAATCCAACCTCAGTGGGGCTAATCCACGTGAGATGAACCTGCACATGGAAACCATTAAATGGCTTACCATGGAACACAATGGGGTGTGGATTTTTGCGCAGAATACATACTGCATTTACCCAAATTATTTGTCAGTTTTTAATGAATGTTCTTTCCAGCTGTCTCTGTGCATGAGAAAACTGAATGACAGTAAATTTTGACCACTGTTGGCCCAGGTCCATATGGTGGAGAACGTTTCCACCACCATCTTGCCACAACACCCATGATCCACGTGTGTTATGTGTGATATTGCTGGTGGCTGCCTGCAGATTTCATCTATACATTGAAGGGGTAAAAATCAACAGCGTTTCTGTAACCTAGTGAGCGTACTGCGGAATTTTTACACCCTTACGGCCAAGCACGTACATGTATAGTGCTGGATTAAAGCTCCTGCAAGGCCGACCAGAAAATAGAAGGGGTTTATTACTACTTATGCTCGGTGCATAGCGCTCATTTGATCATCGGATGTCTCAGGCATAGCAGAGCTGCAGGGTCTTGGCAAACCCTGATCAGCTCTACCTGCATACAATGCCTCAACCATGTTCTCCAGAGGTCTTTTAATGACCTCTTGGGAGATATATTGTGTGCCAAAAGTAAATTGTAGAAAATAGTAAATATAATAGAAAATATAGAAAAGTAAAAAATAGAATAAAAAAAAAAAGCCCACACCATCGCAATAGGATGTTCATACAAAACTATACATATTATATGTCAAAATGACCAACACAAAATAATTAACCCATTTTAATAATTTATTTTGGTGTCAGTTTGCATATAAAAAAAAAAGCTTTTAATTTGAAAACTAATTAAAAAAAAAAAACTAAAAAATAAACACTCCAGGTGTCGCATGAAAAAAGAAAAAGGTTGCAAAAATTATTTTGACATTCCAACAAATAAAGTTAGAACCATTAAAGGGGTTCTGCCATCCTGAATGTGAGGCTTCCACCTGTAACGGTAAAACAAGCATGACCAGATACTTTCTCGTGACTTGGGGCACGTGGCGGTTTAAAGGAGTTGACTCATGTGAGACATTGGTGACGTAGCACTAGGGTATGCCACCAATATCAGATAAGTGTGGGTCCTACCTCCCAGAGGACCTATCTCAAGAATCGGGCCCCTAAAGTGAATTACAGCGCACCATACTTGCGCAGTGTAAGTTCTATAGTGAAATGCCGCCAATGTCTTACATGAGACAACCCCTTTAAACCACAACGTGCCCTAAATCACGAAAAAGTGTCTGGTCAGTAAGGCCTTTTCAGGCTTGATCATGCCCCCTGGGTGCCACCTCTGGGACCTGCACCTTCAACGAAAACGCAGCGGGGAGCACTTGTATGGTAGCAGCGCTTGGTGGTGGACGGGCCCTGGGAAACCTAGGGTCCTCCAGCTCTCCCTGCTCCATTCTCCTTGTAGGTGCGGGTCCTCTGCGATATGCCCCCATTGTGTGTGATGGGAAAATCACTTTAAGGGGGAAGTCTCACGTTCCGAGCTTAGGAGGCCAATCGCTTAGCCTGAGCAGAGACTGTCTCTGTTTTAGAGGACCTGGCACATCCGTACTTGACACGGTCAACCCCATTGAATTTTTAATAAGGACTGTGTAATACTTCATTTACCCTCTGGGGGCGCTGCAGGGAAATTAGATTCCCTAAAGATTACATCTAATTGTGAGGGGTGGTAACTGTGGGACAACTGGTGATCGTCTTATCAGGGGAGCCTTCTGATGCAAAGCGGTCTCCAAAGCAGCCAGCCCCTTCGATCCCTGCCGATCGTCTTCTGCAGCAAGTTCGTTAACGTTTCTAATTGCGCCCACAGGCCTCCTAAGGCGCCGGCACTCTGTCCAGGAACTCAGTGATCGTAATGGAATAAAGTTGGGTAAAAACAAAGTACGAGAGAAAGTAGAGCACAATGTCCTCGGCAGCTGGAACGCTCAGTCTCATTATCCACAAGTGACATTGCAGCGGCCCCAATCACGGTTCCTCTGGCTGTCTAAATGTTTTAAAGAGCTGAGAGGGGGAGCGTGAAGGGGAGGGAGGCGGCTGCTCAAAAAATGACAGTCAGCTCAACTTTTGCAGAGAAAACATTCCCGCCGAGACTCAAAACTTCTCCCCTTTTTTTTTTGTCCTTGTCAGAAAATCGAGTTCTGCCAGTTGAAGGACGCCCTGGAAATCGACTGGAACAGCGAGAAAGCCAAAGCTGTGCTGAAGAAAACCCCTGCCGACTACTTCCTTCTGCAAGGTAAGGTGACCTGTAGTGACCACAAACCATGTGGATGTCGTGGGAGGGGAGTCCCATCCTTTACAAGGATCGATCCTCAGTTTGATGGCTGCAGTTGTATGGCTACATTTCCCCAGCAAAATCCTCTGTATGCCAATGAAAGGGTTTGTCCAGTATTTTAATATTGATGGCCCGGCTTTATCGTAGGCCGTCATTATCAGATCAGCACAGGTCCAGCACCCCGGACCCCGGCTGATCGGCTGTCGTTTAGTAGCTTCGACTCTGAAAATGGGTGAGGGAACTACACAGGTCCATCCGTTGTCTAGTTGGGTGGAGCTGGTTAACATAGAAGTAAATGGGAGCTGTGCTGCAGTAACCAACTCCATCCACTACACAGTGGATGGCGCTGTGTACTTCTGGAGCTACTCTTTAAAGAGGCTCTGTCACCCAAATTCAACCTACCCTACCAGGCATATAGCCTGGTAGGGCTGATGCCACTGATAAAAGCCATACCTTTGATAGTGATGTAAGATGTCCAGTTTTGAAGAAACAGTAACTTTTACAAATATTTAAATGATCCTTCGGAGCACTTGGAGGCGGGGTTACGCCGTCCGAGCACTGCTGAAGGTACGCACGTGCCGCCACGTCCCTGAACCCAGAACTGGCGGCGCGTGCGCAGAAGATATGTTCAGAGGCCGGGACAGGAAAGAAATGATCCTGTGCGCACGCGCCGGCAAGGAGACAAGTGTGCAGGCGCTTAA
This sequence comes from Rhinella marina, assembly GCA_900303285.1. Taxonomy (NCBI): domain Eukaryota; kingdom Metazoa; phylum Chordata; class Amphibia; order Anura; family Bufonidae; genus Rhinella; species Rhinella marina. The sequence goes on along the minus strand of ONZH01024773.1, from coordinate 119,828 downwards.
ACTTAGCGCTAGACCCACCGGTCTAGCGCTGTCACTCAAAATGCAAGGGTTATTTAGTGGAGGCTGCAGCATTACAAATGAAAAGAGGCGTACCTTCAGCGGTGCTCGGACGGCGTAACCCCGCCTCCGAAGGCTCATTTAAATATTTGTAAAAGTTACCGTTTCTTCAAAACTGGACATCTTACATCACTATCAAAGGTATGGCTTTTATCAGCGGCATCAGCCGTACCAGGCTATATGCCTGGTAGGGTAGGTTGCATTTGGGTGACAGAGCCTCTTTAAGCGCTAATAGGCAGGAAGTCAGACCCCCCCACTGATCACATACTGATGGCCTATGTTGAGGATAGGACATCAATATAAAAAATCCTCCACGACCCACTGGTCCCTTGTCCAAAGTAGATACTCCCTGGTCAATGCAAGACGATGACACCTGTGGCCAGGTACCCTTGCAGGTCGTCTTGCATGCAGACCATGCTGATGTAAATCTGATGTGACACTTGGTTGTATCTCATCTCCCTTAAATGTGCCTGGAGTTGTGTGGCATTCATCATCCGGTTCTGCAGGGCACTGTTCACAATGAAGCGGTCAGTGTGGGATGTGGCCAAAGGACGTCCACCTCTCTGCCTTTCTGTGACTCTTCCAGTCTCTCTGTATCTCTGTTACAACCTGCTGATGACACTCTGTGACACTCTAAGCTCAGTGGCCACTTCCATCTGAGAACATCCTGTTTGAAGCCTCACAATCGCGAGGTACTGTTAATCAATTGTTAAGTGTCGTCTTGGTCTCATGATGTCAAAATATGAACAGCATGATGAGGAGGACCGTGTAAATACCAATTCTAATTGAACCAGGAAATTCATTAGGCGATTCGTGGATCAAACACCTGTTGTGAATTTTTCTGTTAAGCTCCTTGTTAGAGAACAGCAAGTTGTGCAAAAAAACTAACATTGAGAGCTGGACATATGCATTCAAAAGTTTAGAGAAGGTCACATTAAGTTCAGCTGTAAAGGTTAGAGTGCATTTTAGGTTCATCCTGAAATTTTACCCACAAGCCAAATATCCCGAACTTAATTGGTGGAGGGGCACCAAACAGTGGTAGCTATGGTCAAAAGGTGTCTGGGCAAAGACCATATGATGCCTCTCCAAAATCGAAGGCCTCTTTAAGGTGACGAAGTCCTAACCAGTGACCCATAAGTCTCCTGCCCACAGTCCCACGATACCAGGAAGTGGCTTGCCCCGAGACTGCTGCAGCCAGTGCTTGAACGGCACCTCACTAGCAGTGATGTACTGTTGAAGTTAAGGCCTGTGATTGGCTGCAGCGGTCATGGAACCAAGCCACTTCCTTGTCCTTTGGGGACCGGAGGTGGACCAAAATAGGGCAGTGGTGTGGGACTGCAAACAGGATTTTATTTATTTTTTTATATAAAGGTGCATCGTTTAGGACCCCTGGGGTTGTTCGCCCTTAGGGGACATCCTCTTTAAGCACAAGTGTTGAATCCGCCATTTATCAGATAGGCATGGTTAGTTTTCAGGGGGTCTATGAGTATTTGCCCGGACGGAGCGGTGTCCTTAGGCCTGACTACAGTCTGATGTAACACTGACACAAACTGTAATGGATCCCCTGACTTTTCTATGATCTGCCCGGAGGTCGAACTCGAGATTTTCCTGCAGAGGAAAAAATACCTTCTCAGCATTTGTATTTTTAGCCAGGGAGGAGTATACGGTAGAATAACTTACCCTGTCGGTGCACTCAGGTGGGTTACCTCCAGAATGCTCCGATCACCCTCCAACATTGTGGTGAGTGCAGTAAGTAGTAGTTACGGTGCCTGTCAGTAATGGGCAGACTGGCATGTGGCGTAGCCGTTGTTTGTGTTTCTTGGCATCAGTACAGCCTGATTTCGGGAGGCCTGACACGATACCAGGGCCTTATTTATAAAAATTTCCTTCCTGCTGCCGTCTGCCAGGCCCACTCCACCCCCACGTGGCAACTGGACACCGACGCAGAGCCCGAGCCTGTCCTTGTCTTGCCCCTTCAGGGTGGGGCGTGCACCTGCTCTGCTATTCTGGGTTTCCTGTGCCGTCCGGGCTGAATGCACATTCCTCTCGATCTTGAGCTGCACTCTGTGTACATTCACCAGCAGGTTCAGGCTTTTTAGGTTCTTCGTGCCGGGGCCGTTTCCTCTTAAAGGGTCGTTGAGGGTTCAGTTTTGAGTAAAATTTGACACCCAGTCCCTGTGGTCTGGTAGCGTCTAAAAGAATGGATCCCTCAGGCGTTGTTCTTCCTTACAGAGCAACAAGCCGTAACAGGACTCTGGGCAAAAGTACCAGGGATTCCGGGAAAGTACAAAGAAGTCTGACAACTCTGTGTAACCTCTGACACCTTCATAGCTTCACTACAGCCAAATGTTCCCACTTCCCCTGATCCATGCTATGGATGTTACACCATGCAGGGAAGAAAAATCCAAGCACCCATCCTGCAGACAACTAGGCTTAGAGAAGGTTTCACTGTGATCCTTCCTGCGTAGTGTTACATTCCTCTGTTATTCCTCCAGGAAATGTATAATTAAAGGGGTTTTCTGGGATTTTAATATTGATGGACTATCCTCAGGATAGGTTATCAGTATCTGATTGGTGGGCACCCTGCACCCCCGCCTCTTCCACACAGTATACCAAGCACAGCACCATACATTGTTTAGTGGCTGTGCTTGGTATTGCAGCTCAGGCCCATTTATTTGAATGAACTAAGCTGCACCTAGGCCATGTAAATGTGACGTTCAGCCTGTGAACATGAGCAAGCATGTTATAAACTGACAGCAAACAGTGATCTTGAAAATGTGAGTACTTGAGACACAAAGAGGGAGATTTGCTAACTAGAGGCGAGAGGGCTGCTTTAGATGCTCCTATCTCCTGAATGGTAGCAGCTAGATATGCAACTGGTCTTGTTTGAAAGCTGTCAATCCAGGCTTTCATACAAGACCAAAATGACAACTAAAGTCCAAGCAACAGATGAGAAATCACTGTTAGAAATCAAGTTGTGAATAATCGCGAGTAAAACCTGTTTTTACTTTCACTTTCAGAAACATTCACAACATCCCGAGTACTATACGTGATATCTTCCTCTGTGATGAACATATTAGTGTCATTTTGGTATTGTCCGAATGCTTGGAATGTCTGCTTTCAAACAAGACCAGATGCATGTTTTTAGTTGCTACCGTTCAGGAGGTAGCAGCATCTAAAGCAGCCCTCCCCCCTCCAGTTAACTACTTTTCCCATTGCTGGAGCTCCACTCTGGGAAAACAGTTAGGGCGTTAAACTGTGCCAGACTTCTGGGGTAAAACGTACATACATACTATTGGGAGCTGTCCCAGTACAAAAACCTATCCCTTATTCAGGACAGGGCATAAGTGTCTGATCAGCAGGGGTCTGACCGCTGGGAGCCATCTGTGGTGGTCCCATACAGCTGAGGGGAGTGGCCGGCACTCATGCCTGTCTGCCTCTGATCATATGGGGAAACGTGGGCTTGTGATCAGCCTGTGCTGTGCCTATGGGGTAATTTGTTGTAATAGGACAACCCCTTTAAGTGTTTTAGACACTTTTTTGACCTGTCTGGCAGTAGGTCATTAGCTTCCTAAAAAAAAAAAAAAAATGCACCAAAATTATGCCGCATATTTATCATTCAGCATCAGCCCCTGTGATAAATCTGAGACTAAGAATTGGGAGTAGTAAATCTGCCCCAACGTAACGTCAGTCCCCAGTGATTGTGCCGCCTGGTAGTGTGACTGAAGCCTGTGCAGTGTTCATCCCATTCCTGCCGGCGCCGAGACTCCCCCCTGCACTCGCGCACCGCGTCACTTGTTGTTACAGGACTGATGTGTGCGGTGGGGAGAACGCGGCACATTTTCGGTGGGTCGGGACCTGCCCTTTCTGGAAGATGAGCCGGAGAAGCTGCTGTTATTTTTGGATGCCCTCACACTGCTGTCGCCTGAGCCTTAGGGGAAGTGATAACACAGATGCCACCGCTCCCTCCCTGCAGACTCCATTACTTTATTTGCTTTAGGCTTGTGTCCTGAATTTTTTTATTTTTATTTTTTTTCAGCTTGAACAATGAATATTATTCGGGGCACGTTAGAGAGGAGCATAAACAAGGAACGAGAAACCTGAGGACAGGGCCAAGTGTAGATGACTTGTCCTAGGAGGGCGCTGCTTTAATCATCTGCCGATAAAAAATAGCTACGGTTTTAAGAATTCAGGACTCTGCTTTATTTTGGGAGTTAAAGGGGGAATTTTAGCTTTTGGGTCCAACATTGTTTACCCTTACTGCATCTACTCAGTAGTGGCAGCTCAGGATTTTGCATTGTGAATGGCTTAAAGGGGTTCTGCAGTTGTTTAAAGCTGATGATCTACCCTCTGGGTAGATCATCAGCATCTGAGCGGCGGCGGTCGACACCCGGGACCCCTGCCGATCAGCTGTTTGAGAAGGCCGCTGCCTTCTCAAACAGCTGATCGGCGGGGGTCCCGGTTGTCGGACCCTTGCCACTCAGATGCTGATGATCTATCCAGAGGATAGATCATCAGCTTTAAACAACTGCAGAACCCCTTTAAAGTTGCAACATCCTTCACTGTCACTGAGGAGTAGACGCCGTGCAGGTAGACGGACCAGTGTAGAGGCCATGGCACTCTTCTAGACAGCAGCCTATTCAAATAGACCCCCCCCCTCCTTACCAACAACGATCTGATATTGCTGACCTATCCAGAAGATATGTCGGAAATATTCTGAACCTGAAACTTTTAAGTTAAGCGGCATCTGTCAGCAGTTTTGTACCTATTAACAGAGGACACTATGTTGTATCACAAGAAAATTTTTACCTTTGAACTTTTTATGGGTTTTCTTGAGGCCAGTAGGGGGCAGTGCAGGCAAAGGATCTTCCGCACGCTGCCTGGTGCCTCCCCAGTGTCTGTCTGAACTGTTTATTTCTGGATCCAGCTGCCCGCGCAGCTCCGACGAAGTAACAGTCGTCCTCCACATCAGTCGCTTTATCACTACCATCTCTCATCTCTTAGGAACGGCTCACATTTTCCATCCGAATATGTAAATTTTGCATTAGTCAGACGCGTGTGTATAGAATTAGTCTGCAGGGGAGGCTCAGAGCAGACAATAGTGATGCGGACAAGTCTGGGATAGATGTGTCTGGGGGGGGTGAAGCGAGTCAGCATGTGGCCCCCTGCAGCTTACATGGGGCCAAAGTCCTGTTATGGTCAGTGCAGTCAAAAAACATCAAGAAACTGTCCTGTCCCTTTGGATGCCAGTGTGTGCCCACCTCTGATTGCTGTCCCCTCATCCATGAGAGGGTAGTCTGCTTTCGGGCATATGAATGTAATGGCAAATCCCGTCAATGCCGGACCAGATGATGTAATGGACATTCAGGCTAGGGCCACGCAGCTTTGATGCACCTTGGGCTTCCCTCAAATTCTTGCACATCTCCCATTGAAATGCGTGGATGCGACTGCACATCTGAGTTACGTTGCACCGTCATTGCAGACGGCTGCAGCTTTGGTGCAATGGTAAGTTACAGAAGGATGTGCGACAGCACAGCTGCATAACCAACGTCGGTGTGGCCCTAGCCTAAGGCTGGGGCTCCACAGTCCACAAGTCCTTCTGTAATTATGGTATTACTATAACTTGCATGCCCTCAATGCGTAGTGCCCCAGCCAAACTCGCAGGACAGGCTGAATATTTTATTTCGTGAACTGTCAGAGGTGCCAGGCAGCCACTTATCTCTCCTTTCACCTTCTCCACAGTTATAATGAAGTTCCGCACTGACAAAGGAAGAGACCCCCAGCCAAGTAGCTTCCAAGAAGACTGTGAAGTGTTGCTTCAGATCCGTAATGACCTGTTGGACTCCATAGGTGTGAACCCCGATCTGCTGCCAGAGGACTTTGCAAGGTAATAAATCTGTCTTGTATATGATTAAACCATGGACTTAGCAGATATATCTGACCATGAATGTACATTTTTATTTAGTAGTAGAGTTGGGCAGGTGAGAGAAGTAAACTTTGCTTTAATGCTTTCACTGTCCTGTTTCCTGACAATTTTCACACTTTTGACCTGTACTAATAAAACAATATATATATATATATATATATATATATATATATATATATATATATATATCATTATTATTTATTAATATGATCTAATTATTTTATTTAATTATTTTATTATTATTTATTAGTATTATTATTTATTAGTAATAATATATATATATATATATATATATATATATATATATATATATATATATATATATATATATATATATATATATATATATATATATATAAACTTACTACATATATTTATTTTTTTTCTGACCGTAAAGGCACCAGACACATCGTGAAAATGCCCTCCCATCACTTTACCCTCCTGGGCGCCTTCATGCAGTTTTGTTTCAAAGCTTAAAGGTGTTATCCCATCTTGTACCACCGCCAGGCGCAGCATCTCCACTGCGCTCATAGAAACGAATGGGAGGGCACTGCGCACGCGCGGCTCGGCTCCCATTAGTTTCTATGAGCGCGCGCAGCGGGGGGGGGGGGAGCTGCGCCTGGTGCTGGTCGGACCCTGGGGTCCTCCAGGCTCAGAGCTGCCCCGCTTCGTTCTCAATATAGGTGTGGCACCCGCACCTATAAGACAATGGGGGCATATCCTAGCGATATGTCCCCATTGTCAAAGATGGGATTTGTTAAAAAAAAATAAAAAAAAAAATTCATATTTGTGCCTAAAAGTGTGACCCAAGCAAAGCCTGAAATGGACAACACCTCCTAAGGGTACATTCACACGACCAAATCCATTTTGCGGATTGCCAATATACAGATGTGGTCTGTGTGCATCCCGCACTTTTCATGGGCTCTAATGGAAAAAATGCCTATTGTCCGACATATTCTATCGCACGGATTCGGACAGTGCACAGCCCCATAGAGTTGAATGGATCCGCAAAGAATTTGGATCGGACACAGGCTGAAAATACAGTCGTGTGAATGCACCCTTAATCTAAAAGTACAAGATTCGAAGATTGGCTATATACCTGTATCTTCACAAAATCCTGAAAACTGAAGAGCCCAAAATAAAATTGTGATCTGGATGACTGTAGGCATTGAGTCACAAATTTGCCACGTGACCTGATGAAGTGCCATAGATACTTAGACATATGACGGCACCTATTGTCATTCCCTGGTAAATGGGGGTGATCACATAAACAGAAGAATTTCATGCATCGCCCTCCTGGGGTCACTGTAAAGTTGTAAGAGGGACAGATCACAGTATTAGGCCTCATGCACCCGGCCAGGTCCTCAATACATGGGCACCGGCCACGTGCACCCCGCATCTCTGATCTGGACCCATTCACTTCAATGGGTTCACAATCCAGAAGGTGCGGTGCAGAATGGAAGCATCACGGAGTGCTTCTGTGGGGTTTCTGTCCCCTCCGCACCACGAAAAAGTAGTGCATTCAAGTTGAATGGGTCTGGATCCATCTGCTGTCTTCCTCCTGCTCTCATTTGCAGCTCCCTCTTCCTCTACACAGCACCAGGCAGTAAAACCCTTCACCCCGGTGCTGCCCCCTTGACTATTGCACCTAGGACAATCTGCCATAGTCATGACACGTCATGTTCTTGGCAGGCAGTGGGTCACTTTAAAGAGGACCTTTCAGCACTCCTGACATGCCTGTTTTAATAGCTCCATGCATTCCCCACGTACTAACAATTCTGGAACATCTATTCTTATGTCTGTATGTTGTGCCATTCCTTTATTATTTGCACTAGAAGTTATGAATGAATTGCTATTTGCCTTCAGTAAAGGAACAGAGGGGAGGTGACCAGTTGGGGGTGTGTCCCTGCACAGTCTGACTCTAGCCAATTAGTGCTGCCATGTTCAGACTGTGCAGGGACACACCCCCAACTTGTTACCTCCCCTCTGTTCCTTTACTGAAGGCAAATAGCAATTCATTCATAACTTCTAGAGCAAATAATAAAGGGATGGCACAACATACAGACATAAGAATAGATGCTCCAGAATTGTTATTACATGGGGAATGCATGGAGCTATTAAAACAGGTATGTCAGGAGAGGTGAAAGGTCCTCTTTAATTTAAGAAATCAGTCCATAACACATGAAATATAAATGCTGGTTATGCTTTTATGAAGCTGAAAGCTTTGTATTAAAATGTACTGATCCTGCTGTGCAGCATTACACACTGTAATATTGCATGATGGTAATAATACCATATAGCATCACATCCCAGCTGTGAGCACTAGGCCACATGTGGCACTCGCATGGTGTCACTCACAACTAAAATACCAGTAATTGTGTGCAGCCGAGCATGTGTAATAGCCACAGGAACATGGTAACTTCCCAATTATCCACGACAGCAACATGACAAATGTCTGTATCAGTAGAGGATGTAAAAATGGCTCAAAATTTGGGGTCGGAGCTGCTTAGCTTCCATTTAACTGTTTTAGTACATCACAGACCTCAAACAGGAGGAGAAATGTGACTTTGCACCTATAGTTTTATGTAAATTTCATCTAATTTTACTTTTGAATATCATGTGTATTTAGGTATAATCTTTCACAAAAAAGTTTTTGTTTTTTTTTAAGTTTCCGCACAGGGTTTTCTGACCAAACTTACATAGTTCCCTGAATAGCAAATTTGTCTGAGCATCACACTGATAAGTCCTTTTTCACAGATTATTTCTTATTCTAGAAGGAAAGTCTTTGTTTAGACAAAAGAAAACTAGAGAATAAAAAAAAAAATTGTATAACTTCAGACTTCCCTAGTGGGCTAGAGGGACTCAGTTAGCGAAGGTAGTAATGCCAGATTTACTGTTGGTCTAGGTTAGTGGAGGATTTAATACACTAGTCCCTAGTGGTGAAGGATGTAATGCACTCTTCCCTGGTGGTGTAGGTTAGTGAAGGATGTAATGCACTCTTCCCTGGTGGTCTAGGGTAGTGAAGGATTTAATGCACTCTTCCCTGGTGGTGTAGGGTAGTGAAGGATGTAATGCACTCTTCCCTGGTGGTCTAGGGTAGTGAAGGATGTAATGCACTCTTCCCTGGTGGTCTAGGGTAGTGAAGGATGTAATGCACTCTTCCCTGGTGGTCTAGGATAGTGAAGGATTTAATGCACTCTTCCCTGGTGTCTAGGGTAGTGAAGGATGTAATGCACTCTTCCTTGGTGGTCTAGGGTAGTGAAGGATTTAATGCACTCTTCCCTGGTGGTCTAGGGTAGTGAAGGATTTAATACACTCTTCCCTGGTGGTGTAGGGTAGTGAAGGATGTAATGCACTCTTCCCTGGTGGTCTAGGATAGTGAAGGATTTAATGCACTCTTCCCTGGTGGTCTAGGGTAGTGAAGGGATTTGATGCACTCTTCCCTGGTGGTCTAGGGTAGTGAAGGATTTGATGCACTCTTCCCTGGTGGTCTAGGGTAGTGAAGATTTAATGCACTCTTCCCTGGTGGTCTAGTGTAGTGAAGGATTTAATGCACTCTTCCCTGGTGGTCTAGGGTAGTGAAGGATTTAATGCACTCTTCCCTGGTGTCTAGGGTAGTGAAGGATTTAATGCACCTCTTCCCTGGTGGTCTAGGGTAGTGAAGGATTTAATGCACTCTTCCCTGGTGGTCTAGGGTAGTGAAGGATTTAATGCACTCTTCCCTGGTGGTCTAGGGTAGTGAAGGATTTAATGCACTCTTCCCTGGTCGTCTAGGGTAGTGAAGGATTATTTAATGTACTATTGTATGTTTTCTGGTGATCTATGGTAGTGGGATGATTTAATGCACTGTGCCCTGGTCGCTTTTCTTCCCTAATGGTATAGAGTAGTAGTAGTATTTTATGCACTCTTCCCTGGTGGTCTAGTTAAATGGAAAGATTTAAAAGCGTTTTCCAAGACTTCTATACTGATGACCTATCCTCTGGAATAGGTCATCAGTATCTGATCGGTGGGGGTCTGACACCTGGGACCCCCGCTGTTTGAAAAGGCACCAGTGCTCCTGTGAGCACGTGGCCTTTTCCGTGCTTACCATGCTTTGTATAGCCGCTGTGCTTGGCATCGTGCTCAGTCCCCTGATCTGCACCTAGATGACGTGACCGATGAACGTTTCATCAGTGACCTAGGGAAAGCTGCGAGACCCCACTGATCAGATACTGATAACCTCTGATAGGTCATCAGTATTAAAGTCTCGGGGAAAAAACTTTGATACACTATTCCCTGGTGGTCTAGGGTAGTAGAAGGATCTAATTCACCCTTCCCTGGTGGTCTAAGGTACTGGGAGGATTTAATGCACACTTTCCTGGGGGTCTAGGTTTGCAGAGGATATATTTCACTCGTCCCTGGTGGTCTAGGGTAATAGAGGATTTAATCCACCTTCCCTGGTGGTCTAGGGTAGTGAAAGGGTTCATACCTTGATATTTTCTTACTTGATTATCTTCTTTCACGAGAAGAACATCTTGCTACAAGTCTAGCAATGGGAAATGCCAGTTTTTTTTGGGGGGGGTTTTTGGGGGGGGGGGGTTTATACTTACTATGCATGCATTGCTACAACCGCCTGTATGATACTGACATTGTTTGTTTTTTGTTTTTTATTTACACATATTTATACGTATTTTTTTTTCTGCAGCTATTGCTTTTCAGAGATGGCTCCTGTCTGTGCAGTTGTGGGAGGTGTCCTGGGCCAGGAGTTAGTCAAGGTAGGCATTGCCCACATCTATTCCCCCCTATTCTATAATATTACAGATGGGTCATTCACCACATCCTGTATTTTATCTTTGTCTCCCGTACAGGCCCTTTCCCAGCGAGATTCTCCACATAATAACTTCTTTTTCTTCGACGGGCTGAAGAGTAGCGGCATTGTTGACTGTTTGGGCGCCAAGTGATGAAGGATCCGTGCTGGTTACGATTGGTTATGTATTAGGGGGTTAGCAGATTTGTGACATTTGGACCAATATAACTGCACTTTGTTGATCCAGTAACTCACTGTTCCTGCTCAGTCATCCTCTGGGCGTCCATGTGGAAGAATTAAAAGTTGCCGTGTAGTCCAGCACGTGCGTCTCCGAGCCGCTATACCATCATCTGTTCTCCCACCTTTATACTGAAGACGCTGATGAAGGATCTTGATGAATACCAGATCTGTGAACCCAGAATATCGGTCACATCTGCATTTTTGACGACTTTTTTTTTCCATTTTTATATGCTTGTTAAATGTATTTTTGCTCTTCTGAAACTTTTTTTTTTTCTCCTAAATTTTCAATAAAATCCTATGAGTAAAATGGCAAAGCAGAGTCCTTGTTTGTCAGGTAACAGGAATATATATTTGCTTAAAATGTTAAAATCTAATGTTAAAATTTCAGCAAATTTATCTTCACTCCTGCTGTTTGCGTCGCCATATCTGACATCACTGTATTTGCGACTCTGCTGCCATATCATAACTGGCAGCCCTGCTCACCTTACACGTCACCTCATAGATCCAGCAGAGCCAGAACAGAAGCCGTGGGGAGAAGGTAAAAAATTCTAAAGGAAGGTGTACCGAGTCTTTTATTAGTGTGGCATGTTCAATAATAACCTATTATATTTTATAAATGATTTGTCATGTGATCAATTATAATTGACCCCTTTAACGCTGTATGATGTACCTGTGTTTTTAAAAATATAAAAAGATACTCAAATATTCCAAAATTAAATGACCTCCTTTTCCAATTTTATACACATAAAAATAAGCAATAAAAAAGTAAATTAATTAATTCATTAATATCATCGCGTCTGAAAATGTATTAACAAAATAATCACCATTACATGATATAGTAGGGAGACCAAATTACAAAGCATCATGCACCATAAATCACTTCAACTGTATCAACTCTATAACCTAAAGGGAACAGGCAGTCTATATACAAAAGTGTGAAACCCTGCTAAAAAAGGGTAATATATAAATAACAAATATTGCTGGCTGCGGACAACAATTAAATATTCCCCAAGAAAAGGTAAAAAATATACAATATTTTTTACCTTTTTAAATATGACAATAAAATTAGCCTCTGTAATAGGGGTAGTTGCTCCACATATAAAAAAATACAGTAAATATAGCCAGCACTTATTTGTTATAAACAATATAATAGATCAGGGCAGAAAAAAGCCCCTGTAGCAGTGGAATTATACCTAAAAACATATAGATGTAATGTTATCTAATAACACAATGTATAAAGGAGATGGGCAGTATATATTAGTCCAAATAGCTAGCAGCAAACAGCAAAGCTAAGTCTAATATAGCACAATAGGCAGTATAAATGACTAATGTGGCCAAGGCTATTACTCCATGTGCAACAAATGCATAAAGTGCCAACTAGCAATGTTAGAATCAAACACCTACCCAAAAATGAATGAAGTGATAGGGATGGCGCTTTCCCTCAATGCGCGTTTCGCATTAGCTTTTTCAGGAGGTAGAGCTGTTGTGTTATTAGGTAACATTACATCTGGGGGCATATTGGGGTCTGATCTGAAGCTGGGGGCATATTGGGGGTCTGATCTGAAGCTGGGGCATATTGGGGGTCTGATCTGAAAGCTGGGGGCATATATTGGGGGTCTGATCTGAAGCTGGGGGGCATATTGGGGGTCTGATCTGAGGCTGGGGGGCATATTGGGGGTCTGATCTGAAGCTGGGATCATATTGGGGGTCTGATCTGGGGAGCATATTGGGGGTCTGATCTGAGGCTCTGCGGGCATATTGGGGGTCTGATCTCTGAGCTGGAGGGGGCATATTGGGGGTCTGAGCTGGGGGCTGATCTGAGGCTGGGGGGCATATTGGGGGTCTGATCTGAGGGGGATCTGCTGGGGGGCATATTGGGGGTCTGATCTGAGGCTGGAGGGCATATTGGGGGTCTGATCTCAAGGCTGGGGGATCATATTGGGGGTCTGATCTGAGGCTGGGGAGCATATTGGGGGTCTAATGTCTGAAGGCTGGGGGCCTGATGAGGCTGAGGGGGCTGGGGGGCATATTGGGGGATCTGAGGCTGGGGCATATTGGGGGTCTGATCTGAGGCTGGAGGGCATATTGGGGGTCTGATCTGAGGCTTAGGGGGGGTCTGATCTGAGGCTGGAGGGCATATTGGGGGGTCTGATCTGAGGCTGGGGGCATATTATTGGGGTCTGATCTGAGGCTGTCTGGGGCTGGGGGCATATTGGGGGTCTGATCTGGGGCTGGGGGGCATATATCGGGGGGTCTGGGGGATCTGAGGCTGGGGAGGGTCTGATCTGAGGCTGATGGAGGTGGGGGGCAGATCTGAGACTGAGAAAGGGACAAAGGAAAGCACAGTGGCAGGGAGAGTGAAAGCTGGGTGAACCCCACTCTGGACCCCCCTGGGTTTAGCTTGGCTGCCATTACTGCCAAATAACTAAATTTTTAAGTTGAGAATTTTGTACGGCCCCTGAGCGATGTTACAAATATCCAAATGGCCCTCTGCAGCAAAAAGGTTCCCCACCCCTGATCTACATGCTGAGGTGCAACATATGGGGGGAGAAATGTGCCAAAGGATACCATAAGGAACATGTATGCCTCCATGTCCAACCGTATCTCATCTTGTATCCAGGCTAGAGGCCGTATATCATTTTGTATCCAGGCTAGAGGTGACCCAACAGGGTTCTAGAGCCTCCTTTCAATTGTACAGTTTTCTCCAATAAATGTATCCTTTGGCTCGAATATTGTAATCTCTTACAAATACACAGTGGCATGCAAAAGTTTGGGCACCCCTGGTCAAAATGAATGTTACTGTGAACATAAGACAAAGATGAAATGATCTCCAAAAGGCATAAAGATGACACATTCCCTTAGTATTTTAAGAAAAAACTATTTTTTGTTTTCATCTTTTATGTTTTCAAAATAACTAAAAGGGAAAGGGCCCGAAGCAAAACTTTGGGCACGCTGCATGGTTAGTACCTAGTAGCACCCCTTTGTATCACAAGTACACCAGCCAAGAGTCTTTCAATTCTTGTTTGGGGGATTTTCATCCATTCTTCCCTGCAAAAGTCTTCCAGTTCTGTGAGATTCCTCGGCTATCCTGCATGCATTGCTCTTTTGAGGTCTATCCACAGACTTTCAATGATGTTCAGATCACGGGCTTGAGAGGGCCATGGTAAAACCTTCAGCTTGCACCTGCTAATGGAGAAAAAAAAAACATGAAAAATAAATTTATCAAAACTGGTCCAAAGGAAAACTGGCTTAGTTACCCACAGCAACCAATCGGATTCCACCTTTCATTTTCCAAAGGAGCTGTGAAAAATTAGAGGTGTACTCTGGTTGCTATGGGCAACTAAGCCATTGTGTGTATCCTAGGCCTGTCCACCCCTGGCTATCCGTACTAAGATCGTGGTTGACCTGCATTATTCATAGCGCAATTTAGGGTCACCATTTTGGTTCCATTGCTGCCCGTATCACCATTCGTTCCTCAATATGGCTGCCGCATTGTTTACGGGAAACGATCAGAATCCCCCGACCGTGTATAATGGAGTCAGGCTATGTAAGGTTAAGCAATCCTTATGTCTTCTACATGTGACTCACTGTTCTCTCGAAAGACAGGTTAATTCTGCTCCCTCGTTTAGTTGCAGAGACGTAGGCGGGCTGTCTGCAGCGGGAACATTATGCCTCGCCTGGTAATTTTCATATTGTCTCCTTCTAGTCGTGTGCTAAGCCCAGCGGCGATGGCGCCTATTGAGGCCGGCGGCTGTGACAGGTATTCCTCTTAGCAGCCATATTGTCACGCCAGAAAATGGCAATTAAGCTGCTCACGTCTCAGTCTGGATAACAGTGTGGAGCGTCTCTTACTAACACTCTAGATAATGGGTGAAATTATGTTCAAGTGGATGAGACACTATGGGGGGGACATTTACTAAGACCAGCGTATCAGATGCCAGTCTTCATCTGCGCCAACCAGGGAGCCAACCGGAAGCTAATAAATCGGCCGGACCAGATGGACAGAAGGTGCTGTATTTGTTAATGGCACCATTTAATTTAGGAAAACGGGGAAAAAATGAAATTGAAAAAGAACACACACAATGCAGTCATGTTTTTTTGGGTTTTGTGTTTAAAGCATTCACTGTGCGCTAAAAATAACATGACAAGCTTCATCTGCTGGTCAGTACAATTACGGAGATACCCAATTTATATAGTTTCTATAATGTTTTTCTGCTTTAAAAAAATAAAAACCTTTAAAAATGCTTTCATTTTTTTCATCACCATATTCAGACAGCCACAACTTTTTAATTTTTCAGTCTACAGAGATGTGGGAGGGCTCATTTTTGAGGAGTGAACTGTAGCTTGTATTAGTACCATTTTGGAGTACATATAACTTTTGGGGAATTTTTATATTCATTTTTGTGGGGGACAATGTGACCAAAAAAAAACCCTGCAAATGGGCTATTTTAGTTTAGCTTTTTTTTTGTCACAGCGTTCACTGCACCAAATACAGTAGATATTGTTATATTTTTATTAATTCAGACATTTTCAGATGCCGGGATACCAATGATGTTTTATTCAGTTTTACTATTTTCATGTGTAAATTGTGAAAGGGATTGATTTGAATTTTTTATATATATCTTTAGATATTATTTATAATATGTATTTTAGATAATATTTATCATACTGTATGTATATATTTTATATATTTATAATATTTATTTTTCTTATATTTTTAAATATTTTTATATTTTTAGCTTTTTTTTCACAGTACTTTTAGTCTCCTTAGGGGACTTGTAGATGAAATTTCCTTGTACCTTGACTATAATAGAATATTTAGCAATTTATGTAATTCTGACAGGCTGCCTTTCTGGCCATGCCTCAGGCACGGCTTTGCAGGCAGCTCACTAGGACAGGCCTAGGGGCCTTCACAAGGTCCCAAGTTGTCTTAGCAACCAATCGGATCCTTGCGATTTCACTGCAGCGAAGGGGGCCCCAAATAGATGCCATGGTTGCTATTGACAGCAGCATCTGAGGGGTTAAATGACCAGGATCAGAGTATGGTTGCACTGGGTATAGCACTTTCATTACCCAATCAATACTTTTGCACCTGGATCGATACGATACTGGGATTTACTGTTTTCCGATACTAGGCTTGCGCTACTGCGCAGCCTAGTATCTTTTAGAGAACATGGCGCGCCGCCCTTGGCCGCCATCAGGTGCAGCACCTGAGGGGTAATTGACGGGTTTCGGTGGGATAAAATAGGATAGGACTGTTCTATTATGGGCCCGACGTTCCATAAAATTTGGAATGCACACAGCTGTTTTTGTGTTTTATTTTTTTTCGCGTGGCATCGAGTATACTTTATGGTATTGAAATCAAATCAAAACCCGAATGTGTTGGGTCACTGTTTCCTAGTAATACTAGCCATAGTGAGAAAAAAACATACACAAAAAATCCTGTCTTAAGGGGGTTTTCTAGGAGTAAAATAGTGATGACCTATTCTCAAAATAGGTCATCAGTATCTGATTGGTGGGGGCCTGAATAACGAAACTCCGGCCAGTTGGCTGTATGAAGAAACTGGCTAGTACTGGGGACTCTTTCTAGGCCAGTGATGTCACATTTATTGGTCACATGACCTAGGTGCAGTTGAGTCCTATTCAAGTGAATTGGCCTGATCTGCAGTACCAAACACGGCCACTATACAATGTACGGCACTGTGCTTGGTATGCTTGGAGAAGACTGCATATCAGAAGGAGATTAAAGGCTATGGACTCCTTGGGGGAAAAATATTTTTATGATTGCGTTTTACTCATTTTGGGCTAAAAATATTTTTTCAAAAAGACAGAGCCTGTTACTAGAGAATCTCAAGGCTGTACAGAGAAAGGGGTTAAGCATTTTTAATAAAGACCAATTGAAAAAATATTTTTTAGCTCAAACTGAGTACAATGCAATAGTAAAAAAAAAAAATGTTCCCAAAGGTATCCATAGCCTTTAACCCTTCTATACTATGCAAGATTTTTACAAGAAACATGCTGGAAATCCTGACAGTCAGTGTGGACAAGTGCATATTCTGTTTTAAGCATTGGTGTTCCTTTAAAATGTCCAGGAAACCATGGTGCGGTCACTATTTAGTAATAAACGACAGCCATGTGATTTACAATACATATTATGTAGGGAAACTATTGCTGATAAGTGTGAGGTTTCATCATGAGGACAGTCACAAACAGGAAGGACATGTCATAGTCCTCTGGCGCTCAGCTCAAACTGTCGTGTTCCCAGCAGAAGCAGCGACTGCAAAACAGGAATTCAGTCCTCGCAGCGGAGCCCTTCCCTGTCTCGTGTCTCACTGAACTCCAGGAACGGGGGGCATATAGCAAATTAATTGTCATTGGCTTTGATATACTTAATATCTAATTATCAAGGCGGTCTGTCAGCCGAAAATTCACTGGTATAACAGGCACAGTGCCTTGTAGGGCTTGATCCACTGAATGTAATGATACCTTTCACTTAGTGATCTGTTGCTTTGTTCTGGAGAAAAAGGACTTTCAATCCATATGCATTTGAGCAGTTAAGTGCCCTGATGGCGGGCTCAAGCCACTCCGTGCACCCTTACCTCTCCTGCTTCTTCTGCCAGCCACTCCCTCTCCTTGACTGACAGGACCAGCTTCCTGCATAATCATCTCATCTGACCATGTCAATCAGGAAGGACAGGGAGGAGCTGGCAGAGGAAGCGAAAGGAGCAAGGGTGCACAGAATGTCTTGGGTCCGCCCTCAGTGCACTTAACTGCTCATTCTGCATATGGATTAAAAGTACTTTTTTCTACAGAACAAAGCAACGGATCACTAAGTGAAAGCTATTATTACATTCAGCCGAGGCATTGTGTCTGGTTTACCCGTGAATTTCCTGCTTGCAGACCCCCTTTAATGTAATTGATTGCACTGAATATAAATTCCACATGCAGTCATATTTTCAGGGGTTTTATACTGGGCATAAAAGATCAAGTCTGGACTGTGGTGCCTGCCAAAGTGACGACACTGGTGCCGTAATAACGCATTACCATCCGTTTATAAAATTGCTGAACTCATTATTAGTCATGTTCTTTGTTGTTTCCTGACTTAGTGATGTTATAATGTTATAATTAGCACCATAGATAACAAGGAAATATCTTTTACACATGAACAGCTAGACAGATGGGTTCACTTATTAATTTGGGCACCACCATGTTATGGTTTTGGTCATGAGTATATGATTGATAGATAGATAGATAAACAGAAAGTCCAGCAGCACAGTTAGAGAAAGGGAAGAAATCGGGTGCAGATCCTCAGGATATTTGGTGCAAAAATTCACTTCAGATAAATCCACAGAAAATAAGGCAGCACTCCAGTATACGGTGAATGGGTGAAGACTAGAGATGAGCGAATGTGCTCGTAATGAGCACTGTACTGCTCGGCTCCCCTGCGCTCGCATGGGCGCAGGCAGCCGCTTCCATCCTCCTCACCCGACGGAAGCAGCTGCCTGCGCCAATGCGAGTGCAGGGGAGCCGAGCGGTACAGTGCTCGTTACGAGCATGTTCGCTCATCTCTAGTGAAGACCCTTTTATTACCCTAGGGCAGTGATGGTGAACCTTTTGGAGACCGAGTGCCCAAACTGCAACCCAAAACCCACTTATTTATTGCCAAGTGCCAACATGGCAATGTAACCTGAATACTACAGTCCAGTATACTATATCTTCCATGTACTTTATCATTTAACTATAATATCCTGCCTACATTCAGTGCACTGCCTGTGCTGTTCACAGAGCGCCCTGCGCTGATGAATGGCAGGAAGAGTCTAAGGCATATTGGTACAACATAGACTTTTTCCAGGGTACGGGTGCCCACAGATAGGGCTCTGAGTGCCGCCTCTGGCACCCGTGCCATAGGTTCGCCACCACTGCCCTAGGGTAATAAAAGGGTCTTCACCCATTCACCGTATACTGGAGTGCTGCCTTATTTTCTGGGGATTTAGATAGATAGATAGATAGATAGATAGATAGATAGATAGATAGATATAATAGAGATAGATATGAGATAGATAGATATTAGATATGAGAGATAGATAGATAGATAGATAGATAGATATTATAGAGATAGATATGAGATAGATATTAGATAGACAGAGATTTAAATTAGATAGATATGAGATAGATAAATAGATTGATATTAGATAGATAGATAGATAGATAGATAGATAAAGCCGCAGCACACCCAGAATTCAGTTCGCAATTAATTATAGTCAATATCTATAATTAATTGCGTACTATGTGCACACTTTTGGTTTTGTACAATTTTAGAATGAAAAAAGAAAGGAGTACCTTCTAAAATGATGGGTATCTAAGGAGATTTGAGCGCTCAGATAACTTTGACCGAGGTCTCAGACTTTAAATAGCCTGTTAGGATTAAGGCTTGTTCACAATCATCGTTACTAAAGCAGCCATGGATTCTTCTAAGCAGCTGCTTAACACTCTGAAAATAAAAATGGTTGAGGCCCACAAAGCAGGAGAAGGCTATATGAAGATAGTATTTTCTCAGTCTGAAATCTAATTAATGACAGTTAACAGATACAGTGGAGATCAAGAGAAGGTCTGGAAGACCAAGAGAAATTTCCGATACAGCTGTTCATAGGATTCCTAGAAAGGCAAATCAGAATCCCTGCTTGACTGCAAAAGACCTTCAGAAGAAGATTTAGCAGTCTGGAGTTGTGGTACATTGTTCTACTGTTCAGCGACACCTAGACAAATATTACCTTCATGGAAGAGTCATCAGACGAAAACCTCTTCTGCGTCCTCACAACAAAATTCATCTTCAGAAGTTTGCAAAAAACAAACATTGAAACAAGCCTGATACATTTTGGAAACAAGTTCTGTAGACCGATAAGTTAAAATAGAACTGTTTGGCCACAATGAGCAAAGGTATGTTTGGGGAAAAAAGTGCACAGAATTTCACGAAAAGAACATCTCTCCAACCATTAAGCATGGGGGTGGATAAATCATGCTTTGGGGTTGTATTGCAGCAAATGGCACGGGGAACATTTCACTGGTCGAGGGAAGAATGGATTCAATGAAGCAAATATAACACCAACTGTAAAGAAGCTGAAGTTGAAAAGAGGATGTCTTCTATAAATGGATAATGATCCGATCAAAAGCCACAATAGACAACCTCAAAAGGCTCGAGCTGAAGGTTTTACCATGGCCCTCACAGTCCCCTGATCTGAACATCATTGAAAATATGTGGATAGACCTCAAAAGAGCAGTGCATGAAGGATGGCCAATGAATCTCACAGAACTGAGAATCCCTTAAACAAGAATTGAAAGACTAGCTACAAAAAGTGTTTACAGCAAGCTGTGATACTTTTCAAATGGGGTGCTACTAGGTACTAACCATGCAGGGTGCCCAAAGTTTAGCTTTTTCCTCTTTTTTTTTTGCTACTTTTTGTTATTTTGAAAATATAAAAAAAAATAATTGTTTTTGCTTAAAATACAAAGAGAATGTTTTATCTTTAACTTTTGCATGCCACTAACTAAATAACTATAATTCATAGGGCCCTATAGCAAAATAAAATGCCCCCCAACTAGTGTAAGAAAATAAAACAGCAGAATAAGTAGCAATAATTAAATGTATGTATAATAGCACACTATATCAGAAAACCCACATTATAGCAATATCCACCATATTGTTATTCCCTACAAAAAAGTGCAATGCTCTTGCGTCTGTTTGGGCCCCCTCAACCTCTGGGCCCTATATCAAGTGCTATGGTGATAGTTACACCCATCATAGTAGTGACCGTGATTTGGAAGAGATAGAGCCATGCCCTCATCTTGTCTATCTATGCCCCTTTTGATGCATCCCATTATTATATATGGCTTGGCAGCAGCTGCCTGACACTGGTTGCTACGGTTCACTATGTAATGGTGACCCATATTTTCCCTGTATTTTCCCCTCCAGAGTGCATAACCCATTAATCGCTGATACAATAAACTTTTATTCCCAGAGGCAATGAATCACACACTGGGATTGTTAGTTTGTTGCCACTAATAATTTAAGTAAGAAAATTCAATTATGTTTTCAGGAAACTGTAAAGGGCAAATTCTGGTGCAATTGTAACATTTTTGTGGTCTTTTAAACATTTTCGGTTGAAGAGGATATTTAGTTTTTGTTAAAATGTCAAGTGAAGATGTCCCCAGGGTACAGCATTAAAAAATGATCAGATCTTACTTTATTTTGGCTTCGCTTAACTTCACCTCCTCTGCTGAACTTTATACTCCTCCACAGCTATAACAGACTCAATGGGGCTAAATCAATCAGAGGAGAACACTATGGTAGGATAATCTGCTCTTCTGGGAGGTCTCCCCTTTTCCGGAAAGAGTAAATGACACTGATTGATCATCACATCCCACTGAGAAAGTTAATAAAACTCCACTATAAAGTATGTTAAATTCTGTGCCTACCATCTATTATATATAAGGACCCCAGGGTCACATGCTGTGCCTACCCTCTATTATATATAAGGACCCCAGGGTCACATGCCGTGCCTTCCCTCTATTATATATAAGGACCTCAGGGTCACATGCCGTGCCTTCCCTCTATTATATATAAGGACCTCAGGGTCACATGCCGTGCCTACCCTCTATTATATATAAGGACCCCAGGGTCACATGCCGTGCCTACCCTCTATTATATATAAGGACCCAGGGTCACATGCCGTGCCTACCCTCTATTATATATAAGGACCTCAGGGTCACATGCCGTGCCTTCCCTCTATTATATATAAGGACCCAGGGTCACATGCCGTGCCTACCCTCTATTATATATAAGGACCTCAGGGTCACATGCCGTGCCTACCTCTATTATATATAAGGACCTCAGGGTCACATGCCTGTGCCTACCCTCTATTATATATAAGGACCTCAGGGTCACATGCTGTGCCTACCTCTATTATATATAAGGACCCCAGGGTCACATGCCGTGCCTACCCTCTATTATATATAAGGACCCAGGGTCACATGCCGTGCCTACCCTCTATTATATATAAGGACCCAGGGTCACATGCCGTGCCTACCTCTATTATATATAAGGACCCCAGGGTCCAATGCGTGCCTACCCTCTATTATATATAAAGGACCCAGGGTCACATGCCGTGCCTTCCCTCTATTATATATAAGGACCCAGGGTCACATGCCGTGCCTTCCCTCTATTATATATGCCAGGGTATGCGTGCCCCTCTATTATATATAAGACCTCAGGGTCACATGCGCGTGCCTTCCCTCTATTATATATAGGACAGTCCTGCCTACTATATATCTATGCGTGCCCCTCTATTATATATAAGGACCTCAGGTCACATCCGTGCCTACCTCTATTATATATAAGGACCCAGGGTCACATGCCGTGCCTACCCTCTATTATATATCACATGCCGTGCCTACCCTCTATTATATATTCCAGGGTCACATGTGCCTTCCCTATTATATATAAGGACCAGGTCAATGCCGTGCCTACCCTCTATTATATATAAGGACCCAGGGTCACACATGCCGTGCCCCTCTATTATATATAAGGACCCAGGGGTCACATGCCGTGCCTTCCCTCTATTATATATAAGGACCCAGGGTCACATGCCGTGCCTACCCTCTATTATATATAAGACCCCAGGGTCACATGCCGTGCCTATCCTCTATTATATATAAGGACCTCAGGGTCACATGCCGTGCCTTCCCTCTATTATATATAAGGACCCCAGGGTCACATGCCGTGCCTACCCTCTATTATATATAAGGACCCAGGGTCACATGCCGTGCCTACCCTCTATTATATATAAGGACCCCAGGGTCACATGCCGTGCCTACCCTCTATTATATATAAGGACCCCAGGGTCACATGCCGTGCCTACCCCTATTATATATAAGACCCCAGGGTCACATGCCGTGCCTACCCTCTATTATATATAGGACCCCAGGGTCACATGCTGTGGCCTACCCTTATTATATATAAGGACCCAGGGTCACATGGCCGTGCCTACCCTCTATTATATATAAGGCCCCAGGGTACATGCGTGTGCCTACCCCTATTATATATATATGGACCAGGGTTCACATGCGGCCTACCTCTTTATTATATACGAGACCCAGGGTCACATGCTGTGCCTACCCTCTATTATATATACAGACCCCAGGGTCATATGCCGTGCCTACCCTCTATTTATATATAAAGACCCCACGGGTCACATGCCCTTGCCTACCCTCTATTATATATACGGACCCCAGGGTCACATGCCGTGCCTACCCTCTATTATATATACAGACCCCAGGGTCACATGCTGTGCCTCCCTCTATTATATATAAGGACCACAGGGTCACATGCCTTGCCTACCTCTATTAATATACGGACCCCAGGGGTCACATGCCGTGCCTACCCTCTATTATATATACAGACCCCAGGGTCACATAATAGAGGGTAGGCACGGCATGTGACCCTGAGGTCCTTATATATAATGGAGGGTAGGCATGGCATGTGACCCTGGGGTCTGTATATATAATGGAGGGTAGGCACAGCATGTGACCCTGGGGTCCGTATATATAATAGAGGGTAGGCAAGGCATGTGACCCTGTGGTCCTTATATATAATAGAGGGTAGGCACAGCATGTGACCCTGGGGTCTGTATATATAATAGAGGGTAGGCACGGCATGTGACCCTGGGGTCCGTATATATAATAGAGGGTAGGCAAGGCATGTGACCCTGTGGTCCTTATATATAATAGAGGGTAGGCACAGCATGTGACCCTGGGGTCTGTATATATAATAGAGGGTAGGCACGGCATGTGACCCTGGGTCCGTATATATAATAGAGGGTAGGCAAGGCATGTGACCCTGGGGTCTTTATATATAATAGAGGGTAGACACGGCATATGACCCTGGGGTCTGTATATATAATAGAGGGTAGGCATGGCATGTGACCCTGGGGTCTGTATATATAATAGAGGGTAGGCATGGCATGTGACCCTGGGGTCCGTATATATAATAGAGGGTAGGCACAGCATGTGACCCTGGGGTCCTTATATATGACGTGCAACTGTCCACTTGCAGGCGGTTTTGGAGATCATACCGCTAGGGTCATAGCCTGACAACTAGTCATTCACATAATGCTTGTATGGCGCTACATAACCGCCATATGTGAGACCCCAGGGTCTCATGCTGTGCCTACCCGGTTATGTAGCGCCATACAAGCATTATGTGAATGACTAGTTGTCAGGCTATGACCCTAGCGGTATGATCTCCAAAACCGCCTGCAAGTGGACAGTTGCACGTTACATATTGTGTTTGTTATTGCTTTCTATCTGCGGTGTAACGGGCCAAAGCTATGTGTACACAGCAGCACAACGAACACAGAAAGTTACGTGGCTGCCGACGTCACTGACAACCCCGTCATCTGAGCTGTGTCAGGGAGAGCTCACTTCCCGGGTCATTGAGGACAACGTGTTGTTATGCTATATTACGTCTGCTACTCTCTCGCTCGAACAATAGGGACTTGCAAACCAAGAGGCCATTTCAGTACAAGCATCCTATGGGAATCCCAGGACAGCTGCATGGGGACAATTATTAAAGTGCGCACAGCTATCTGGCATGTGGGTGCAGATCCCACCTGGAGGATATTTCTGTGGCATTTCTTATGATGTTTTTGTGGAATTTTACTGGTCAACATCTAATGCCTCCCATTGCGGCTTGTATTTCAGTGGTAACTTTTACAGCATCAAAGTAAGAATCCAGCAAATACACCGATCTGTCATAACATTGACACCAGGAGAAGTGACACAGACACTGATCTTGTTACAATGGCGTCTGTCAAGACGTGGAAGATACCAGGCAGTAATAAGTCAAGTTCTTGAGGTTGATGTTTTGGCAGCAGAAAAAATGGGCAAGGATTTGAGAAGCTTTGACAAGGGTCAAGTTGTCATGACTAGGACAGAGAATCTACAGCAGGTCTTGTGAGGTGTTCCTGGTAGGCAGTGGTTAGCACCTGCCAAATGTGGTCCAAAGAAGGACAACTGGTGGACTAGCAATAGGATCATGGGCATCCAAAGTTCATAGATGTACCAAGTTTGAGAAGACAACCACTACACTTCTCCAAAGGTGGGGCTATGCTTCAAAGCAAGGTAGCATTCCTGTAGCAATAGCAATTACTGGACAGCATCAGAGCAGGGAACATAACACCATCTCTGGAGAAGGATAGTCGTTGCTACCTCCATGGGAAATTACATTCGAGGGTTTTACTTTGGACCCATAACTTGAGAAAGGGGCAAGACAAAAAAAGAACGATACGTGTTGTACATGAATGGAAGCTGAGCAGCTGTACACTGGCATGGCCACTACACAGTGAATGGAACCTTCAGCTTCCGCCGCAAGTGAGGTCCACACAACGTTGAGGGTGTAGGTGTCAGAACAACCAATGACCCAATAGTGACAACCTATCTGGAGAATAAGTCATGACCAAAAGGTGGATAAACTCTATGACCTATCCTCAGGATAGGTCATCGATATCAGATTGGCGGAGGTACTAGAAGTTGGATTCCTGCCAATCAGCTGTTTGAAGATACCATGGAAAACCTGTGGGCAAAGAGTCTTCTTCCTAAGCCAAGTGACGTTACGTTCATCAGTCTCGAAGGCTAGGCGCTGTTCAGTCCCATTCAAGTGAACAGGGATGAGCTGCGATACCAAGCACAGCTGCTATACGATGGACGGTGCTGTGCTTGGTAAACTGTGAGGAGCACCAATCACCGGGCTGTGGCCCCTCAAACAGCTGATCGTCAGGGGACCCAGGTGTAGGACACCCACCATTTTGATATTCATGACCTATTCTGAGGATAGTGATAAGTGCATTTGTGTAGTAGTTTTCTGTTCTGTGAAGCACCCTGCCACATGAGCTGCTCTTGTGATCGACAGGGAGTCCAATAGATTGGGACCTTTTATTGATATGCCATAAGATTCCAAGATGCAAATACCCCTTTTAAAAGGGGTTGTCCAGTTTAGAATGGTTACAAAGGGCATCTCACACCCTGGAGGATATGTTCTGACCCTGCATTACACAGACAACCTATTTATGTGAATGGGTGAGGTGTAATTGCTTAGTTTCTCCTGTGGTGGCACTGCAGGGAAACTGAACACTTCCTGCCAAGTTTCCCTACAGATCAGCTGATCGCTGGTGGTCCCAGCATAGGGACGCTTTGTAATCCGTTTATTGTCATTAGACCCTTCTAGAAAGTTGGGGATTGTCAAAGTGGAGAACCCCCATGTTCTAGAGCTGCCTGGTCCTTCCTCCATAATGAAGCTGCCACTTGGTTAAAATGTCAAGTAGGAACAGTGAGCCACTAAATATAATTCAGATCCAAATTTTATTGAAAAGAAATACAAAATCCATGTACAAAAAGAACGCAATCACAAAATGTACAGAACAAAAAGAAAAAAAAAAAAAGAAAAGATGCTTCCATTTCACAGATGTACAGTATTTACATATATAACAGCCCCTTGAGTGAGAAGTCCCCCCCGATTCTGCCCTGACGGGGGACAGATACAGCATTTATTACGTGGAATAGTGGAAGGAATCGCTGTGAAACATGACAGGATATTGTAAGGACTATGTTACGTGGACTACCAAGAAATAAATACTCGTCTCCGTTTCTCTCAGCCTCCTTGCTGTAAACAAAAATATAGAGAACATTTCATAAACTGTACAAATAAAAATAAAATTTCATCATCTTCTTAACCTTAAAGTCATTTTCTTTAGAATTATTTCATTAAAATCTGCCACTGGTACATGGGATGAAATATGGGACCTGAAGCTGGCCTTGGCCTACTGGGGGGGTGGGCGCCATATCATGCACAGTGAGACTGCAATGACTCTGAGGGGTGGGGCTGGAAGCAGAAGATATTGCTGCGCCAAGTGGGAAACGGAACGTTCTAGCTGAAGAAAGAGGACTTCACCTCCGTTGTGGCCGTTCAGATCTGGCGGGGACTAGCCCTTCGTTTGATACCCTAAAATTTGGCTCCATATGACTACGACAATGTCAAATTATTCCCAAGAGTAGCCAGGAAGTGCAATTTTCGACAAGGACTCAAGCATCTTTATATACCATCCTTTTTTTTTTTTTTAGGTCCGTAGGGATCGTAGATCCCTGTGCAGAAACGGGACTTTCGCCAGCCATATAAAAAGGTCATTACCAATAGAGAGATTAATAAAACTAGTGTTCCTTACATTAGCCAATCACACTGCAGCTTGTTCAGGTTGGTAAAGCAGACCCCATGGGTTGCTATGGGCAACGTCATCATTTTTCCTTTGCACTAGTTTTATAAATCTCCTCTCACATTGAGCACGTCAGAACTATTAATATTATTCGCATTGATGTCCTACCATAAAGACTGCAATATAATCATGGTGGTGTAAAAAAAATACATACATCATCGTCCATAGGCCAATCAGATCCTTGCTTTCAGTTTCGGTTTCTTATATGGCAATATGATTGGTTACCACGGTCAATGACACGGTCTTAATAGTCTTTATTCACCCATAGCAACCAGTCGGATCACAGCTCAAGATCAAAGCTTTCGATTTCAGTTTCTTATATGGCAATCTGATTGGCTACTATAGACAATGGCCTAATAGTGTTTAATCATCCCGAGCAACCAATCAGATCACAGCTTTCATTTTCAGTTTCTTATAGGGCAATCTGATTGGTTACCATAGGCAACGGGACCCCTCTTAAATAGTCTTTATTCCCCCATAGCAACCAATCAGACCCCTGCGTACACTTTATCAAGTCTGCACTGGAAAAACTGGTTGCTATGGGCAACAACTTTAGTTTCCCGTCGTAAACTGCACAGAAGAGGCCTCCGACCCTAACAGAGGGCCACAAGGAATCTGTGCTCATTTAGCCAGGCCGCCTCTGAAATTTTTGGTTATAGTTTTTGTGAATTAAATTAGCTGCTGGTTAATAGCAGTCGTCTATTTTACTAGGTTAACCGGACCTTTAAGAGAACACCCTTAAATTCATCCCCACATCCGTAAAACCCCAGTTGACCTATGAACCATAGCCCATAGCAACCAATCAGAGCTTAGCTTCAGTTAGTCCAGTGCAGTTCAGAAAATGAAAGCTCAACTCTGATTGGTTGCCACGGTCAACAAGACCGATTCGATATGCGAGGCTCGGGGTTGTCGCCTCGGGAAACAGGGCGGTATAAAAGATGCCTGGGAACTTGAGCCCTACAGAGAAAACGGACAGTGCAGGCGAGGCAGGCAGCAGAGGATTGGCTGTCCTTGGACCTCACATATCGGCACACGCTATACGTGTACTTTAAATCTTCCCTTTAAGTAAGGCCAGAGGCAAAATGGATCTTTCCTTAAGGAAAAAGTGAAAAAAGAAAAAAAAAAAACCCTCAAAATTCTCATTTCCTTTGAGATAAAAAAACTTCTTACAAATAAAGTAAATAACCATAAATTACCATAAAGAATAAAATAAATAAAGTGAACTTTGTTCGTTTTTTTGTTTTTTTTACAGTTAATTCATTTTCCCCTGAAGATAATTTTCTCTTCTTTCATGATCAGCAAAAAAAAAAAAAACCTCTTTGTTGTTGGAAAATATAGAAAAAAAAAAAAAAAAAAATTCTTATCAAAGCTTCGCAGGGGACGAAACGTCAGGCATTAAACATGGCGGAGAAAGAAGTTTTTTTTTTTTTTTTAAGTGCTATCAGGACGTGGGTTAGTACAGAGTGGTGACATGCTGGGCTCTATGTATAGAAAAATTAGGACTCTTGGGCCAATCAAAGCATGCAAAAGGGGAGGGGCCAGCAAGATTGATGTATGGCTTGTCTAGATTTCCGGAATTTGGCTACAAGGACAGCTTAGTATGGCTCAGGAAAAAAAAAATTCACCCTTTCCAGCCACAGACATGAGTGCATTAGTAGGAAGGGGGGCGTGACCAGACCGGAATCGTGCACGCCCCCAACCGGCTACAAATTCTTCCGTGTACTCAGTAGAAACTTTGTTATTGAATGTGCCATAGTTTTTGTTTTCTACCTTCTCGTCGACACCACCATTAATCCACACTCCCAATGTTCCCCATTTGTGACGTCCATCTTACAACGTCTTAACCAAAGAAAACCCATTTGATTTCCACACGAAAAGTCTGCCAGTGAACTCAACAGGAGGAAGATAAGGCATTTACCATATCCGCCATGTCCTTACTGACGCCGGCCTGCGCCGGATGAGTCGTGGACTCGAGACGCTTCTAAATCATTGTCTTGACGCCCAGTGGACTTCAGCGTGGTACTGTCCATGGAGACTAGAAAAGTCTCTCGACTTCCGTCCAGCAGAAGCCAAAAAATTCAGCACGGGACACGCCCAATTCTTTGTACCAGTCAGTCCGCGCGGCACGTGCTGCCTTTAGTTCTGTGGTAAAATGTCCACGAGTGGATTGTACAAGGCAGCCACGATCTCAGAGAGGATCTGGGTGAGATGCCATCGCAGAGGACCCAACCACTGCCGCTGTCCAACCTGCATCTGAAGAAGAGAAAGACGGCCATGTTAATCATCGGTCATCAGACAAAATCATTTTATGGGGGGAGGGGAGCATCTTGCAGCAGGATCCATGATGTGGTTGATCCCGCTGATTAAAATGAAACCTGTCTTGTGAAAATCAATTGAGGTTTTCTACCATTCATTTTTCACATGAAAGGCAGAATCTGATTGGTTGCTATGGGCAACTAAGCCAGTTTTCCTTTACACCAGTTTTGCTAAATCTTCCCCCGTGGTTCTCAGAAACAACGCTACCGATTCCCACAAGGCAGGTATGGTTTTAATCAGCAGGATGAACCGTACCCAACAGTATGCCTGGTTTAATAGGGTTGATCCTGCTGATAGGCTCACTTTAATAAGGACAGAGTACAAGTTTTACTAGAGGACAACTTGCTCCATATACACTGGTATTATTGTGGTACTGCAATGATCTAATGCAGCCACTAGAGGGTGCAATTTCTCACTTTCTACTGTTTTGCTGCCAACCAGGAACATTAAAGGGGTCCTCCAGAGCACTAGGCACGCTTTAACTTTGTAATACACTCATTCACTTAATTGGCAGTCAATAGGGAGTATATTAAAAACTTTGAGGGTGTTGAGTGCTCATTATTTCAGCTGCTTTTATCTAGTTCTGGAGTTCCCCTTTAAGAATCCTTAGCCGTATCTATCTAGTTCTGGAGATCCCCTTTAAGAATCCTTAGCCGTATCTATCTAGTTCTGGAGATCCCCTTTAAGAATCCTCCTCCGGCATTCAGAGGCACTTTTGGATGTCTTGCCCCAGACTACGACCAGAAATATCCGCCAAGCTGCTAAGTTTTCAGTTCGGAGTTAACCCACAATATGCTGGGCAGTGCTGCAAATCTGACACCGAAAAAGTCACTATGTTTTATCATCTGTTGCAAGCACGGATCCAGCCCCGCAGGGTTTCATGGTTTTAATTTACTAGTTTAACCCCCTCCCACCTCCTTCCCCCATCTCGGGGCAAAGTCTGCCCTAAAGCGCTGTCTGCAACTTAACCCTTTCTTGCAACGCTCTGCCAAATCCCGACCATGAGGATTAAACAGGTTTAGTCATTGCGGGAGGAGAGAAAGGAGACAGATGGTGGCAGCGGAGGGAGGAGCGAGGATCCCGGCAGGCGTCTGAGTCATAGGTTAAATATAGCAGCACGTATAAAAAGGAGGAAGAGCGGGCAGAGCTGAGCGCACACTGATCGTACAGCACAAAGGGGAGACACAGTGTGACGGCTGCTGCCGAGGAGGAGGACTGCATGTACTGCATGATCACAATGCGGGCGGGAGGGTAGCAACCGGGCACTACAGCCCCCACTCCAATGTCTGCTGCCTGGGGTGAGATCTTAACCCTGCAATGCCCACAGCACAACACGACTACCTAACTGTGTAAAGTTTCACACCCCCAGGTCAACGAGGTGGTAAAAATCAACACTTACCCTTTGCAGATACCGCTCGTTCATTTGGTCCCCAATCCTGCGCAGGCGTAGGGCGATCTCCCGTTCTACGGGTACGTCTCCCGCCAAGGGGCGATCTCCTTGGGCGTCATTCTGATTGGAAACATCCGTGTCCATCCCCAGCCGGGAGTGTTCATGGGTTGTATGCCTGAGACCTGGCAGGGAGAATCAGAGAGAGAGCATAGTCTTAGTGACGGATCCTGAGGAATATTATCCATTAAAGGGGTGCTCTGCTCTAAGTCCAGGAGCTGGGACTAAGAACCTATACAGTCACAGAAGAGAACTGCTGCACTGACTGGTCCCATAGACCTCCCTCTCTGTAGGTCCATGACCTCATCGCACCGACAGCAGTTGCACCACATGTCCTCATACGTGAATTCATATAGGGGGAAATCCAGACAGAGCTCATCCCCCATTCATATGCCTGTCACCACTGATGCAACCTATACAACATCACCGTCCATGACCATAAAGAAGGGGGGGGGGGATGATTCCATACATTGCATGTCTCATTCCAGCACATGACTGTGCCAGTGTATCCATGAAGCCAACGCTTCCAGGCACGCTGGACCCGTGCCAAGGTGTCATGACTGGCCTCAGGAGGGCTGGCACGTGGCCAGGCGAGCAGCTTCGTAAACAGGAAGAATAAGGAACATGTGCGAGAAAACCCGTTTAGTAAATAGGAGCGAAAAGAGGGACTTATATGGCGAGGACAGAAATGAGACGCTGGAGGTACCATCAAAGCGAGACACCTACAGTATGTCAGGTGACCGCAGCGACGCCCAAAAAGATGTCATACAGCGCATAGTTAGAGGGTGAGTAATGATACCTAGAGAGGTAAAGTCCCTAACAGGTCAGCGACAATCCAGCCATGCATGTGATGGATCTATAGGTGCAGCAGGTGGCGCTGCTAATGCTAAGCCATCAATGGAGCACGCTGGGCTTCAAGAGCTTGCAATCTATCCACGGGAGCAAAACAGGTATCTACACGACTGTCCTATTTCATTTCACACACTCATCCCTTTGTTGAAGGAAATAGGTGACAAGGCTAGTCGGGACATGTCTACACACTAGCACCTGCATCCAAATTCCCTAACATGGGTACAGGTGTAGTAGAGCTGAATTTGTCACTTGGCACATTGTGCAGATGAGCCATCAGGGCTTTTACATAGGAATGTCCTAGCCAGAATGGGCAGGCATTATCAGAGAATGATCCCAGAGCAGTGCGCAAATTCAGCTCTGCTACATATATTATATATATATCCCCGAAGGTAAGTGCCCCATAGAAGCTCATAGACCTACCGTAGGCAGTGGTTTCCCCTGTGCTGAAGGATTCTGGGTAAGAGCAATGCCTCTGCTCAAACGTGGTGGAGGAAGGTTCGGGGTCACAACTGTTAACCATTTCAAGTCTGTCCTGGCAGTGGTTTTCGCGGGGAGCTGGGGGGCGTCTCTGGCACAGGGGCGATAAGGAGCGGGAGGCGAGGGCAGCTGGATGGCTCGCTGGCAAGTTCTGTTCACAGATTGTAGAAGAGGAGGCTTCACAGGCACTGACGTCATTGGGGAAAGTACGGCCGGCTTCTGCCTGGATATTTCCCACGGGCTCAGAGGTACTCCCGTCGTGAAGTGGTCTCGCCATTTTTGAAGTTGTAATCTGTTGAAATTTAAAAAAAAAAATTAAACTAAATTCAATTTTCTGTAGAAAGTGATACTTTAATCTCTCCACATACCACGCATTTCAGACTTCTAGATTTTTTTAAAATTAATTCCCCAAAAAAATAAAAAAAAAAATCTAAAAAGGCATATTTTCCCTGTAATCCCAGTCGCTGCCCATCGGCGAGGTGCAGCGTTCTCGGCAATCTGCGGCTGCAAGGCGCCATAGTGTCCACCAGAGGGCACTGCTGCCACCTGACTGTCACTGTTTGTAAACAAATCTTACAGACTGGTTTGTAAGGATCCTTATGTGACCCAGTGTGTGTCGGACGCTCCTACGGAAACTAGACAAGGGCTTCGTTAAAAAAAATAAAAAAAAAACCCTTCCCGGGGCTTCTCCTTCCTCCCAGACGCTACACGATGACAACAACAAACAGGTGACCGGGACCCTGGAGACAGGACAACGCACTTGTTTTTTTCCAAGGAGGCTCTATAGGATAAGACAAGTTGGATTTCTAACCTGACCGGGGAGGGGTATATGCCAGGAAGGGTCACTAGATGTATAAGATTTCCAAAAACAAAGTAATACAATGTGATAATGCACATCGAGCCTGCATTGCATTCCTGAACAGTCTGATCGACACCGCTGGACATTGTGATGTCTCATGTGTGACAGCCGGCTGCCGGATCGCTCACGGCTCTCTCTATAATCAGTTATTAAAACAGAGCCCTTCCCGGCCGGTCTCGCTGCACTCTCCACGTGCTCGCTGCATAGGATGGTAAGAGCCCCGGCACATGCACCACGCCGGCAAATCGCCACCTACACACCGGGCAGCACCTCTGCTAGAATACACAAAGGGAATCTATAAGAGGCTGCTATATCTGCAGTGAAAACTATAGGGATTGGTTATCCGAATTTAGGAGAGGTGAGGGCGGTGGACTGTAAGGCTGGAGGAGTTCAGAGATGAGTGAACAGGAAAACCCATGAGAACATGTCAAGGCAGAGACTCGGCAGAGCAGTAACATATAGATATTATGTATGTACTAATACAAAGCAGTGTATAAATAATAAATGTATCACATGAGTGACATCCATACACCGAGGATACCCCACCCCGAGCAGACCGCCGCCAGGTAAACATCCTACACAGACAATGTCATCTCACCACCTGAATATAAGTCAAAGACCCCAAAAATCACAACCCTAAGATGTAAACAACGACGCCCTAACTGCTGGGGGGGGGGAGAGAATCTATACAGCGAACACCCCAGGACCAGACTCAAGTCAGAGCCGGCACAGTCAGGAATCCTGAAGGCATCGAGACATAACAGAGGTCCCAAAGGGTGCAGCAAGGTGATCGAGAAATCCTAAGGGTGCAGCAAGGAAATTCATGAGTCCTAGAGGTGCAGTGAGGTACTAGGGAAATCTCTGGGGTGCCACAAGACAATATACAGATCCTATATGGGTATGGAAGTTAAATGCAAAATCTACTTCAGAAATTCTAAGGGTGCAATAGGAGAAGACAGAAACCGACGGGGTGCCACAAAGGATGAAGGAAATTCAAAGGGTGCAGCATGGCAAGACAGGAATCTTAGGGGTGCAGCAAGATAAGGCAATCGAGGTGAGACATGACTCTTAGGGGTGCAGCACGGCAACACAGGAAATTCAGGGTGCAGCATGGCAAGACAGGAATCTTAGGGGTGCAACATGGCAAGACAAGAATATTAGGGGTGCAACATGCTAAAACTGCAAAATGTGTGGTGCAGCACAGCAAGACAGGAAACTTAGGGGTGCAGCAGAGTAAGACAGGAAATTTAGGGGTGCAGGACAGCAAGACAGGAAATTTAGGGGTGCAGCAGAGTAAGACAGGAAATTTAGGGGTGCAGCACAGCAATACTACAATAATACAAAGAAATTTAAGGGTGCAGAAGTGTAAGACTGGAGTCTCTGGGGTTCAGCATGGTAAGACAGGAACCTAAGGGGGAAGGGGTGCAGCATGGTCAAACATAAATCCAATGGCAATGCCCAAGTACCAAACACTCAGCAGGGAGATGCTGTCACCCCCGGGGTACCGCTCCACAGAAATATTAGGGGTGCAGAGGAGACGTACTTACCCGGCACACAGCTATGACATGGGCTTCGTACTGCAAGCACTGTCTGCTGGTCCCATAGACTGAGCGGTGAGTACAGAGCACGGCGCGGGGGAAGCTCCCGCACGGAACAGGGAGCGCTGCGCACACACGACTCGCACACTTCCACTAACAGCATTACTGGAGCCCAACAGCGAAACTTGGGACCAGCTCCGCCCACTTAGAGAGCAGGGGACCTGCAGGCCACGCCCACAACTCGGGCCGCCACTCAACCCGTAGGCCATGCCCACCATAACATCAACATGTTGGGGCATGCAGAGATTCTGCACATTGTCGGCTGGGAGCCGGGCGGCCAAGGGTTAACGGGCCACCGACATATTGAGGGGCGGCGGGGGGGAGGGATTTAACCCTTCATATAACACTGTATGTTCCGGTGTGAACTGGGGATAATCTGCTTGATATTGGTTGCTGTGGTGTAATCTCTCACTTTACCTGCTAATGATATTACAGTATAGCTGCATGGCTCCACAGACTGTAATCCCAATGTATGTCGCAGATATATCGTGATGCCATCTCTACCTTTGGCTGTTTTCTGTCACGATTTGCCTCATTGCCTAGCCTATAGGAATGCAATGTGTCGCCGGTAGTCGTACGTCGCCAGACACATTTGCATTGCACGACATATGGCGAGAATTCTGAAATGGCCTTAAAAAACCCCTTGTTGCCCATAGCAACCAATTGCGGTACAGTTTTTCCTATTAAGTGTTTAAAAAACATAAACTGCGCTGCAATTGGTTGCTATAGGCAATGATGAACTTTTCTTTTAGCCGGTTTCATAAATCTGCTTGGTCAATTACTCCTCCTGTCAGGGGCAGACTGGCCATAGACCCTACTGGGACATTTACTAATGGACCAATGCAAAGGAAGGGGGGGGACCGAGCCCACCGTGCAGCTCCCGGACAGGCACATAATGGTCTAATGCTGGGATTGTCTGGTACCGGGCTGGTGGCCTCGGTGCACCTAGCCTTTCTGCTGCCTGAGGTGAAAACTGAAACGGCGCCCCCCTTCCCAATGCCAATTTCTTAACCTAACCCCTTTGCCACATTGAAAGCGCTCATTGCCCATGGCCCTTCCGCTGCCCCCCCTCTTGCCTCTACTTGGTGCTGCCTGAGGTGATCGCCTCACCTGGCCTCATTGCTGGTGCACCACTGGGCATGGGAGCCAATGATACCCTGCCCCGGCGGTATTCACCCTATGGGGCGGTGTACGAAGGGCACACATGGTTACAATGCAATACCATCATCACGACTGCCTATGCCAGGTCACAGGTGGCATGATGACAGCTTCACGACCGCCCATGTTGGGACGCAGGCGGTACAAATACAACGTAGGACCATTTTTTTATTTTTTCATTTTAAGTTCCCAGTCCACCCCTGGGGCTCGGTGATGACTGTGGCGACGTGATTTTAGGGATACTTTTTTGTTGTGAGTTGCCTCATATTTCCCCCACTTTAAATCTTGCTGTCCATTACTATGGCAGTGAGAGTAATGTACCGTAAGTCCCACCGAGTGGTCCACGTAGAAGTACCTATTCATAGACCGCAGTATCTTTATGGGTCCATCTACCCCACAGCAAAGATCAAAATGGGTCTCCCTTAGGCCTCATGCACACAAACGTATCTGCTTTGCGGTCTGCAAATCACAGATCCGCAAAATACGGTGTGGCATCCGTGTTCTGGGTTTTTGTAGAACGGACATACGGATGTGGAAATCATACGGATCATCCTTGTGCCTTCCACATCTGTATGTCCGTTCTGCAAATACGGACCAATGGCACATACACCCGGGCTGATCCTACCTCTATGGTATAGGAGGTCTATAGTATTATATGGATTGCAAATCAGTCCCTAACCTGTAATCATCTAGATTTTGGGTGCTGGGGGGACATTTCCCATTTTAATAGATGTCACATTCATAGGGATTGATCCTGCCCTGGTTGAATCTCCATAGTGTAGTCCCTGCACTGGTTCTATACTGGTTCCAGTACTCCTGTCCTGGTTAAATCCCCATAGTGTAATCTCTGTGCTGGTTCTATACTGGTTCCTGTAATTCTGCCCTGGTTTAATCTCCACAGTGTAATACCTGCACTGGTTCTATACTGGTTCCTGTCATCCTATCCTGTATCCGTCTGATATTATACCAGAGTAGGATTATAAGAGCAAGTATTAAACCAGGACTGCAACAAAGTAACAAGTGTTCAAGCAGGATAGGATTACAGGAACCAGTATAGAACCAGTGCAGGGATTACACTATGGAGATTATTCTATACTAGTTCCTGTAATCCTATCCTGGTTTAATCTCCACAGTGTAATCCCTGCGCTGGTTCTATACTGGTTCCAGTAATCCTGCCCTGGTTTAATCTCCACAGTGTAATCCCTGCACTGGTTCTATACTGGTTCCTGTAATCCTATCCTGTTTTAATCTCCACAGTGTAATCCCTGCACTGGTTCTATACTGGTTCCAGTAATCCTGCCCTGGTTTAATCTCCACAGTGTAATCCCTGCACTGGTTCTATACTGGTTCCTGTAATCCTATCCTGTTTTAATCTCCATAGTGTAATCCCTGCACTGGTTCTATACTGGTTCCTGTAATCCTGTCCTGGTTTAATCTCCACAGTGTAATCCCTGCGCTGGTTCTATACTGGTTCCTGTAATCCTGTCCTGGTTTAATCTCTGTAGTGTAATCCCTGCACTGGTTCTATACTGGTTCCTGTAATCCTATCCTGCCTGAACACTTGTTACTTTGTTGCAGTCCTGGTTTAATACTTGTTCCTATAATCCTACTCTGGTATAATATCAGACGCTGTAATCCTGCTGTAGTTATATGCCTATCATCCTAATCCTGCCCGGGGTTAATACTTATTCTTGCTATGGGTATAATCCCCATCGTGGTTAGATATCGGTCACCGTGGTTTAAGGCTAGTCTCTGTAAACCTCGTCTGGTTTAGTCCTTGTTACGGTGATGTTGTTTTGGTTCGTTACTTGGGGAGCGATGTGGGGAATGGGTTAACTGGAAGTGTCTCCAGGAGATGCTGATGAACGCTGTATCCTGGATGGCTGCAGCGCTCTTTCCTCACTGGTCCTCCGTCTGATGGCGGCGTCTCCATTGGTTGTTTCCTCGGCTCCATTCACATGGCTGGGACCAATGAGCGGGCGGTATTTTGTGGATGCTGCATGAGCTGCACGGGGACTGCCAGGGAACTGGGAGCAGAAGAGGGCAGATCCTGGCTCTGCTCAGCAGCAGCATCCAAACCATGTTCCAAATCTGCTGCAGAACACACAGCGTCAGTCCATGTGCCGCTGCTTCTGTACTATTCATAGAATATCCTGATTCTGTAATAGCTTGTTCCCAGCGGAGGGGGAAGGGGGAACCATGGTCACCCAGGCACTTATTAAAAAGTTTAGTACAGAACTACTGCCAAACTGATGTAAAGCCCCAGCGTGATCCAACATCTGTCCTAGCTGCCATACCCTATGCCCTCCTGCACCCCCCCCCCCCCCTACAGGTGTTCATGGAAAAGATATAGCAGGGATCAGCAACCTTCAGCACTCCAGCTGCTGTGAAACTACAACT
The DNA here is from genome assembly GCA_900303285.1 of Rhinella marina. Classification (NCBI taxonomy): domain Eukaryota; kingdom Metazoa; phylum Chordata; class Amphibia; order Anura; family Bufonidae; genus Rhinella; species Rhinella marina. The sequence goes on along the minus strand of ONZH01024773.1, from coordinate 81,393 downwards.
CCCAGCGTGCACACTTACTCCGCTGTTCTTGTAACTCCTATAGAAGTGAAAGGAGGATTCTGGGAGTTGTAGTTGCAGAACAGCTGGAGCGCTGGAGGTTGCTCATCCCTGCCACATAGGCATAGGGGTGCAAACGATCGGCACTCAGCAATATTCCGCCACCTCTTGGCGCAAACACGACCACGGATGGATGATACAATTTATCTTTTCTTTGTGACAACGCATTTCAGGGTTTAAAACTCCTCCATCGAGTCTCTAAGGTGAATGAGAAGAGGTCACGGAGGAGCTCAAGAAGGGGCCTCCTGGCCGAGACTGTGAAGCTTCTTAAGCTCCTTGTGACCCCTTCTCATTCACCTTGGAGACATGAAGGAGTTTTAAACTTCAAAACGCGTTGTCACGTTGAAAAATTGTATCATCCAACCATGGTCGTGCTTGCGCCAAGAGGTGTCGGAACATTGCTGAGGGCCGATCGTGTGCCCCCCCCCCTATGACTATATTGTTTACTTTCCTCCGGAGGGTTGCTCCCCCTGGGGTTGAGGACCTTACGGCACCGACGTGTTGTATTTGTATGCCAGACACTAGTTCTGCCTATGCTTGCACAAGACTCAAAGGTGAGCATAATCATCTGGTTTTAATATTCCAAGTGATCATACCCTAGGGGAGCCTGTTCCTTTTTGTCTTGCCACGACAAGGTGTTCACGGAGTATGGGATGTGCACATCCAGACAGCTAGCCATGTATGTTGGCATTTAGGTACATCCTGGGGCACATGGAGAAGTTGTTTAAAGCGTTTTTTGTCTGGGAGTTCAGTATTCATCAATATGAGAATGGTGGGAGGTCCAACTCCTGCCACACCCTTGACGAGGCCACAGCCCTGACTTCTTCCTAGGCCAGTGATGTCACGTTCATTGGTCACGTAGTCTATTTGCAGGTAAGTCCAATCAATATTGAACTCCCGGAAAACTCTGCTAACCCCACTTTCTTCTAGGAGTTGTACATGGTCATCTTAAACCGGCCATGGACATTAGATGTATGTCTGCCAATTTTGTCGGGATTGGTTGACTCATCTAATGTCTATGGACTCCCCACTAGTTCCCAATGGCAGATGTTGAGGAGATAAGCTGTCTTACATCTAGAACTGGCGGAGGAGCCGCTGAAGTTATGAAGAGGCCAGCGCATTATTCATAACTTCGGCGTATCCACCGACTGCCTAGGGGTTTATCAAGACTGGCGTCTAAAATGCCGGTCTTAATAAATGTGTTGGGAATTTATTCTACTGCAGTAGCCATAGTTCATGACCCAAGAGCCAATGGTGCTCAATCACTTAGGACTTTTGACGTTTTTTTTGTTTTTCTGGGGGGGGGGGGTGCACTGTTGGAAAGCCAGGTCAGGAAGAAAAAGGAATTTCCGCAAGGTCTACTCTACTGTTTGTGGGACACTTGAAGACTATGGGGGGCATTTATTAAGACTGACGGTTTCCACACCAGTCTCAAGTCCCTCTACTTTGCTGGAGGAGGCGCCAAGGTTATGTAGAGGCACAGGCCTCAACATAAGTTTGGGGCTTCATCCAGCAGGCCATGCAACAGACATAACTTCAGCTCACTTGTTGGCGTAGATTTAAAGGGGTTATCCCATCTTGTGCTACCGCCAGGCGCAGCCCGCCCGCGGCGCTCATAGAAATGAATGGGAGCACACCGCGCCTGTGCGGCCACCGCTCCCATTCATTTCTATGCTGCCACCGAAAATAGCTGAGCGATGGCTCGGCTATTTCCGTCGGCTCAATAGAAATTAATGGGAGCCGAGCCGGGCCGCGCATGCGCGGCGCGCTCCCATTCGTTTCTATTAGCGCAGCGGGAGGGGGGGCAGCGCCTGGCGGTGGTCGGACCCCGGGGTCCTCCAGGCTCAGAGCTCCCCCGCTTCGTTCTCAATATAGGTGCGGGTCCCAGCGGTTGCTAGTTTTGACAAACATAAGCCGTGCGCAGGGGCGTAACTACCATGGCGGCAGACCATGCGACTGCTATGGGGCCCAGGACAAGAGGGGGCCAAGTTGGGATTATCTCCTCTTCTACTGGAGGTGAAAACTTGGTCAGGTCTCTACCCTCTAAAGGAACAACTTTTAGCAAATGAGGCAGTGGAAAAAATGGCCCAAGGATCATTGAAAAGGGTTTAGGCAGAAACCCTTCTGTCCTGTGTGGGGGGCCTGGTTTGATCCTTGCTATGGGCCCTTACTTCACTATGTACGCCACAACTTGCGACACCTTTTGACGTGATAAATGTCCCCCCTTTGTTTTAAATGAGAATCAAGCGGTGGAGATGCCACAATTTGCACTGTAAATCTATAGAATGGTCAAAGACGTGACACTTTGAAGATTGTTTTCTCCCAGCATGTTCATTTCACAAAGTCTGATCGGTCACATAAACCACAAAACGTGTACTTACTTCCTCCATCGCTTCGTCAATAATTCTCGAATAGGTTCTCCTTCTTACACTGGAAGTTGATGCTTAAGTAAGACAGTCATCAGTCACTTTCATCGTTATTCCCAGGGAGTCTTCTATCTACTTTACAGGGTAGGACATAGGAGCCTAGCGTGACTACCTCCCACGTGGGCACGGTGTACTGGGCAAAACCACAAAAACAAGGTTAACTTTGAATCACATTAGACCAATTCTCTATTTTCTTGTGTGTGTGGAGGGGAAACGTTAAAAAAGAAAGCGCATTTTCAGCTGCACAAAGAAAACAAGAATAAGGGTGCATTCACACGACTGTATAAATGGGTCTGCATCCGTTCTGCAATTTTGAGGAACCAAGGTGGACCCATTCATTTCAATGGGACCGCAAAAGATGCGGACAGCACACCATGTTCCACTCAGCGGCTCCGCATAAAATATAGGGCATGTCCTATATTTGTCTGCAATTGCGGACAAGAATTGGCATTTTCTATATACCGCCAGCCATGTGCAGTCCGCAAAACACTTACGGTAGGGTGAAAGCACCCTTAGGGTGCAAAAAGTAGGCTGCTGGACATCGCTTGGGCCACTTATCTTTTCAGATCCGAGCCACTGAATGTTTCTTACCTCCAACATGGGGGCATAACAAGTAACCATGGGTCCACAAACCCAAATTTGGAATGGGGCACCGTTCCATCATGCCCACCGTTAGAAGCAAATTCAGAATAATTTTGTCTCCCTAATGCACAGACATTGCACACAGTGATGTCACAGTAAGGGGATAATTCTCACAGTGATCTCATAGTACAGGGATAATTTTCACAGGGATGTCACAGTACAGGGATAATGCTCATAGTGATGTCACAATACAGGGATAATGCTCATAGCGATGTCACAATACAGGGATAATGCTCATAGTGATGTCACAATACAGGGATAATGCTCATAGTGATGTCACAATACAGGGATAATGCTCATAGTGATGTCACAGTACAGGGATAATGCTCATAGTGATGTCACAATACAGGGATAATGCTCATAGCGATGTCACAATACAGGGATAATGCTCATAGTGATGTCACAATAGTGTAATACAATGAAGAGTGATGTCACAATAGTGGAAAAGTGCTCACAGTGATGTCACAGTAGGGTGATAATGTGCACAGTGATCAACTACTTGGTGATGTTACAGCACAAGTATTATACAAACATCCAAGAATAATGCACAACACGCGATACAGCACAGATAACAATAAAAAAGAAGGTCACCATGTACCTATGACCTCAAACATAATGATGTCACATGCTGGTATAATGTATATATGATATTATAGTATAGGAATAATGCAACAAGTACTGCCACAGAAAGGGATAATGCATAAGACTTCATTCAGTTTTACAAACCACCTTCCATAGCCATTACTAACTGCACCTTATGCCTCAGCAGAAATGGGCCCCATAGTTGTAGGGCCCCATAGCAGCTGCTATGCATGTTACCTTGATAGTTAGACCCATATGTAGTAACCCAGAATAAGTTACTCGTAAACTGTTCTTGTTATGTAATGTTATTTAATATAATAATGCTTGTAAAGCACCAAAATACTTTTGTATGGATTTGTCGGGGTTAAAAATCCAGATTCTACCCCTGTAGCAAGTTAGGTGTTAGACTTAGATATCCCACCTAGCTCAGTTAGTCCTTTGCTAGTTGAGGAAGTGAGAAAAGCTCAGAGAACTAGGCCTATAGCCCAAAGAATCACTATCTCTGAGAAATTTCCAGAGAGAAAACCATCTCCACTTCACAGTACTCCAGAGAGAGAAAGCACATCTACTTCACAGTACTCCAGAGAGAGAAAGTACTCCTGAGAAAGAAAGTACTCCAGAGAGAGACAAAGAACTAGAAGATCCAGAATCTGCATGGCTGAGCGCTGGAGTCAGTCAGTAAGGTGTTTGCTGTTTAATGCTGATAGAGACTTTACTGCAGTGAGAGGGACATTGCTAAGACACCCTTCACACTTAGACATGGTCCTGGCCAGCCTGATCTTAATCCTGTACCTCTCAGCTGGGAATTACAGTCACCATTGCAACAGTAATATTGCCAGCCTTAGATTCTGCAGAGAGAGACTTTGGAGACATAGAGGGAAGGAGTACTATAACCCCCATCCTGGTCTATGTGCATGCATTGCTATCGGGGAAGATTTGCACTGAGAATGGTTTGGAACTGTTTTGATACTACAACTCCCATTCTGCACTTTTGTAAAGAGGGACTTGTTAATTTTCTACATTTGACCTGGTTACTTACTCCTGCACATTTACCGGCCACAGCACCTACATCTCCTGCCCTGCACCCGTACAACACCCATAACACAAAGAGCCCCTGAACTACTATCCGGTAGTAGCCCCAACATCATGGTGTGCCCCGAGAGAAGAAAGGTGTGCCCTCCTATCACTGTCCTGGCCCCAGGGAGCATCGGTGTGAGGATTGCCACTGTGAATAAATATTGCCGCCTGAGCCACTACCACTCCCATCCTCCACGCCTTGTACCACATGTTCCTACTGATGGCAGATTCTATCCAGTTTTAACTAGTCAACAAAAATGTCATGTCTATGGCACACCTGACTCATCCCGAATTTGAATGAGTATTACGCCAAATTTTTCAAATTACTTTTATCAGGATCCTTTATTCCGATGGATTTAATTTCAATGGACGTCAGGCTCGGATTGACCATAGACCTTACAGGAAAATTTTCTGGTGGGCCGCTGCCCTAACAGCCAGCTAGTGGAAGTTTTTGGGGATGTATTTTGTGCTGCTGGCAGTATATTGTGATGGACTGTGGTATTTGGCTCTGTTGGGGTGGTATAATGTTCCACAATAAAGTATTACTGTCCCTGCCTTCCATCAATTTGGATCCGACTACAAAATTGGGCCACTTTTAGTATTTTTTCCAGTATTTTTTCGTTTCATACCCAGTAGGAATGGGAGAAAAAAACAATTTTGGTGGAAATCTGAAACTCCAGGTTTCCAACTACAGGTCAAAATGTACAATAGAAGTAGCCCCTGAGGCCCCTATGGGGAAACAGAAAGGGTTCACCATATCAGATTCATTTGATAGCCTCGTAATTTGAAAACAAAGGGTCGGGGAACTGGCTCAGGGGTCAAGGGGAGGGGTGTGCACAAAAGTTCAGGATAGGAGAACTTGGCCATGTGGATGACTATCAGAAGGTCATCCATTGTCATTTTTGCTTTGGGTCTCCCTCTAGTATGTGCACATTGATGGTTAGGTATAAACCGTTAATAAGTTATAAAGATCTGACCACAAATGACATACTGATGGTTTTATAGCCTCCTTAATAGATTTTTACAGTATCTTCCGCTGCAATGCATGAGGTGTAGGCATTCTCTGGTTCCCAGGCTTCACTTTGTGGGCACAGAACCCTGTGCTAATGAGCTCTTGCTGCTCAGTGCCAGGTTTCTGTGGGTTTTTCGGTGATTAGTACTAGCATGGGTCATGACCAAGTGTGGAGAAGATCTCTGTATAGTCATGTGGTGTGCTGGCGCTTCATGTTGCTTCAGGAAGCTGAATGAGAAAACTCAGAGCAGAAAGTTTTGACATATGCTTATCTTTCAGGTTAAGATCTGATATTGCCAAGGAGGCTTGTGTTACTGCAGCGGTGGGAAATTTTCAGAGCCTCTCACCCACTTCATGAGTGTCTTTCTGCACAGGAGCGGGGTCATTATGACCCAGCCCTTGACATTTTTCTTAATATGGTTCTATGAAGAACATTACATACCCATATCAGTTTCCTTTAGATAAGGAAGTAAACTACTTCAGGTTGATTTTAAGATCACAGATATTAGAAGCTTGGTACATTTTCCTTTATGTAAACACATATTTCAATCTTCTTGGTTGTTCACATGTAAAAATTTTATGGAGAACAGAACCAGATAATAACAGTCAAAGTGTCCGAGGTCCACACTAAAGACTGGTACATCTACACACTTTATTGGCCCTTATGGAATGAAAACTTTTTGTCCAGCGAAGGTGTAGACATTATTGTCCCTTATTTGATGGAGACTTTTCGGCCAGTGGAGGTATAGATATCATGTTTCCCTTATTGGAAGAAGACTTTTAATCCAGCTGAGGTACAGACATCATAGCCCCTTACTGGATGGAGACTTTTCATCTAATGGACGTATAGACATCATTGTCTCTTATTGGATGCAGACTTTTGTGCCAGTGGAGGTATAGATATCATGTTTCCATTATTGGAAGGAGACTTTACATCCATTTGAGGTATAGACATCATTGTCCCTTATTGGATAGAGACTTTTCATCCAGTTGAGGTATAGACATCATTGTCCCTTATTGGACAATGACTTTTCGTCTAAAGGACGTATAGACATCATTGTCCCTTACTGGATGCAGACTTTTCTTCTAGTGAAGGTATAGACACCATTATCCCTTATTGGACAGAGACTTTTCTTCTAGTGAAGGTATAGACATCAATATCCCTTATTGGACAGAGACTTTTCTTCTAGTGAAGGTATAGACATCATTGTCCCTTATGGAACAGAAACTTTTCATCTACGGAAGGTATAGACATCATTGCCCCTTATTGGACAGAAACTTTTCGTCTACTGAAGGTATAGACATCATTGTCCCTTATGGAACAGAAACTTTTCGTCTACTGAAGGTATAGACATCAATATCCCTTATTGGACAGAGACTTTTCGTCTACTGAAGGTATAGACATCATTGTCCCTTATGGGACAGAAACCTTTCGTCTACTGAAGGTATAGACATCATTGTCCCTTACTGGATGGAAACTTTTCGTCTACTGAAGGTATAGACATCATTGTCCCTTATGGAACAGAAACTTTTCGTCTACTGAAGGTATAGACATCATTGTCCCTTATGGAACAGAAACTTTTCGTCTACTGAAGGTATAGACATCAATATCCCTTATTGGACAGAGACTTTTTGTCTACTGAAGGTATAGACATCATTGTCCCTTATGGGACAGAAACCTTTCGTCTACTGAAGGTATAGACATCATTGTCCCTTATGGGACAGAAACCTTTCGTCTACTGAAGGTATAGACATCATTGTCCCTTACTGGATGGAAACTTTTCGTCTACTGAAGGTATAGACATCATTGTCCCTTATGGGACAGAAACCTTTCGTCTACTGAAGGTATAGACATCATTGTCCCTTATGGGACAGAAACCTTTCGTCTACTGAAGGTATAGACATCATTGTCCCTTATGGGACAGAAACCTTTCGTCTACTGAAGGTATAGACATCAATATCCCTTATTGGACAGAGACTTTTCGTCTACTGAAGGTATAGACATCATTGTCCCTTATGGGACAGAAACCTTTCGTCTACTGAAGGTATAGACATCATTGTCCCTTACTGGATGGAAACTTTTCGTCTACTGAAGGTATAGACATTATTGTCCCTTATGGAACAGAAACTTTTCGTCTACTGAAGGTATAGACATTATTGTCCCTTATGGAACAGAAACTTTTCGTCTACTGAAGGTATAGACATCAATATCCCTTATTGGACAGAGACTTTTCGTCTACTGAAGGTATAGACATCATTGTCCCTTATGGGACAGAAACCTTTCGTCTACTGAAGGTATAGACATCATTGTCCCTTACTGGATGGAAACTTTTCATCTACTGAAGGTATAGACATCATTGTCCCTTATGGAACAGAAACTTTTCATCTACTGAAGGTATAGACATCATTGTCCCTTATGGAACAGAAACTTTTCGTCTACTGAAGGTATAGACATCAATATCCCTTATTGGACAGAGACTTTTCGTCTACTGAAGGTATAGACATCATTGTCCCTTATGGGACAGAAACCTTTCGTCTACTGAAGGTATAGACATCATTGTCCCTTACTGGATGGAAACTTTTCGTCTACTGAAGGTATAGAGATCATTGTCCCTTATGGAACAGAAACTTTTCGTCTACTGAAGGTATAGACATCATTGTCCCTTATGGAACAGAAACTTTTCGTCTACTGAAGGTATAGACATCAATATCCCTTATTGGACAGAGACTTTTCGTCTACTGAAGGTATAGACATCATTGTCCCTTATGGGACAGAAACCTTTCGTCTACTGAAGGTATAGACATCATTGTCCCTTATGGAACAGAAACTTTTCATCTACTGAAGGTATAGACATCATTGTCCCTTATGGAACAGAAACTTTTCATCTACTGAAGGTATAGACATCATTGTCCCTTATGGAACAGAAACTTTTCGTCTACTGAAGGTATAGACATCATTGTCCCTTATGGAACAGAAACTTTTCATCTACTGAAGGTATAGACATCAATATCCCTTATTGGACAGAGACTTTTCGTCTACTGAAGGTATAGACATCATTGTCCCTTATGGGACAGAAACCTTTCGTCTACTGAAGGTATAGACATCATTGTCCCTTACTGGATGGAAACTTTTCGTCTACTGAAGGTATAGACATCATTGTCCCTTATGGAACAGAAACTTTTCGTCTACTGAAGGTATAGACATCATTGTCCCTTATGGGACAGAAACCTTTCGTCTACTGAAGGTATAGACATCATTGTCCCTTACTGGATGGAAACTTTTCATCTACTGAAGGTATAGACATCATTGTCCCTTATGGAACAGAAACTTTTCATCTACTGAAGGTATAGACATCATTGTCCCTTATGGAACAGAAACTTTTCGTCTACTGAAGGTATAGACATCAATATCCCTTATTGGACAGAGACTTTTACGTCTACTGAAGGTATAGACATCATTGTCCCTTATGGGACAGAAACCTTTCGTCTACTGAAGGTATAGACATCATTGTCCCTTACTGGATGGAAACTTTTCGTCTACTGAAGGTATAGAGATCATTGTCCCTTATGGAACAGAAACTTTTCGTCTACTGAAGGTATAGACATCATTGTCCTTATGGAACAGAAACTTTTCGTCTACTGAAGGTATAGACATCAATATCCCTTATTGGACAGAGACTTTTCGTCTACTGAAGGTATAGACATCATTGTCCCTTATGGGACAGAACCTTTCGTCTACTGAAGGTATAGACATCATTGTCCCTTACTGGATGGAAACTTTTTCATCTACTGAAGGTATAGACATCATTGTCCCTTATGGAACAGAAAACTTTTCATCTACTGAAGGTATAGACATCATTGTCCCTTATGGAACAGAAACTTTTCGTCTACTGAAGGTATAGACATCATTGTCCCTTATGGAACAGAAACTTTTCGTCTACTGAAGGTATAGACATCAATATCCCTTATTGGACAGAGACTTTTCGTCTACTGAAGGTATAGACATCATTGTCCCTTATGGGACAGAAACCTTTCGTCTACTGAAGGTATAGACATCATTGTCCCTTACTGGATGGAAACTTTTCGTCTACTGAAGGTATAGACATCATTGTCCCTTATGGAACAGAAACTTTTCGTCTACTGAAGGTATAGACATCATTGTCCCTTATGGAACAGAAACTTTTCGTCTACTGAAGGTATAGACATCAATATCCCTTATTGGACAGAGATTTTTCGTCTACTGAAGGTATAGACATCATTGTCCCTTATGGGACAGAAACCTTTCGTCTACTGAAGGTATAGACATCATTGTCCCTTACTGGATGGAAACTTTTCATCTACTGAAGGTATAGACATCATTGTCCCTTATGGAACAGAAACTTTTCATCTACTGAAGGTATAGACATCATTGTCCCTTATGGGACAGAAACCTTTCGTCTACTGAAGGTATAGACATCATTGTCCCTTACTGGATGGAAACTTTTCGTCTACTGAAGGTATAGACATCATTGTCCCTTATGGAACAGAAACTTTTCATCTACTGAAGGTATAGACATCATTGTCCCTTATGGAACAGAAACTTTTCGTCTACTGAAGGTATAGACATCAATATCCCTTATTGGACAGAGACTTTTCGTCTACTGAAGGTATAGACATCATTGTCCCTTATGGGACAGAAACCTTTCGTCTACTGAAGGTATAGACATCATTGTCCCTTACTGGATGGAAACTTTTCATCTACTGAAGGTATAGACATCATTGTCCCTTATGGAACAGAAACTTTTCATCTACTGAAGGTATAGACATCATTGTCCCTTATGGAACAGAAACTTTTCGTCTACTGAAGGTATAGACATCATTGTCCCTTATGGAACAGAAACTTTTCGTCTACTGAAGGTATAGACATCATTGTTTCTTGTGGAACATAAACTTTTTGTCTAGTGAAGGTATAGACATCATTGTCCCTTATGGAACAGAAACTTTTTGTCTACTAAAGGTATAGACATCATTGTCCTTACTGGGCAGAAACTTTTCGTCTGGTGAAGGTATAGACATCATTGTCCCTTATTGGACAAAGACTTTTCGTCTAGTGAAGGTACAGACATCATTTTTCCCTCATTGGACGAAGACTTTGCATCTAGTGGAGTTATAGAAATCATTGTCTTACATGGGATGAAAATTGTTGGTCTAGTGGAGCTATAGTTATTGTTTCTTACAGGAAGTAAACTTTTGGTCTAGTGGAGCCATGTATATTAGTGTCCCTTATGGGAAGGGAATTATTGGTCTAGTGGTGCTATATACATTAGTTTCTTTTATGGAAAGGAAACTTAACGGTCTAGTGGATGAAGCCACTCATAGGTCCACATGCTGCTGACTTTTTCTGCAGTAGATCTTATAACAAACAGTGTAGATGTCACTCAATGTATCACAAAGGGTAAATTCAGCAAGTCTAAAACAGAATAGATTGACAAGCTGCAGATTAGAAAGTCCCCAACATCCTTTGTTTTATTTTTTTTCTTAAACCTATCCACATATTTTGTGCAGTTACAGTGCCTTAAAAAAGTACCCCTTGAACATTTCCACAAAAAAGGTGCCCCCATAGTGCCCTCAATAATGTGCCAGTACCAAGTGCCCCCACAATGTCGCCCCAATAATGTGCCAGTACCAAGTGCCCCCCATAGATGGCCCCACAGTGCCCCCAATAATGTACCAGTAAGAAGTGCCCCCATAGATTCCCCCACTGTGCCCCCCAATAATGTACCAAGAAGCAGGGCTGTGGAGTCGGAGTCAGAGTAGATTTAGTTCAGTGCTGAATATATTTTTATAAGAATTTGTGAAAATGATGAAATGTCCTATAAGTGTCTGTTCTATTCCTGATCTAAGGATTTAGGCTTTTAGTTGAGATGACTGTACTGCCCTTTATGTCCAGTGCATGTTCTCTCTGTATGCTTTATGTTTCCTCTGAGCTCATGTTTGGAGAGGTTAGCTGCTCTCATGGCTTCTATCTGCTGATGTAAAACACCTAGGGCCCTTATGTATGAAAACTGTCTAGGTGTAGAAGTTTCTTTGTTGCCCATAGCAACCAATCAGAGCTCCCCTTTCATTTCATATAGTGCTCTGGAGAAATGAAAGGGGAGCTCTGATTGGTTGCTATGGGCAACAAAAAAAGTCTTAGACCTAGACAGTTTTCATACATCAGGCCCAGAGGCGTAGCTACTGGGGGGAGAGGTGGGGCAGGGGAGGCGATGCTCTGGGCCCAATACCTCTGGGGGGCCCAGCAGGGATGGCCCTAGTACAATCAGGCGAATACAAGTGAGCGCTTCCATTATGGAGTCTGATGGGGGCACATTAAGCCGATCTGAGGTCTGATGGGGGCACAATCTGATGATTTGAGGTCTGATGGGGGCACATTCTGCTGATCTGAGGTCTGATAGGGGCACATTCTGCTGATCTGAGGTCTGATGGGGGCACATTCTGCTGATCTGAGGTCTGATGGGGGCACATTCTGCTGATCTGAGGTCTGATGGGGGCACATTCTGCTAATCTGAGGTCTGATGGGGGAACATTAGCACATTAAGCCGATCTGAGGTCTGATAGGGCACATTAAGCCGATCTGAGGTCTGATTGGGGCACAATACGCTGATCTGAGGTCTGATGGGGGCAGATTAAGCCAATCTGAGATCTGATGGGGGAACATTCTGCTGATCTGAGGTCTGATGGGGGCACATTCAGTTGATCTGAGGTCTGATGGGGGCACATTCTGCTGATCTGAGGTCTGATGGGGGCACATTCTGCTGATCTGAGGTCTGATGGGGGCACAATACGCTGATCTGAGGTCTGATGGGGGCACAATACGCTGATCTGAGGTCTGATGGGGGCACATTAAGCCGATCTGAGGTCTGATGGGGGCAAGGGACTGTTAGTTTAGTGATGTAAAAGCTGGGGACAGATTTCCTTTAACATAGGAGTCCCCTTTTTTACTCCTATTAATCCTATATTGTACTGCATTATGTGGTAGAGTATTTAGAGTAGGGTATGTAGAAAGTCTATTGTACTGTATTTAACAGCATAGATGATCTAGCAGTTTATATAGTCATCTTGCTAATACAGTATTATAACCACAACTAGTAGTATGTGCCTGTGAAGTTGGAAACGTGCGTTTGGGAAGCCAATAAGTGGGGGGCCCACTCAAGTATGTTTCGCCCCCCCATGTGCTGAACCTCTAGCTACGCCTCTAATTAGGCCCTAAATGCCCTTTTAGACGGGCCGATGTGTCTCCCTGCCCGAGCGCCGATCAGTGACATCGGCGCTCATGCATGGAGCCTTTACACGGTCCGATGAATCGAGCTCCGGGCCGCACGAGTGAACGCTGTATCACTCGTGCGGCCGGGAAGCTCCATACTGTCAGGCGCACATCGCCTGTTTACACAGGGTGATGTGCGCCCAACAGATTGGATCTTTTGTACAAACCAAAAGATCCAATCAGCCGACGAACGAGCGTTTTGCTCGTTCGTCGGCTGATTAGGGCCACTTTTACACAGGCCGATTATCGGCACTAGCGTTCCTAGGAACGCCTTTTCGGCCGATAATCGGCCCGTGTAAAAGGACCTTAAGTGAGCTGTACCCAGAGAAGCCTGATAGATTACAAACTGTTTTTGTCATGACTTATCTGTACTATTGATTTTATGCAAATTTGTTTAAAGTTATCACTTAAACATGCTCCATGTATTAGGGAGTCGGAGTCGGGAGTCGGAGTGTGGCTTACCGACTCCACAGCCCTGCCAAGAAGTGCCCCTAAAGATGCCCCCACAGTGTCCCCCAATACTGTGCCAGTACCAAGTGCCCCCATAGATGCCCCCAATAATGTGCCAGTAAGAAGTGCCCCCATAGATGCCCCCACAGCACTCCTCTCCTGTATTGTACCTAAAAGAAAGAAGAAAGAAACAAAAAAACCCACTTATACTTACCTCCATGCCTCTTTCAGCGATGCGATGCAGGCCTCTTCTGGCCTGTGTTCTGCGCTGTACGGCTCAGGCGGCGCGATGACGTCATCGTGCCGCCTGAGCCGGCCTCTGATAGGCTGCAGGCACTAGGCCTGTAGCCTAACAGAAGAAGGGGCTGGGGAGACGCCTCTCCCTCCCCTGCCCCGCAGCACAGGCATCTGTATCGCTCTGTAGTGCAAAACGCTATGTATTGTGGCAAACTAGCACTGCACATCACTCTGAACACACCATCTCCACCATGAAACATGGTGGTGGCAACATTAGGCGGTGGGGATGCTGTTCTTCAGCAGGGACAGGGAAGCTGGTCAGAGTTGATGGGAAGATGGATGAGCCAAATACAGGGCAATTCTGGAGAAAACCCTGGTAAGCAAAAGACTTGAGACAGGGGCCAAGGTTCACCTTCCAGCAGGACAACTACTCTAAACATCCAGCCAGAGCTACAATGGAATGGTTTAGATCAAAGCATATTCATGTGTTAGAATGGCCCCAAGTACATTTATTTATTTTGGGTCTGATTTTTTTTTTTAGGTCTGATGGATCTGAGGGGGTCTGATCTGAGGATCTAAATTGGGGGTTTGATTTGAAAGATAAGGGGGTATTTTTTGGACTGGTGCACATTATTATGGGGTATTTTTTTACTGCGCAAATTATAAGGAGAATTATTACTACTGAGGGACCATGATTACTAGTATGGGCACAATGAGGGCATTATTACTATAGGGCACTGTGTGCCAATAATTATTGAAGGGAACACTGTGTGTGGTACGAGTATTTTCAGGGGGGACTGTTTCTGCAGTATAGTATTGGGGAGCACAGTGGGCACAATATTGGAGGTGGCAGGATGAGGTGTTCAGGAGGTGGGGAGGATGATGGAAAAGTAGGAAACTAAGATGTCTCTTTGTCAAACTCTGCAGAGAAGAGACATAGCTGAAAGAAATCATCATGGCGGTCTGGTCTGAATGGAGAAGATGAGGAAAGAGACCGTCTACATCAGAGGAGACGTCACTGGATGTAAGAGGTATGTGGCACTGTATTACCCTATATGTTTTGTAGTGCTGTATGTAGTAAGTTTTTAACAGTAGGGGTGGAGGGAAGGGGTTCAAGGGGTATGAATATTTTTTCAAGGCACTGTAACTGCTGTGGATATTCAGTGCAGAATGTAAAACCACTGCAATTCTACCGCATGTGAATTCATCCATACAAGACTGTCGCTTGCAGAATAGCATTAGGGATGACAATGCTGAGGCGGCCATGCACGGTTGATGGATTGCACCTTTCACTAGCCCCTGACAATCCCTCATTGTTGGTTGACATCTGTAAACACAAGGGAGGACCACAGGAGCATTGACCACTCTGCGGTATCCCTCCCTTGAAGAGACGTATAAATGGAAAGAGGGACGGGAAGAGTTTGAACTGAAAAGCTGGAGCTGTCGGAGGCCGTATATCAACAACTTTCCGTAGAAAACAATGGTCAATGGTTCTGAGATGTCGTACCAGTGCAAATTGTTGTAGACCAGAGCACAATTACACCTGGGGGGTGTTGAGATTTACCAAGCAACATGTATCTGTGCCAGTCGTAATGGGGAGAAAATTATATTAGGCCACATGTGCAAATTTGATAAATTTGGAGCAATTTGAGCCATTTTTGCTCAGTGACACGGAGTAGTTAGGTATTACTCAAAAGTCATGAAGCAGCTTGGAAACAATTGGAATTTGGGCTTATATACTATGGCGCCCATCTAAAGCTGCAACATCAAAGATCACCGTAATTTACAGCAGCCTGTAATTTCTCAAAAGCCGTAGGAAGTGCGTGTTAATGGGACGCACGGTATTAGGGAGTATCACACGATACAAATCTACATGAATCAACACCTACCAAAACACATACAATCTGAAAGGACGGATATAAGAACAATCTTGGAGCACGAACCTTAAAGGGGTTTTCCGGGAGTTAACTACTGATGACCTATCCTCAGCATAGGTCATCAGTATCTGATCGTGGGGGTCTGACCCCCTGGACCCCCGCCGATCAGCTGTTTGAGAAGGTACCGGCGCTCCTGTGAGAGCCGCTACCTTCTCTCCGCTCACCAAGCACAGCGCCGTACATTGTACAGTGGCTGTGTTTGGTATCGCGCTCAGCACTATTCACTTCTATGGGACTGAGCTGCTCCTAGGCCATGTGACATCACTGGCTTAGGAAAGCTAAGAGAAGGCCGTGGCACTCACGGAAGTGCTGGTGCCTTCTCAAACAGCTGATCGGCGGGGGTCCAGGGTGTCGGATCCCCACGGATCAGATACTGATGACCTATCCTGAGGATAGGTCATCAGTAATAAACTTCCAGAAAACCCCTTTAATATGGAAATAACATTCAAGCAATTTAGATTTATCTTTTTCTAACACTTCATGCACAGGACCATTTTCGTATTGCGGTCCGCAAACCACAGATCTGCAAACTACGGACACCTTCCGTGGGGTTTCTGCATTTTTCTCATTCAATCACGAGAAATGAACATTCTCATCCGCAATACGGACAAGAATAGAACATGTTGTATAAGACATACGGAAGCGGACAGCGCACAGATGGTGTTTGTGTGCTATGCATTTTTTCTTTTGTAGAACTATAGAAATGAACAGGGTCCGTGCAGTCTGTAAAAAATGCGGATCGGACATGGATACAAAATACAATTGTGTGCATGAGGCCTAAAGGCAGATTTACACGGGACGATACTGCTGTCGATTGTCGGGAAGAAAGCGTTCCTTCCTGACAGTTGGCTGCTCGCTCAGTGAAGGAGTCATTTACATGCAGCGATCTCCTCCACTGTATGAAGATGAGCGTTGGCTATAGTGATCCCTCATCCTCATACAGAATCATGGCTTCCGGGCGGCAGATCGCTGTTTAGACCACACAATCTGCTGCCAGAAACTATGATTGGTGGTGCCTGTATGAACGACAGGATCACCCATGAACAAGTGTTTCGCTCGTTCATCAGGTGATCGGCGGCACATTTACATGGCCAGATTGTCAGGTAAGGTTGCTCCCAGGGGTGCACCTAGCCTTTCTGCTGCCTGAGGTGAAAACTGAAAGGGCACCACCACTCCCCAATGCCAATTTCGTAACCTAACCCCTTTCCCTTCAGCCCATGGCCGTACGGCTGCCCTCCTCTTGCCCATACCTGGTGCTGCCTGAGGCGATCGCCTCATTGGTGGTGTGCCCCTGTATAAATGCAGCTTTAGACTCTGTTTTATATTTACTTTGTGGTTTCTTTTATAAGAGAAACCACAACGCCATGCTGGAACGGTCACGACAGATACTAACTGCGTCTGAAAGGGACCATTAATTTATAATGAGGTCTGCTGGATTCTGCTGAGGTGTCTGTCGGGCTGTTGTTACCTAAATCTGATAACCTGCTGCAGTGTAATATCTTATCACAAAAGCTATTGAAAAGGTCCAGTAAAAGTTTATTGCTACTGTTCATTTAAGTTTGCTACTATGCTCAACTTAGTCCATCAACATCCGATCGGTTGGGGTTCAACACTCCCCACATCCTTACCGATCAGCTAATTCAGGGTAACTCCAAAGCCGGATGACAGCACCTGAGCTATACAGCTCCATCCATTGTGTAGTGGACGGGGCTGGTAACTGTGGCGCCTGAGCTACCCCAAAACAACTAACCAGTGGGATAGAGTGCCACATTAATAAATGTGAACATAGCTTAAATAAGTCCACAATTCTGTGCTGAGGCGGTTATTTTCTTAATTTACCTCACAGTGGTTATACAGATCTCCAAGTTCCCTGCATAGACATAGAATTACAAGGATTCTGTCAGCAGTTCTGACTCCCCAAAACTGCTGACAGTGCTATATAAGTGACGAGAAGAGCAGTGTAAACACACCTATGTTGCTTTGATTGCATGTAGCCTGGTGGGCCCTTCATGAGCAGTGTCCTGACCTCCCTGCACTGCATGCACCCTAGTCCTACTATGACTGGTCTCCTGATTGGACGCTGGAGCTGTCACTCAGAGAAGAGGGGTGGGGCTGGGAAGTGTTCACTGCAGAGAGCTGAGTGCACTGCAGATGAAGGGAGAACCTCCTGGGCACCTGAGATTGCACCGCCTGGGGCTTAAATCTTGGATTTCTCAGTCATGCAAACATGACTATCAATATAGGTCTGTTTACATCTACATAGTTCTGTCAGTTTTGAGGAGTCAAAACTGCTGACAGATTCCCTTGAAATCATAAAATTCTAGCTGCTTGCAGCCACCACTAGAGGGAGCTTAAGAGCTTACTGCATACTTGATTATGTGATAAACCAAATTGTCTACACAAGGGATTTGAAGCTGGAGCTCCAGCCGCTATTAAGAAGAATTAAAGGCGTTTTCCCATCTCAGACAATTGGGGCATATCGCAAGGATATGCCCCCATTGTCTGATAGGTGCGCGTCCCACCTCTGGGACCCGCACCTACACTGAGAACGGAGCCCCGAAAGTTGTGGAGGGTGCACTGCACATGCGCAGCCACCCTCCCTCCATTTCTATGGGGCCGCCGAAAATAGCTGAGCGCTGGCTCGGCCATTTCTGTCAGCCCCATAGAAATTAATGGGAGCAGTGGCCGCACAAGCGCAGTGCACTCCCATTCACTACTATAGGGAGAACGCTTGGTGGTGGCCGGATTCGGGGAAACCCAGGGCCACTAACTTCCCCGCTCCGTTCTCGGTGTAGGTGCATGTCCCAGCGGTGGGACCCACACCTATCACACAATGGGGGCATATCCTAGCGATATGCCCCGATTGTCTCAGATAGGAATACCCCTTTAAGCAATTGATCAAAATTTTGGTCCTAAAACTACGTAAAACATCCAACTTGTGACAGGTTTATTATTTGCAAAAGTCTGATAATCTGGCATACAAAATATTAACATCCCAACGATTATGGAGAAGAAATAGCGACATACCCCAAAAACAGGAAAAAAGTCATCCAAAGGCCCGTATTTACTAAGATTGGAGTATCATATAACACTTTATAATAAGAGGCGTGCCTTAATGTATTTGGCGCATTTGATACTGTCAAAAAATGAAATCTACACCTGGGATGAGATTTATGCCATTTTTATGCTTTCTTGATAAATTTCAATAAAGCGTTGTCTCCTCGGAAATCACATACACTTTTCTCATTACCTTTCAAATTTGGCAAGCGATGAGGAAAATTTAGCACAAATGTAGCTAATTTTTTTTTTTTTTTTTTTTAGGGGTGGGAGGAGCAGTTTACACCATAAAACTGGTGCAGACTTCTTGGTAAATATGGGCAAGTGTGGAATTCCTGTTGTGTGGCATTCAATAATGCCCTGGTGATGCTTATATAAAGACGGGTACCGCACGTGCTGTATCCTCTAGAGAAGCAGACTTCAGTATATCTATAGAGATTACATAGCATGCACAGGTACTCAGGAGACCTCTCCACCTTCTACATGACCTCATCCTTCTGCTAGGTTCCAAAATCCTCCTCCGCACCATTTCCCTATAGTATCGAGCAGCAGATGAAGGGTTAACACGAGGGACCGTCCAGTAATGTATGGCATAATGAGGCATTACTGCGGCAGAAGGCAGCGACTCTGGGAAATTCCCTGCAAGAACATGTCCTGACATAGACTTCCCGTGCACCTGCTACGATCGCTGTGCATCCCAATGTCTGAGAGGCATCTTCCCTCTGGACTTCCGATATGCCACCCCCAGAATTCACAACATAGAGGGCACAAGTTGCCACCCACGGATGGAGTTTGGTAAACCACCATTGTAAGTTTGTATTACTCTGCAGAACGAATGGGAAAGATGAGTGAGGCTGTGAGTGCACAATGCCATGAGAGGCTGCAAAGCCTCAATGGTCCAAAAAACGGGATTCAATAGGATGGCGATGTATGGGACCTTCAGATGCCCCCTGCACGCCTGTGCCGTGTAAGGCACCAGCAGCTTCCATGGTCACTTACACGGAAAATTCTTCTGACCACCGACAAATGATGGATTTGATGGACGTTTTCAGACGCCTGTTTCATTATGGTGAACGTCACATGAGGAACATGTAGACTTACAGGCGTGAGTTTTTTACATTTGTTTTGAGGTTTTCATTAGGAGTTTCCTAGAGAAATCCCCTTTGCAGGCGAAATATCAATCAGCATGATAGAAAATGAAACCGTTTACACTGTATACTGAGTCATAGTAAAGTTTTCTAAGTATAGGAGGAAGGGCGATACGAATGTGAAACTGTTCTAGACCGCAGGAGAGGACGACTGCTGGCCACACACATGAGATAAAGGCCTGACCAACTGGGATTGGTGGGACTGTCCAATCATCTAATGTATATGAAGGTCTCCAAACCATCCCCCGCATCGGGGGAAAGGAGGATTAGGCTACTTTCACGCCAGCGTTATTGTTTTCCTATGACGGAACTCAATACCGGAAAAAAACGCTTCAGTTTTGTCCCCATTCATTGTCAATAGGGGCAAAACTGAACTGAACAGAACGGAGTGCTCGCTAGTATATGCCCCCATTGTCTGATAGGTGGGGGTCCTACCTCTGGGACCCGCACCTACAAGGAGAACGGAGCAGGAAGCGCTGTGGCTGGCTCCACCACCAAGCGCTCTCCCATAGAATTGAATGGGAGCACACCGCGCACGCGCAGCCCCTGCTCCCATTCATTTCTATGGGGCCATTTCTGACAGACTCAGCTATTTTCGGAGGCCCCATTGAAATGAATGGAGGGCGGCTGCGCATGTGCAGTGCGCCCCCCATTCATTTCCCCCGTTCCGTTTTCGTTGTAGGTGCGGGTCCCAGCGATGGGACCCAGGGGCGTAGCTGTAGGGGGTGCAGAGGTAGCAGTCGCTACCGGGCCCAGGAGCCTGAGGGGGCCCAAAGACCCTTCTGCTACATAAGAAGACACACAAAGCACTGAGAGAAGGGGGGCCCAAGCTGAACTCTTGCACCCAGGCCCATGAGCCGTTAGATACGCCCCTGATGGGACCCGCACCTATCCTAGCGATATGCCCCCATTGTATGTGATGGGAAAACCCGTTTAAGATGCATTCAGATGCACCAATAATTATCAACGGTTGTTTCCCGATCATCTGGCCGTCTACGTGTGCCGCCGATCAGCTGATGAACGAGCGAAACACGTGCAGGCACCAACGATCATAGCTTTGTGTGGTCCAAACAGCGATCTGCCACCCAGAAGCCATGACTCTGTATGGGGACGAGGAATCACTATAGCAATACTGTGGAGGAGATCGCTCCATGTGAATGTGCAGTGTCCTTCACTGAACAAGCAGCCGACTGTCAGGAAGGAACGCTAAGTCCACCTGTAGGCACGTTGGTCTTCAATAGGCTCCACTGTCTGTTCCCATGCAAGACAAGCGGCTGCCTGAAGGGTCCGGCAGCGCCTTATTCCTTACTGAAATACACATGCATGCTCAGCCAAATGTGCATGTTTATGGAGGAGTCAGAGAAAATGGCCGTTGGCCAAATGAGCATCTGTACGGCCGGCTTAAGAGACCCAGGAGATTTTTATGTAGCTTAAAATCAATACAGTTTAATTAGAACTATACGAAAACAAGAATTCTCCGGTAACTTCCAAAGCGAGAAACATAAGGTAAAGGGAAGACTGGAGGATCGTTTCGCAATAGTTTAATTCTTCATATCTTTGTACATTTCAGCCAGGAATACAGAGATAAGATAAAGGCTGAACTGATTTTGGCAGGATCGGCAATTTCTCTACAGAACGCTCTGCTCAGTCTTACCGAAATACTATTTCCTCACACACCGAGGCCGAGATCGACGGACCCTTCCTTTGAATGTTGTGTCAGGTTTTCCGTAACATAAATCCGTTAATGGAGCCGCAGGAGTTCCAGACGATTCTTCCTAAAAAAATGTTTTTGTTCAGGAAATTTTACTGAGGACCCCACCGCCAGTCTTAGGGCTCATGCACGCGAATGTAATTTTGGCCGCGTCCGTTCCGGAAAAAAAGTCTGTGTGCATTCCGTTTCCATATGCCTGTTCCGCAAAAAGATAGAACATGTCCCATTATTGTCCGCATTAGGCCCCTTTCCCACGAGCGTGACGGATTAGGTCCGGATGCGTTCAGGAAAACTCGCACCATTTTGCAAGCAAGTTCAGTCAGTTTTGTCTGCGATTGCGTTCAGTTGTTCAGTTTTTTCCGCGATTGCGTTCAGTTGTTCAGTTTTTTCCGCGCTAGTGCAATGCGTTTTGATGCGTTTTACACGCGCGTGATAAAAAAAACGGAAGGTTTAGAAAAAACATCTCTTAGCAACCATCAGTGAAAAACGTATTGTACCCGCACTTGCTTCCGGATACAATGCGTTTTTTACTGAAGCCCCATTCACTTCTATGGAGCCAGGGCTGCGTGAAAAACCCAGAATATAGAACATGCTGCGATTTTCACGCAACGCAGAACTGATGCATGAAAAAAAAAAAAATAATGTGCACAGACCCTATAGAAATGAACGGATCAGGATTCAGTGCGGGTTCTATGCGTTTATGTCACGCATTGCACCCGTGCGGAAAACTTGCTCGTGTGACAGTGGCCTTAGGGCTCACTCAGACGACTGTAGTGTTTTGCGCATCCACAAAACGCGGATGCCGGCCCCTGTGTGTTCCGCAATTTGCGGACCGCACTACTATAGAAAATGCCTATTCCTGTCCTGAATTGCAGACAAGAATAGGACATGTTCTATCTTTTTTTAAAATAAATGAGTCCACACCCGTTCCGCGAAATTGCGGAATGGGTGCGGACCTGTTCATATGGTCGCGTGAATGGGCTCTTACGGACAAGGATAGGGCTGTTCTAATACTGGCATATTTTGTCCATTGAGGCACACCTGCTGTATCTAGCTGACACCGTTTTGGGGCACTTACTGTAATGTAAGACTGGGGTGGCCATTGTAGCGAGGCACCGTGCCAACGGTCATCCTGAAAATGTGCCCTAGAGCAGGGATGCTCAACCTGCAGCTCTCCAGCTGTTGCAAAACTACAACTCCCAGCATGCCCCAGTACTGTGATGGCTAACCTCCAGCACTCCAGCTGTGGAAAAACTACGACTTCCAAGATGCACACTTGCTTCGCTGTTCTCAGAACTGCATACAAATGAATAGAGCATGCTGGGAGCCGTAGTTTCACCACAGCTGGAGTGCCAGAGGTTAGGCATCACTGCCCTGGTAGCTGTAGGCTGTCCGGGCACGCTGGGAGTTGTAGTTTTGCAACAGCTGGAGGGCAACAGGATGGGCATCCCTGCCCTAGAGTATCCAGAACACGAGAGCTATAACATCTATCATTGAGGGTGCATTACATGTGGTTTTAGCAGAATCTCTGTACTGGGAGTGTTCCACCTGGGCATGCTGGGAGTTGTAGTTTTGCATCTGCTAGAAACCACAGGACTGGATCGCTTCTCGGTCCCGCTATTATGGTGGATGACTGACGGGTACAGGAAAGAACTTCTCACCCAGTGATTTCTGTGTATCACCCATTCCGATCAGATAAAAGGATTACGTGCGCCCCAGGGCACGGACTGACACTACCACCAGAGATAATGGATAAATCAATGCTTCTTACAATTATCCTGCTGCCACACAGAGCTGCTTTTAATTACTTCACGTTACTCCCTGTCTGATCTGCCAGCGTAAAGACCTGCCATCCGACAAAGCGACCCAAGATTTCACATTAGACTGGAATTCATTATCTCCCCTGATATGTCTGTTTTAGTAACTACCTGCATTCCCCTTGCAATAACAATTCTGGAGCAGCTTTTCATATATGTTGTGCCGTTCCTCTATTATTCCTGCTAGACGTTTATAAATAAAACTACAAGCAAATTTTACCAGTAGGGGGATGTCTGACTCTGGCAGCACTGATTGGATAGTGTCACTGTGCAGGGACACACCCCCAACTGGTACATTTATTCGTAAACATCTAGCGGGAATAATAGAGGAATGATACAACATAGAAGTATAATAAGACTAGATGTTCAAGAATGATGTCATGTGTAATACAATTATTTACTAAAACAGACATGTCAGGAATGGTGCCCCTCCTCTTTAAGACAGACCTTTAAAAAATTTGGTGCTTCTTGTGAGGTCCATTCACCGGAGACTGAAGTTTACACTAGCCACGGACTGGAGCATGTCTGAATTATAATTTACGTCAATTTTATGGTGTAAATTACCGTATGTTAAATGTCAGATGGAAGAGGCCCAACCCAGTTTACCAAGCCCACCTACGTCTTTAAAGGTTTTGTGAGTGGTGGAAAAATTTCAAAAAAAGTGAGAAGCAGACTCGAGTGGGTAATGGAAATGTGTGTTTCAAAAAGGCATGGGGTTGGCTCAAAAGAACTCATAGCTCCTGGGCCCCAGTGTAACATGGTCGGACTGGCCCACCACAGGACCAGAGGATCCTCCAGTTGGCCTATAGTGGGCATCAAAGGTCCAGGAGAAAAATCCCAATTGGAGCTGCCCTTAGAGATAATCACTTGCCACTAGGGTCTATTTCTTAGTTTCAAACCCTATTAGACTGATGATATATGGGGGTTTGGGTCCCGAGAATAATTTCCTCTGGGGGGCCCAAGGAACCCCAGTCTGATGCTGCCTAAATACCGTGTGCCATTGATAATACTGGGTCTTTGGGCCAACTTAGGTGCCAGGACCCAGGTGCAACTTCTGCTTCTGTACGCCCTGTAGCTGTGCCTCTGGCATAAGTTTTTGTCTATAGCTTTCACCATTTAAGACATATTCACTAATCCAGGTGCATTACCAGACAGTGCGCCAGTATGTCACCCGAGTGCGGTGTGCCCCATCTGAGGAATATGGTGAAGCTCCTGGGTTATGCCAGGCTTAACCTGGTGACGCTCCTGAGTTATGCCAGGCTTAACCTGGTGACGCTCCTGAGTTATGCCAGGCTTAACCTGGTGAAGCTCCTGAGTTATGCCAGGCTTAACCTGGTGAAACTCCTGAGTTATGCCAGGCTTAACCTGGTGAAGCTCCTGAGTTATGCCAGGCTTAACCTGGTGAAGCTCCTGAGTTATGCCAGACTTAACCTGGTGAAGCTCCTCAGTTATGCCAGGCTTAACCTGGTGAAACTCCTGAGTTATGCCAGGCTTAACCTGGTGAAGCTCCTGAGTTATGCCAGGCTTAACCTGGTGAAGCTCCTGAGTTATGCCAGACTTAACCTGGTGAAGCTCCTGAGTTATGCCAGGCTTAACCTGGTGAAGCTCCTGAGTTATGCCAGGCTTAACCTGGTGAAGCTCCTGAGTTATGCCAGGCTTAACCTGGTGAAGCTCCTGAGTTATGCTAGGCTTAACCTGGTGAAACTCCTGAGTTATGCTAGGCTTAACCTGGTGAAGCTCATGAGTTATGCCATTCTTAACCTGGTGAAGCTTCTGAGTTATTCCAGGCTTAACTTGAAGCTCCTGAGTTATGCCAGGCTTAACCCGGTGAAGCTTCTGAGTTATTCCAGGCTTAGCCTGGTAAAGCTCCTGAGTTTGCCTTACCTGTTGTGGCTCGCCATCACTTCCTTGTGAAAAACTTCCATGGTAGCCAGCTTGACAAATATGGTGTTCAGCCTTAAATAAAAAAGTATTCAAGTCGAAAAAAATTATACTGTATGACCATGAAATGGCTAAAAAATAACACCCGCCTTGCTGATACCCCAGGGCTGCCGTTCCAACGCTGCCCGGTTCCTTGTTACACGCCACTTCCTGTTGCTGTCTCAGCACAGCAGGAAATAGGCAAGTTATCACTTCAGCTAGTAATTGGCTGAGTAGCCTGCCGTGTCGAGACAGGAGAAGGAAGTGGATCGGCACTAGGATAGTGGATAGGTGACTATAACCTCTTTTTTTTTAACCATTTCATGGATATCCAACATGTTTTTTTGTACTTTAACACTCTTTCAAAGGGGGTTTCTGGATCCACCAAAAAATTATGTTTAAAACTGCTGATTGTTCAAAAGTAAAAAAAAACAAAAACATAACAAATCCCACCATGGACCCCCCCACCCCCAGGTGGCCCGCCACTTTCTGCTTTCTAGTCCTGACACAGAGGCATGTGATTGGCTGCAGCAGTCATATGCCTTTATGTCAGGAAGTCATCGCTGGACCAGGAAACAGAGAGTGGCGGCGGACCTGACAGTATTAGTACAGGAGCAGCAGAGGACCCATGAGGAATGTTTTTTTTTTACATTTTTGAACACCATTCTTTGCAATTTGAGGGTATGGCCACATGTGCAGTATTTTCGATGCAGTTTTTGACGTCAAAAGCAGGAGAAGTCGTATCTGTCTAATAGCTTCTGTCCTTTTATAATCCACACCTAATTTTTGCTTCAAAAACAGCATCTTAAAAACGTGCTCACGTGTCGCTGTCCCCTTAAAGATAAAAAAAAAGCAACCTGGTGCAGTGGCATTGATAACCGTGCCCTGTTGTGTGACATAAATGAGCACATGGGCAGCGCTGGAGTACAACTTGTGCCTGGTTTACAGCGATAGGAACCTTTATCACGAGTCGTGTAACATTTGGCAGCGCATGTCTCACACAGGGCACATATTAGCGATTGGAGCCCCTTAATGCCAGTCATCATCAGCGCGTACACTAAAAAAAAAAGCAGACTGTTCCCTTTAAGCAGCGTGCACGGTGGAGGAAAGGGTTAAAAGAGCTTTCTAGTAAGGACTCCACCCTGAACGGTCTGCAGAATGAATGATGATGCATCTACACGGGCGGAATCAAGTGCATTTACACAGCGACTGCCCCGTGCCAGCCGTGTGTGCCCGCTACATGTGTGCAGCAGCGTGGCTCAGATGGCGCTCAGCGATAGCACATCAATAGTGGGGAAAGGTCACGCTGGAACAGAAAACACACAGTCTCTCCGCCTCCCTATCAAATATTCCATCCAATCTGCGTGCCCCGGGTGTTTGTGCGGGTGCCATGGAGACTGAGGGCAGATATTGCGCGGGA
This sequence comes from Rhinella marina, assembly GCA_900303285.1. NCBI lineage: Eukaryota > Metazoa > Chordata > Amphibia > Anura > Bufonidae > Rhinella > Rhinella marina. The sequence goes on along the minus strand of ONZH01024773.1, from coordinate 54,597 downwards.
AATTCCCCTCACTCTGCGGATGCTGGCCCTAGGCATGTGCAGTCTGGGGAGGGGAGAGTCTTGTCCGGAGAAGGGGTGTGGGTTTCTGCCTGGTTGAATGCCTCCTTCACTAACATCACACTTGAGAGAGACAGAGAGGAAACAGGGGATGGGAAGTACAGTGCATTCAGAAAGTCTCCAGACCCTTTTGCTTTTTGACATTTTTTTTATGTTGCAGACGTGTGATAAAATAAAAAAAAATCAATTTTCCCTCCATCAATCTGCACTCAGTTCCCCATAATGAGAAAGTGAAGACTGAATTTTAGAAATTTTTGCAAATTTATTAAAAAAGAAAAAAGTATATTTTTGCACGGACATAAATATTCGGACCCCTTGCTATGATACTTGGGGTTCATGCACACGAACGTATTTTCTTTCCGTGTCCGTTCCGTTTTTTTTTTTCGGACCGTATGCGTAACCGTTCATTTAAAAAAACAGAAGTTACTCCGTGTGCATTCCGTTTCCGTATGTCCGTATTTCCGTTCCGCAAAAAAAAGCAGATCATGTCCTATTATTGTCCGCATTGCGGAGAAGGATAGGACTGTTCTATTAGGGGCCGGGTGTTCTGTTCGGAGTGCACACGGATGTCATCCGTGTTTTTTGCGGACCGCAAAATACATCGGGTCGTGTGCATGAGCCCTTAAAATTTAGCTCTGGGGGCCTCCCATTTCTCTTGACCATCTGTTTCTACACCTTGATTGGAGTCTCCTGTGGTAAATTCAGCTGATTGGACCTGATTTGGAAAGACACAGCCCTGTCTATATAAGGTCTTACAGCTGGCAATGCATATCAGAGGAATACACTAGCCATGAGGAGGAAAGAACTGCCTGTAGAGCTCAGAGACAGGATTGTGTGGAGACACAGAAGGGGACAAAAAAATTCTGCAGTGGTCTCCATAATTCTTAAATGGAAGACGTTAGGAACAACCAGCGCTCTTCCTAGACATGCGTTTTCCACCTTTCAATTCTAGTGCACTTTGATCTTCTCTACTTTTTACTTTCTCTACTTCTCGACATAAACAATCAGTTTTCCTGTGGACAAGTGCTGCAGTATGTCCAAGTGATGGCATACCCTGATGGGATTTACCTGACCAGCTTGTCCATGACTGTATGCAGGTTCCTGCCCCTCTGCCTCTACTGCATATGCTCCGAATCCAAGAAGCAGGGCGTCCATGAAGATATATTGTCTAGAACAAACCTAATACTGCTCATGCGCCGATATGTCTTCCTAGATCATGCCCCATCACAGTGCTCAACTGTATTGCTCTCCTGAGGACGGTGATACAGTTGGATATAGAGAGAGGAGTGCTTCCACAATGGCCCTGCTGCTGCCCCTACCTCTCTCCATGATCCCACCTCCTGAAGCGATCGCCTCACCTCGCCTAATTGGAGGTGCGGCCCTGCCTGGATACACAATAGACACTGGGGCCCATAGATACGTTCTCTTTTTGCACCAGGAACATCTTGTAGATGAGGTGCTAGTACCACCATATCCATTCTTTCCTCAAAGTTATACACAAGGCTGTATACTTTCTCTGTCTCTTCTGACTTGGATCTACCCATCTGTAAATAACCTTCCTGTGTCTGTCAATCAGGCCCTCTGGTGATAAGCGCAGTCTAGCTCTTTCAGGGTCTGGTTGTCTTTATTCTCCGCATGCTGCTTTCCAAAATTTCAAAGTAATTCATAGGGATGAATGCAATGCCAGGTGATTCTCTGCAGGTTACACGCAGAAAGACTCTCTCTTTAACTCTTTGTCCGAATATATAAATATATATATATACAGTACAGATCAAAAGTTTGGACACACCTTCTCATTTAAAGAGTTTTCTGTATTTTCATGACTATGAAAATTGTAGATTCACACTGAAGGCATCAAAACTATGAATTAACACATGTGGAATTATATACTTAAAGGGGTTGTCCGGGTTCAGAGCTGAACCCAGACATATCTTTCAATTCACCCAGGCAGCCCGCCTATGCTCCGATGCCCTCCTTTGCCCTGCGCTAATTAGCGCAGGGCAAAGGAATTTAGCCCGATTCCGGTGACGTACCGGGCTCTGCCAGGCGGAGACTTCCGCCCGGCAGTGAGCCCGATGACGTCATCGGCGCTGATGGGCGGGCTTTAGCGCTGCCCTAGCCATTCAAACGGCTAGGGCAGCGCTAAAGCCGGCCCATTATGGCCGGTGACGTCACCGAACTCACTGCCGGGCGGAAACCTCCGCACGGCAGTGAATGTTTACAAACAAAAGAGCCCTTGCCCTGCGCGATCCAGCGCAGGGCAAGGGAGGGCATCGGAGCATGAGATGCTCCGATGCCCTGTTCAGGAGGGCTGCCGGAGTGAGAACCTGGGTATGTCCGGGTTCAGCTCTGAACCCGGACAACCCCTTTAACAAAAAAGTGTGAAACAACTGAAAATATGTCTTATATTCTAGGTTCTTCAAAGTAGCCACCTTTTGCTTTGATTACGGCTTTGCACACTCTTGGCATTCTCTTGATGAGCTTCAAGAGGTAGTCACCTGAAATGGTATTCCAACAGTCTTGGAGTTCCCAGAGATGCTTAGCACTTGTTGGCCCTTTTGCCTTCACTCTGCGGTCCAGCTCACCCCAAACCATCTCGATTGGGTTCAGGTCTGGTGACTGTGGAGGCCAGGTCATCTGGCGTAGCACCCCATCACTCTCCTTCTTGGTCAAATAGCTCTTACACAACCTGGAGGTGTGTTTGGGGTCATTGTCCTGTTGATAAATAAATAATGGTCCAACTAAACGCAAACCGGATGGAATAGCATGCCGCTGCAAGATGCTGTGGTAGCCATGCTGGTTCAGTATGCCTTCAATTTTGAATAAATCCCCAACAGTGTCAGCAGCAAAGCACCCCCACACCATCACACCTCCTCCTTCATGCTTCACGGTGGGAACCAGGCATGTAGAGTCCATCCGTTCACCTTTTCTGCGTCGCACAAAGACACGGTGGTTGGAACCAAAGATCTCAAATTTGGACTCATCAGACCAAAGCACAGATTTCCACTGGTCTAATGTCCATTCCTTGTGTTCTTTAGCCCAAACAAGTCTCTTCTGCTTGTTGCCTGTCCTTAGCAGTGGTTTCCTAGCAGCTATTTACCATGAAGGCCTCCTGCACACAGTCTCCTCTTAACAGTTGTTGTAGAGATGTGTCTGCTGCTAGAACTCTGTGTGGCATTGACCTGGTCTCTAATCTGAGCTGCTGTTAACCTGCGATTTCTGAGGCTGGTGACTCGGATGAACTTATCCTCCGCAGCAGAGGTGACTCTTGGTCTTCCTTTCCTGGGGCGGTCCTCATGTCAGCCAGTTTCTTTGTAGTGCTTGATGGTTTTTGCGACTGCACTCGGGGACACTTTCAAAGTTTTCCCAATTTTTTGGACTGACTGACCTTCATTTCTTAAAGTAATGATGGCCACTCGTTTTTCTTTACTTAGCTGCTTTTTTCTTGCCAAAATACAAATTCTAACAGTCTATTCAGTAGGACTATCAGATGTGTATCCAACTGACTTCTGCCCAACACAACTCATGGACCCAACCCCATTTATAAGGCAAGAAATCCCACTTATTAAACCTGACAGGGCACACCTGTGAAGTGAGAACCATTTCAGGTGACTACCTCTTGAAGCTCATCAAGAGAATGCCAAGAGTGTGCAAAGCAGTAATCAAAGCAAAAGGTGGCTACTTTGAAGAACCTAGAATATAAGACATATTTTCAGTTGTTTCACACTTTTTTGTTAAGTATATAATTCCACATGTGTTAATTCATAGTTTTGATGCCTTCAGTGTGAATCTACAATTTTCATAGTCATGAAAATACAGAAAACTCTTTGAATGAGAAGGTGTGTCCAAACTTTTGGTCTGTACTGTATATATATATATATATATATATTGGAAAGTACTGTAAATCACCTTATTCCGACTGTGTCCAGACTATGAGGACTTCAGGAAACAACGAACCTCAAGTTCCTGGACGCCTGTGACGTGTAGGGAGTGGGATATTGAGGTTAAAGCGGTATTCTCATCTTAGACAATGGGGGCATATCGCTAGGATATGCCCCCATTGTCTTATAGGTGCGGGTCCCACTGCTGGGACCTGCTCCTATATCGAGAACAGAGTGGGGAGCGCCGTGCCTGGAGGACCCTGGGTTTCCCGGGGTCTGGCCACCACCAGTCGCAGGTCCCCGCTGCTCCCATAGAAATGAACGGGAGCGCACTGCGCATGCGCGGCCACCGATCCCATTCATTTCTATGGAGCTGACAGAAATAGCCGAGCTAGTGCTCAGCTATTTTCACCGACCCCGTAGAAAATGAATGGAGGGCGGCTGCGCATGCGCAGTGTGTCCTCCTTTACTTTTGGGGCTGCGTTCTGGATATAGGTGCGGGTCCCAGAGGTGGGGCCCGCACCTATAAGACAATGGGGGCAAATCCTAGCGATATGCCCCCATTGTCTAAGATGAGAATAACCCTTTAAATGAATACTGAAGGCAAACCTTATTTACTAATGTGCGTGCACTTACAATCTGTCTAAAAAGTGGTACAATTTGGTGCATCTAGGGTTTCTCCAGGGTTTGTGGTCTAAGGTGCGCCGTCTTGCACCAAAATTTGTGCCCCAGTTCTGGAGTAAAATTGTGCCTCAAGTAAGCCAACCAATAATTGGTATAGAATTAGGGCTCATTCACACGACCGTAGGCCGTCCGTGCCCGTATTGCGGAAAGCAAACAGGGGGTCCGCAATATAGGGCACCGGCCGTGGGAATCCCGTATCGTGGATGCGGACTTATTGACTTGAATGGGTCTGCAATCCGTAAGATGCGGCGTGGAACGGGGGCACGGATTGGAAGCACTACAAAGCGCTTCTGTGGGCTTTCGGGTCCGTGCCTCAGCACCGCAAAAGATAGGATATGTATATTGTGGATCTCGCACCCATTCATGGCGCGATACAGGATTCATATGGCTGGTGCCAGTGCATTGCGGACCGCAATTTGTGGTCCGCAGCACAGGCATGGGGTACATACGGTTGAGTGAATGAGCCCTTAGACAAAAGTGTCCATCCCTGCACCACATTTATCATCCAGCCTGAGCCCCTGTGATAATCTGGTGCAGGTGTAGACAGCCTAGTGGAGGGCCCGAGGGGGTGGAGCATGACAAGAATTCTCTCTGAATCTCTGCTCCTTAAAGAGGACATGTTGTCCCCCTCCCCACTTGTCCAATTTTATTAAATACTTGCATTCCACATAAACTAACAATTCTGGAGCACGATTGGGTTGTGCTGTTCCTCTGTTATTCTTCCTAGAAACTGGTATATAAACTGATCGCTAGGTGTTACCATTTCTCTTGTCAAAGAAGTGTGTCCCTACAGAGTCTAACATTGACAGTGCGAATTCGAGTGTCAAACTGCGTAGGGAAAAAAAAAAGGTAACGCCCAGTCGTCAATTTACTTAGAAATTTTCAGGAGGAATAACAGAGGAATGGAACAACACAAAGCTCTAAGAAAAGATGATCCAGAATTGCTCTTTTATGGGAACTCTTTTAGTTACTTACTAAGACATGTCTGAAGAGGTAACCGATCTTTTTAAGCACTGGTTTATACGTTTGCCCCCACCGATCCTACGTCCTAGTGCTCATCTGGGTCCCATGCCCCTTTAGCTGCTAGCTAGATTTGCGAATTTGTGACCTAATATCGGGCCATAATGTTTATTGTCATCCCTTCCTTTTTGGGGGTTCTATGTACACATCCAAGAGCGAACGTCTGTTTTCAAGTTAAAGGGTTATTCTCATTTTAGACAATGGGGGCATATCGCTAGGATATGCCCCCATTGTCTTATAGGTGCGGGTCCCACCGCTGGGACCCGCACCTATTTCCAGAACGGAGCCCCCGAAGTGAATGAGGGCGCACTGCGCATGCGCAGCCGCCCTCCATTCATTTCTATGTGGCCGCCGAAAATAGCCGAGCGCTGGCTCGGCTACTTCCGTCGGCTCCATAGAAATGAATGGGAGCGCACCGCGCATGCACGGCCCGGCTCCCATTCATTTCTATGAGCGGCGCGGGGAGCTGCGCCTGGTGGTGGCCAGACCCCCGGAAACCTGGGGTCCTCCAGGCGCAGCGCTCCCCGCTCCGTTCTGGATATAGCAGTCCCCGAAAGTAAAGGAGGACACACTGCGCATGCGCAGCCGCCCTCCATTCATTTTCTACGGGGTCGGTGAAAATAGCTGAGCACTAGCTCGGCTATTTCTGTCAGCTCCATAGAAATGAATGGGATCGGTGGCCGCGCAATGCGCAGTGCGCTCCCGTTCATTTCTATGGGAGCAGCGGGGACCTGCGACTGGTGGTGGCCAGACCACGGGAAACCCAGGGTCCTCCAGGCACGGCGCTCCCCACTCTGTTCTCGATATAGGAGCAGGTCCCAGCAGTGGGACCCGCACCTATAAGACAATGGGGGCATATCCTAGCGATATGCCCCCATTGTCTAAGATGAGAATACCCCTTTAAGCGTACAAGGTTCGGGATATCTAAGAATTCCATTGTGGATTCCGCTACCACGGACCGTAAATTATGGCCCGTGGTAGCGGAATCCATAGCGGAATTCTTAGATATCCTGAACATTGTACGCCAAACTTGAAAACAGAAGTTCGTTCATCCCTCTCCACAACGTATCCAATGTGTCTTGAAGCTCTAGTTACACTTTAAGGCTTCATTCACACGACCGTATGTGTTTTGCGGTCCGCAAATTGCGGATCCGCAAAAAAAAACGGATGACGTTCCGTATGGCATCCGTGTTTCCGTTTTCTTTGCGGATCCATTTTAACAATGCCTATCCTTGTCAGCAAAACGGACAAGAATAAGACATGTTCTATCTTTTTTGCGGAACGGACATACGGAAACGGAATGCACACGGAGTACCTTCCGTTTTTTTTGCGGACCCATTGAAATGAATGGTTCCACATACGGTCCGCAAAAAAAACGGAACGGACACAGAAACAAAATACGGTCGTGTGAATGAAGCCTTAGGTTTAGAGTGGACTCTCTACTTTATAAAGTTTTATATGTTTGGTTTGATACCTCTAATAACATTTAGAAGACACTGTATACTAGGGGTCATTTACTAAGACCGTTTCACACGCCATACTCAGTAAAAAGATCACTCAATACCCCATAAATGAGAAAGTGAAAACAGAATTTTTGAAATTTTAGTACATTTAAAAAAAAATAAAATCTAAACTTTTTCTTGGACATAAGTAATCAGACCCTTTGCTATGACACTTGAATTTTAGCTTTGGGGGCCCCCCATTTCTCTTTATAATCTTTGAGATGTTTCTACACCTTGATTGGAGTCATCTATGGTAACTTCAGTTGATTGGACATAATGTGGACAGACACAGCCCTGTGAATATAAGGTCTCATATCAGAGCAAAAACCAAGCCATGAGAAGGAAAGAACTGCCTGTAGAGCTCAGAGACAGGATTGTGTGGAGGCGCAGATCTGCTGCACCGAAAGTTCCCAAGAGCAACTTTGAAACAACCAAGACTCTTCCTAGAGCTGGTGGCCCTACCAAAATAAGTAATCAGGGGAGAGGGGCCTTGGTAAAAGAGGAGACCAAGAGCCCAATGGTCACTCTGGCTGAACTCCAGAGTAACACTCCACTAATCTGGGCTTTATGGCAGAGTGGCCAGAAAGAAACCTCTTCTCACTAAAAGACACAAGAAAGCTCGCTTGAAGTTTGCAAAAAAGTTGTGAGAAACAAGAATGAACTTTTTGGCCTCAATTCTAAGCGCTATGTCTGGAGGAAACCAGGCACGACTCATCCCCTGCCCAATACCATCCCTACAGTGAAGTAAGGTGGAGGTTTTTTTCAGTGACTGGTCAGGGTTGAGGCTGAATGGAGGAAAGCACATAGATGTTCATAATGAAAACCTGACCCAAGGTCCTCTGCACCTCAGACTGGCCAGAGGTTTACCTTCCGACAAGAAAATGACCCTAAGCACACTGCCAAAGGAGCAGCTTAGGGTCAACTCTGTGAATGTCCTTGAGTGGTCCAGCCAGAACACTGACTTGAACCCAATCCAACATCTCTGGAGAGACCTAAAAATGGCTGTCCACTGACTGTCCCTATCCAACCTGCCAGAACTTGAGAGGATCTGCAGAGAAGAATGGCAGGAAATCCCCCATTTCCGGTGAGCAAATCTTGTGGCTTCATACTCAAGAAGACTGGAGGCTGTAATCGCTGCCAAAGGGGCTTCAACTAAAGGCCCCTTTACATGGCCCAATGTAGCCAAGAGATTGTCCGTGCAGTTACTGTTCCAGGGGAGCAAAGGAGATGTCTCCATCGTATTGCCAGGGGTATTGCTGGGTTATGTGCCAGGTATATAACTGTTCAGTTCACTATGGACATGTGAAAAATGTGCACAAAGAGGATTCTCTTTCTAGATCCAGAGGAGATGTTTACAAAACCGTTCCATCAGCCGCTGACATTGAGATGTCCGGACACGACGAGTCAAAACATAGACAAATTCTCAGACAATGCCACACCTGGAAATGTCACCAAATGTCTCCCAATGGTCAAAACACCAGACGTCCTGAAAGACCTGTGTCCTAGAAATAGCTGGGGGGCAGTTGATGAAAAGATAACAGTATACTGAACGTATGACTCTACGGAACGTTGAGCATGAGTAATAGTAACATCTATGGATTTGGAGCACAAAATTCTAACATGTTTACTATGGAGGGGCTTTCCATTGGGCTCACTGTTGCGCCCTTCTGAATAATGGATGTTGGTGTGAGCTATCGAGGACAGCAGCAGAAGTGAAGCCATTGTTCCTCAAGGATATTCAACCACTGATCTGACAAAGTAAGAAGAGTAAGAAGGTCTTGGGTGGCTTGCCAGACACTGCAATAGGACAATTCGAGCGTGTCCTGAAAGCTGTTGGTCGTGCTGGAAATTGTAATTTCTCCAGTGATGGAGAGCTGCAGGTTGGAGACCACTGGTCTAGTATATAACATAAGTTTGGTGCAGTTGGCAACCAGGGGCGGATTGGGAACTTGAAGTGGAAATGGAAAAAAATACTAAAAGTGGCCCCGTTTTGTAGTTGGGTCCAAATTTATGGAAGGCAGGGCCAGCAATACCATATTGTGGCACATTATACCACCCAACAGAGCCAAATACCACAGTCTACCACAAAATATTGCCAGCAGCACAAAATACATCCTCAAAAACTTCCACTGGCTGGACAATAGGAGGTTCCAGACGGCCCCCTGGGCATCGGCCCACCAGGAAATTTCCCTGTAACGTCTATGGCCAATCCGCCCCTGTTGGCAACAAATAAAATGTCTTTTCCTTTGTGAGGTGTTGTTCTTATGACACTTGATAAATTTGGCCGAACGTCTTTACTACAGTAACTCTAATTTCCATAATACTGCCCCCTAAGGACAAGACTATGAATCAAAATTGTAAGGAATATTATCCAGTGTGTCTGGAGTGACTGTTTAAAGGGGTTGTCTACTTCTCTAAAGGCAGCCACTAGTGTTAAGTGTTTAGGATCATAAATCCGAAGTCACTTTGGTCAAAACTTTGTTCGAATGCTGTATGGAGATACATTCAAATGTATGGGCCCCGCCGAAGTGAAATTAGTTATTTCCGAAGTCTCGCGAGACTTCGTTGAATAACTTCAGACATCAATTATTTAACTTTAAAAGAATTTTAAAACTGGGTCTAAAAAAACCCAACTAAGTTATTAATGCTGGGGGCTTTAGGACATTATCACAGCTGCAGGTCACTATGGGGGACATTATCACTGCTGGAGGCCACTATGAGAGACATTATCAATGCTGGGGGCCACTATGGGGGACATTATCAATGCTTGAGGCCACTATGGGGGACATTATCAATACTGGAGGCCACTATGAGAGACATTATCAATGCTGGGGGCCACTATGGGAGACATTATCAATGCTGGGGGCCACTATGGGAGACATTATCATTACTGGAGGCCACTATGGGGGACGTTATCAATGCTGGAGGCCAATATGGGGGACGTTGTCACTGCTGGAGACCACTATGAGGGATGTTATCAATACTGGAGGCCACTATGTGGGGGCATTATCAATACTGGAGGCCACTATGTGGGGGCATTATCAATACTGGAGGCCACTATGGGGGACATTATCAATACTGGAGGCCACTATGGGGGACATTATCAATACTGGAGGCCACCATGGGGGACATTATCACTGCTGGAGACCACTATGGGTGGCATTATCAATACTGGAGGCCACTATGGGGGACATTATCAATACTGTAGGCCACCATAGGGGACATTATCACTGCTGGAGACAACTATGGGGGATGTTATCACTGCTGGAGGCCACTATGGGGGACATTATCAATACTGGAGGCCACCATGGGGGACATTATCACTGCTGGAGGCCACTATGGGGGATGTTATCACTGCTGGAGACCACTATGGGGGACGTTATCACTGCTGGAGGCCACTATGGGGGACGTTATCACTGCTGGAGGCCACTATGGGGACGTTATCACTGCTGGAGGCCACTATGGGGACGTTATCACTGCTGGAGGCCACTATGGGGACGTTATCAATGCTGGAGGCCAATATGGGGGACGTTAATACTGGAGGCCACCATAGGGGACATTATCACTGCTGGAGACCACTATGGGGGATGTTATCACTGGAGACCACTATGGGGGATGTTATCACTGCTGGAGGCCACTATGGGGGACGTTAATCAATACTGGAGGCCACCATGGGGGACATTATCACTGCTGGAAGACCACTATGGGGGACGTTATCACTGCTGGAGACCACTATGGTGGCATTATCAATACTGGAGGCCACTATGGGGGGACATTATCAATACTGGAGGCCACCATAGGGGACATTATCACTGCTGGAGACCACTATGGGGGATGTTATCACTGCTGGAGGCCACTATGGGGGACGTTATCACTGGAGACCACTATGGGGGATGTTATCAATGCTGGAGGCCAATATGGGAGACGTTAATCAATACTGGAGGCCACCATGGGGGACATTATCACTGCTGGAGACCACTATGGGGGACGTTATCACTGCTGGAGACCACTATGGGTGGCATTATCAATACTGGAGGCCACTATGGGGGGACATTATCAATACTGGAGGCCACTATGGGTGGCATTATCAATACTGGAGGCCACTATGGGGGGACATTATCAATACTGGAGGCCACTATGGGGGACGTTATCACTGCTGGAGACCACTATGAGGGATGTTATCAATACTGGAGGCCACTATGGGGGACACTATCAATACTGGGGGCATTATGTATACTGTAGAGGTTCACTCGAATGAAAAAAACAATGAAATCATCCATTTTAATGGTTACTTTTAACGACCATTAAAAACAGATGCAAAACGGCCAGAAAATGGATCCAAAAATGGTCATAAAAAAACGGAAAGCACGTCTGCTTTTTATGGCCATTTTTTTTTCACTGCCGTGTGATTGTAGCCCTAGGTCGCGTTCACACCTAAGGATCTGGCACAAATGCTTGTTGTTGGATGGACCAGAACCCGCTGCATGCAACGTTTTTTTTTTTGTCCGGCTGAAAGCCAATGTTTATTTCGGAAAGCGACTGGCTACCATTGTAGTCAATAGTAGGCAAACTCTGCCATGCACGGCCTTAGCAGGACTCATGTTCTCTGAACGGCACACGTATCCTGTCATTGGCATTTGGAAAGCAGCTGCCGGGAAGGCGATTTCCCCTCGCCTGCTCACAGTGAATACAACTCCACAGTATATTGTAGGTGAGGATTTACCAGTCCACAGGTAAACTTTCTCTTTAAGCCTTTGTATAAAAACCTCCAAACCCTGGATGCAAATGCAGACACGGAGCCATTCTTCACTGCTATCACAATGTATGACCGTTCTTGAAACATTCGCTTAGGCAGCAGATTAAAGCCCGCACATAGCACTTCTCCCGATGACTCGAAAAGTATATCAGATACAAGATGAATGTGCAAACACCTGCAGAAAGCTCCATCTTATAGGATTTTGTCATTTTTAGACGCTACATAAACACTCAGATATTAACGACAACCCATTTATATAAAACAAATAAATAGATTACCCAAAATTGTGATTTTTTACTTCAGAATCATCGATGCCTTTAGGCATGGAAATTAAGAGGGGCATTTATGAATGCCAGTTTTGTGGCGTTCCTTGCTGCATGTTTTGAATCATGTGACAATCTGCGCAAAATTTAGCGTCTTTTGATTTCCCACGCCACTTTCAGAAGCAGAGTAATACGTTGGTCGGTTTTGGAAAATAGATCACTTTTAAGGTGCATTTATATCACACAAAATGTCACAGCCAGTCGCAACGTATGTCAGGTAACCCGCCCGGCGTACAGTCACTTAAAGGGGTTGTCTCACTTCAGTAAGTTGCATTTATCATGTAGAGAAAGTTAATACAAGGCACTTACTAATGTATTGTTATTATCCATATTGCTTCCTTTGCTGGCTGGATTCATTTTTCCATCACATTATACACTGCTTGTTTCCATGGTTACACACTACCTTGCAATCCATCAGTGGTGGTCGTGCTTGCACACTATAGGAAAAAGCGTCAGCCTCTCTGGTGGCTGGGACCACGGGAGCGCACATAGGCTAGTGCTTTTTCCTATACTGTGCAAGCACAACCACCGCTGATGGATTGCAGGGTAGTGTGTAACCATGGAAACGAGCAGTGTATAATGTGATAGAAAAATGAATCCAGACAGCAAAGGAAGCAATATGGACAATCACAATACATTAGTAAGTGCCTTGTATTAACTTTCTCTACATGATAAATGCAACTTACTGAAGTGAGACAACCCCTTTAATAGGGTTATCCAACCCTTGAAATGCCCCCCCATATGCCTGGGCCCCTCACACACAATGTACTTACCTCACTCCCCGGCACCCGCATTGCTTCTGCTCCAATGTACCTGAAATTAAAAATGAATTTTGCTAAAAGTCTTGGATAAAAATACCCTTCCGTTTTGTGTATACAGCTCCTATGCGGACCTTTGTTTCTTCATGGTTACAGGCTGGAAACTAACCCTGCCGCCATGTGATCTTTCCATCTGCACCTCCGCTACTGGAAGTGAAGTATCACATGGCTGCGGGATCTTGTGTAGTCTGTGACTGTATAGGTCTGACTTCTGGCATTGCCTGAGGTGCCCAGAACTCCATAGTCCATTGCTTCTCTCCTTAAAGGGGGACTCCAACAACAGACCTTTATGACATATCCTAGGAAATACTTTAAGTATCTAACATATAGAGCTCCTATCGCTGGGATTTCCACCTATCAGGGGCCTTTGAGGTCTGCCATACCCAGCTGCAGATGGGAGGAGAGGTGTGTGGCGAGTCGGCGGGACATAGACGCGGCAGTCCCCCTTATCCACTAATGGATTATACATTATCTGTTATAATGCGGATTGTTAACCCAACCTAACAGTAACACGGCTCTAGCATGTAGTAATGGGCCCAGGGGTTTTTTTGAGATTTTTTTTTTTTAAATAGATAACCTATCCTTTGTATCTGACTGGTGAGGGTCTGACACCCATGACTCCCACCGGCACTTCGTCAGCTCACCAAGCACAGCGCCGTACATTGTATAGTGGTCATGCTTGGTACTGCGCTCAACCCCATTCACTTCTATGGGACTGAGCAGCTCCTAGGCCACATGACTGATGAACACATGGCCTAGGGAAAGCTGCAAGATGGTCGTGGGGCTACTGCTGGCTACACGGCCTTCTCAAAGAGCTGATCGGCGGTGGTCCCAGGTGTCAGACAGCCACCGATCAGATACAGTGGATAGGTCATCTAAAAGAAAAAAAACCTTTAAAGCACCCCCACGATCAGTTACTGATGAACTATCCAGACGATAGATCATTAGTTAAGAAAAACTCGACCCAGGGGCCTAGCGCACTTTCAGTTCTCCAGGGTCGTCTTGATATAGGGGGTACAAGCTGCGCCAAATTAAAATCTCCCAGCGCCTTTGTAAAGTGTTGTTGTAAAGGTACAGTCACACGGTCAGGTTTTTTGATGCAGTTTTGGAAACCAAAACCAGAAGTGAATTCCAAAAAGAGGAGAATTCGTATCTGTCCTTAATACTTTCTCTCTTTTAATGATCCACTCCTTTTTGGCTTCCAAAATTGTGGGCGTGCCCCTGGGGTGCACCACCAATAAGGGCAGGTGAGGTGACCGCCTCAGGCAGCACCAGGTAGGGGCAAGAGGGGGCCATGGGTTGAAGGGAGGGGGTTAGGTTAAGAAATTGGAATTGGGAAGGGGGGGCGGGCGCCGTTTTAGTTTTCGCCTCAGGCAGCAGAAAGGCTAGGTGCACCCCTGCCGTACCCTAACTATTCCCCTAATATATAACTGCACCTCTGCCAACTTGCATGCTCCACAGTTTCCTATGCCACTTTTGAAGCATCTGTTCGGAGGCAGCTATTTTATTATTTTTGAAATCAAAATCAAACCCCACCTAGGAGCGTGTGAATTGTTGACATGCTGTAGCGAGCGTGCCCTGAGCGCAACGCTCCCAGCCATGTGCTCGTCCACCGGCGCTCGGTGCACCTGCCTGGCCAGAGTCCAGCACGCGTGTTGCTAAGGTAAAAAAAACCATAACAGAATGATGAATCCGAGTCCTGAATGGATATTATAATCTACACAGCATAAAGTGAATAGAGGAGCGTGGGAGCCTAGAGCCTCCGTTAACTCCTCGATAACCACGAGCGCCGCAGCCAGCTCCCCTCCAAAACCCGGCCCACTCATGTGTTGTCAAGGTTTCAGCTGAAAAAGACCCTGATGCTTGCCGGGGATTGGTCACCCAAGTCATTGTCGGCGAAAACGCGTCAGCTACTGGCTGGTTCTAGCCTGGTTCCCTCCCCCAAACAGAATGGCTTAGTCACTGTGTAAGCAAGGACGATGACATCATCGCTTCTGCCGGTACAGTTCCCATACTGCTCGCTGACCCTGATGTAATCTGCTTTCTTATACCGCATGAGTCATAGTTTAAGCCAAGGTGCATTTTTATAATGGGCCGGGTCTGTAATCCCGAATGCACACCTGTAATTCACTATTTCATACACAACACCACGAAAATAGGAGAAGGCAGCGGTGAGACTGCGCTGAGAGGCCTCGTGACGCCTTGTTTTTATCAGGAGAGAGACGACGCTCTGTAACTAACTTCAAAGGGCTGGATATTATCAGGGTATAGGGCGGCACAGTGCTGGCTGGATATTATCAGGTATATGGCGGCACAGTGCTGCCTGGATATTATCAGGTATATGGCGGCACAGTGCTGGCTGGATATTATCAGGGTATAGGGCGGCACAGTGCTGGCTGGATATTATCAGGGTATAGGGCGGCACAGTGCTGGCTGGATATTATCAGGGTATAGGGCGGCACAGTGCTGGCTGGATATTATCAGGTATATGGCGGCACAGTGCTGCCTGGATATTATCAGGTATATGGCGGCACAGTGCTGGCTGGATATTATCAGGGTATAGGGCGGCACAGTGCTGGCTGGATATTATCAGGGTATAGGGCGGCACAGTGCTGGCTGGATATTATCAGGGTATACGGCGGCACAATGCTGGCTGGATATTATCAGGGTATAGGGCGGCACAGGGCTGGCTGGATATTATCAGGGTATATGGCGGCACAATGCTGGCTGGATAATATCAGGGTATAGGGCGGCACAGTGCTGCCTGGATATTATCAGGGTATAGGGCGGCACAGTGCTGGCTGGATAATATCAGGGTATAGGGCGGCACAGTGCTGGCTGGATATTATCAGGGTATAGGACGGCACAATGCTGGCTGGATATTATCAGGGTATAGGGCGGCACAGTGCTGGCTGGATATTATCAGGGTATATGGCGGCACAGTGCTGGCTGGATAATATCAGGGTATAGGGTGGCACAGTGCTGGCTGGATATTATCAGGGTATAGGACGGCACAGTGCTGGCTGGATATTATCAGGGTATAGAGCGACACATTGCTGGCTGGTTATCATCAGGGTATATGGCGGCACAGTGCTGGCTGGATAATATCAGGGTATAGGGCGGCACAGTGCTGGCTGGATATTATCAGGGTATAGGGCGGCACAGTGCTGGCTGGATATTATCAGGGTATATGGCGGCACAATGCTGGCTGGATAATATCAGGGTATAGGGTGGCACAGTGCTGGCTGGATATTATCAGGGTATAGGACGGCACAGTGCTGGCTGGATATTATCAGGGTATAGGACGGCACAGTGCTGGCTGGATATTATCAGGGTATAGAGCGACACATTGCTGGCTGGATATCATCAGGGTATAGGACGGCACAATGCTGGCTGGATATTATCAGGGTATAGGGCGGCACAGTGCTGGCTGGATATTATCAGGGTATATGGCGGCACAGTGCTGGCTGGATATTATCAGGGTATAGGGCGGCACAGTGCTGGCTGGATAATATCAGGGTATAGGGTGGCACAGTGCTGGCTGGATATTATCAGGGTATAGGACGGCACAGTGCTGGCTGGATATTATCAGGGTATAGGGCGGCACAGTGCTGGCTGGATATTATCAGGGTATAGAGCGACACATTGCTGGCTGGTTATCATCAGGGTATATGGCGGCACAGTGCTGGCTGGATAATATCAGGGTATAGGGCGCACAGTGCTGGCTGGATATTATATCAGGGTATAGGGCGGCACAGTGCTGGCTGGATATTATCAGGGTATATGGCGGCACAATGCTGGCTGGATTATCATATCAGGGTATAGGGTGGCACAGTGCTGGCTGGATATCATATCAGGGTATATAGGGGGCGGCACAGTGCTGGCTGGATATTATCAGGGTATAGGGCGGCACAGTGCTGGCTGGATATTATCAGGGTATATGGCGGCACAGTGCTGGCTGGATAATATCAGGGTATAGGGTATAGGACGGCACAGTGCTGGCTGGATATTATCAGGGTATAGGCGGCACAGTGCTGGGCTGGATATTATCAGGTATAGGGCGGCACAGTGCTGGCTGGATATATCAGGGTATAGCGGCACATTGCTGGCTGGATATATCAGGGTATAGGGCGGCACAGTGCTGGCTGGATATTATCAGGGTATAGGGCACCAGTGCTGGCTGGATATATCAGGTATATAGGCGGCACAGTGCTGGCTGATATTATCAGGGTATAGAGCGACACATTGCTGGCTGGATATCATCAGGGTATATGGCGGCACAGTGCTGGCTGGATAATAGGGTATAGGGCGGCACAGTGCTGGCTGGATATTATCAGGGTATATGGCGGCACAGTGCTGGCTGGATAATATCAGGGTATAGGACGGCACAGTGCTGGCTGGATATTATCAGGGTATAGGGCGGCACAGTGCTGGCTGGATAATTTCAGGGTATAGGGCGGCACAGTGCTGGCTGAATAATATCAGAGTATACGGCGGCACAGTGCTGGCTGGATATTATCAGGGTATATGGCGGCACAGTGCTGGCTGGATATTATCAGGGTATAGGGCGGCACAGTGCTGGCTGGATATTATCAGAGTATACGGCGGCACAGTGCTGGCTGGATAATATCAGGGTATAGGACGGCACAGTGCTGGCTGGATATTATCAGGTATAGGGCGGCACATTGCTGGCTGGATATTATCAGGGTATACGGTGGCACAGTGCTGGCTGGATATTATCAGGGTATAGGCGGCACAGTGCTGGCTGGATATTATCAGGTATATGGCGGCACAGTGCTGGCTGGATATTATCAGGTATAGGGCGGCACAGTGCTGGCTGGATATCATCAGGGTATAGGGCGGCACAGTGCTGGCTGGATATCATCAGGGTATATGGCGGCACAGTGCTGGCTGGATAATATCAGGGTATAGGGCGGCACAGTGCTGGCTGGATATCATCAGGGTATATGGCGGCACAGTGCTGGCTGGATAATATCAGGTTATAGGGCGGCACAGTGCTGGCTGGATATTATCAGGGTATAGGGTGGCACATTGCTGGCTGGATATTATCAGGTATAGGGCGGCACATTGCTGGCTGGATATTATCAGGGTATATGGCGGCACAGTGCTGGCTGGATAATATCAGGTATAGGGCGGCACATTGCTGGCTGGATATTATCAGGGTATAGGGCGGCACATGTGCTGGCTGGATATTATCAGGTATAGGGCGGCACAGTGCTGGCTGGATAATATCAGGGTATAGGGCGGCACAGTGCTGGCTGGATAATATCAGGGTATAGAGCGGCACAGTGCTGGCTGGATATTATCAGGTATAGGGCGGCACTTTGCTGGCTGGATATTATCAGGGTATAGGGCGGCACAGTGCTGGCTGGATAATATCAGGGTATAGGGCGGCACAGTGCTGGCTGGATAATATCAGGGTATAGAGCGGCACAGTGCTGGCTGGATAAGATCAGGTATAGGGCGGCACAGTGCTGGCTGGATAATATCAGGGTATAGGACGGCACAGTGCTGGCTGGATAATATCAGGGTATAGAGCGGCACATTGCTGGCTGGATAATATCAGGGTATAGGGCGGCACAGTGCTGGCTGGATAATATCAGGGTATAGGGCGGCACAGTGCTGGCTGGATAATATCAGGGTATAGGGCGGCACAGTGCTGGCTGGATAATATCAGGGTATAGAGCGGCACAGTGCTGGCTGGATAAGATCAGGTATAGGGCGGCACAGTGCTGGCTGGATAATATCAGGGTATAGGACGGCACAGTTGCTGGCTGGATATTATCAGGGTATAGGGCGGCACAGTGCTGGCTGGATAATATCAGGGTATAGGGCGGCACAGTGCTGGGCTGGATAATATCAGGGTATAGAGCGGCACAGTGCTGGCTGGATAAGATCAGGTATAGGGCGGCACAGTGCTGGCTGGATAATATCAGGGTATAGGACGGCACAGTGCTGGCTGGATATTATCAGGGTATAGGGCGGCACAGTGCTGGCTGGATAATATCAGGGTATAGGGCGGCACAGTGCTGGCTGGATAATATCAGGGTATAGAGCAGCACAGTGCTGGCTGGATAAGATCAGGTATAGGGCGGCACAGTGCTGGCTGGATAATATCAGGGTATAGGGCGGCACATTGCAGGGTACACAACCCCTTTAAATTCAGTGTTTTTTAATAATCAGTTGGAGCCTGTTTAGTAGATTGATCTTCATGTACAATGATATATCAAGGAGTCACAGGTCCCCATAGCGTATTTCCCCCTCAGTCTTTGCAGAGCACAATCAAAAATACACATATTGCAATTACAAAAACATACACTGCTAATAAAAACTTAGAATTACCTAATGAAGTGAATGGGGCTGTGGACCGACATGAACACAACTCCACTCAGAGAGGGGACTCTGAAACCCCTCATTGTTGGGGAGTCACATGGTCATGTGGATAGGTGACCCCTTTACCTTTAAGCAGACTCGGGCCTGGTCTTCATTTAATCTGCCACTGCAACATTTTTTTTTAAATCCAATAGACATCAGGTGACGCAGTGGTTCCTGGTGCTGCACGGTGTTCTGACACCACCAACAATGGGCTCTTGAAGTTGCGAGTACTGGTTAGAATATGAGTCTAGTCTGAAGTATGACTTTAGAGGTCTGGTCTGGGGTCTGATTTAGGATCAGCATTAAGTCAGAGGTTTGGTCTGGGACACTGCAATTATATAGGGGTCTGAATTAGTGTGAGGTCTGGTCTTCGGGTCTGAATTAAAGGGGTTATCCAAGACTAAAAACATGCTCCCCCATATGCTGGGCCTCTTACATGGATTCTACTTACCTGGCTCCCTGCACCACACCACTACACGGGGAGCCAGGTAAGTCAAATCAGTGTGAGGGGCCCGGCCTATGAGGGAGCAGTTTTTTAGTCTCGGATAACTCCTTTAATGTAGGGGTCTGAATTTATTCATCAGGCTGGTTTGGAGTCAGAATAAATGTATGGTCTGATTTTATTTAGGTAATCGGTCTGGGGTGTGAATTTTAGTAGTCGTCTGATCTGGGGACCAAATGAAAGGTTCTGTTCTGGAGTCTGAATTAATCTAGTGGTGTGGTCAGGGGTCTGAATTTATTGAAGGGTCTAGTTTGGGGAGTATGTCTGCAGTAGTCAGGAGAATTTTTCACGGTGGTAAGAAAAGTACAGAGAATGTTTACAATCAGCGAAGGCGTGACCCGTGAATCACCGGATCCATAGAGGACCGGCCACCTCTAATGATTTGTTTGTTTTAGTAAATAGCTGTTTTTCATTATGACATAACAATTATAGAGCAATCCCTCTTTTATTCCTCCAGGAAATGTATGAAAATGATCCGGTGCTATGTGGAAACCTTTTTGTAAAGGCAGTACACTGAGTTGCATACAAATAATCTCTGTGTAGCCCTAACACCTAGTGCGGTCCCTACATCTTTCTACATGTGATCACAGACAGGGACAATGTAAAGAGGCCCTGTCCGTTTTAGTAATTAATTGTATTCTCTATGAAATAACGCTTCTGGACCATATTTCATGTAACTGTATGTTGTGCATTTTGTCTGTTATACTTTCTAGAAGATTATAAATGAAATCCTAACAGTCTGCAATAAAGGTCCAACTAGGAGTTACCAGTTGAGGGTGTATCCCTGTACAGTTTAATACTATCCAATTAGTGCTGCCAGTCTCAAACTGTGCAAGGACAAGCCCATAACCGGTAACACCCAGTTGTACCTTAAAGGGGTTCTCCGGGAATTAAAAAAAAATTAAAGTACTTAAATATTACTTTATTATAAATATATTCTCAAATACCTTTCATTAGATATTATGGCTCGTTTTGTCTGGGGAGCAATCATCAGGGGAAACAAAATGGCCGCTGTCCCATTAGTTCACACAACACCTGTCCTAATCACACAGGAGGACAAGTTACTTCACAACACTGAGGTAAAGAGCTGCCTCATCCTCCTCTCTGCTCTGTTGTCAGGGATTATGATCCTGAATACAGAAGATAAGAACTTTAGCTGAATCTCTGGGGAATGAAGTTCATGAGGACACATGAAGTACAGACAGGACAGACTGTGGTAATGGAGCAAGTGCTACTGCTCATTAGCCACATCTCACCCTCCTCTCATATCTCCTCATCATCTCCATTCCCACAGGGATTCGTCTGTATTCAGGATCATAATCCCTGACGAGCAGAGAGGAGGATGAGGCAGCTCTTTACCTCAGTGTGGTGAAGTAACTTCTTCTCCTGTGTGATTAGGACAGGTTTTGTGTGCACTAATAGGACGGCGGCCATTTTATTTCTCCTAATCATTGCTCCCTAGACAAAACGAGCCATTATAGCTAATGATAGGTATTTGTGACTATATTTATTATAAAATGATATTTAAAGAGGACCTTTCACCTCTCCTGACATGCCTGTTTTAATAGGTCCATGCATTCCCCATGTAATAACAATTCTGGAACATCTATTCTTATGTCTCTATGTTGTGCCATTCCTTTATTATTTGCACTAGAAGTTATGAATGAATTGCTATTTGTCTTCAGTAAAGGAACAGAGGGGAGGTGACCAGTTGGGTGTGTGTACCTGCACAGACTGACTCTAGCCAATCAGTGCTGCCATGTTCAGACTGTGCAGGTACACACCCCCAACTGGTTACCTCCCCTCTGTTCCCTTACTGAAGGCAAATAGCAATTCATTCATAACTTCTAGTGCAAATAATAAAGGAATGACACAACATAGAGACATAAGAATAGATGTTCCAGACTTGTTATTACATGGGGAATGCATGAAGCTATTAAAACAGGCATGTCAGGAGAGGTGAAAGGTCCTCTTTAAGTATTTTCATTTTTTAATTCCCGGAGAACCCCTTTAAGGGCTCATGCACACGAACGTATTTTTTTTTTGTCTGTGTCCGTTCCGTTTTTTTGGGGCTCCGTATTCGGAACCATTCAACTCTTCTATTATGCGTCAGCCGTCCCGTTCTGCACACAGCCAGCGTCTGTGTTTTGTGGATCTGCAATTTGTGGACCGCAAAACAATGGTCATGTGCATTAACCTTTAGGCTGCATTCACACCACCATATGTATTTTTCAGTCCGCAAAAATATAGATGACGTTCACGTGACGCCCCATGTTGCATCTGTTTTTATTGTGGACCCACTGTAACAATGCCTATTGTTGTCCGCAAAATGGACATGAATAGGACATGTCCTATTTTTTTGCGGTGCTGCGCTTCCGAGTGCTTCCACGGGCTTCTCATCCGTGCCTCCGCTCCATATCTTACGGATTGTGGACCTATTGAAATCAATGGGTCAGCGCTGCAATACGGGAATCACGCGGACAGCTTATGTTCGTGTGAATGAGGCCTTATTCTTAAATTTCTAGCAGAAATAGGGGGTCATGCACATGATCGTAGCCAGTTTTGCTGTCCGTAAATTGCCGATTCCCAAAACACGGATACTGGCCGCATGCATTCCGCATTTTGTGGAACGGAATGTCCGGCCCATAACAGAACAGTCCTATGAATGGAGAGCACGCCAGGGACTCTGTTCTCTACAACATGGCCAGACATGAGACTTTCTAGAACCACCCTCCCCCACTCTGTTCTCGGTGTAGGTACGGGTCCCAAAGGTGGGATTCGCACCTACTGGACAATGGGGGCATATCCTACCAATATGTCTCTATTACCTGAGATGGGAATATCCCTTTAAAGGGGTTTTCTGAGTTCACAGTATTAGGACAGACCATCAATATCAGGTCAGTAAGGGCCCGACTGTCAGCACCTCTACAGACGGCTGTTTCAAGTGGCTGTGTTGCTCGGACATGCACCGTGGCCGCAACACTCAACCTCAAGCAGATCCTAAACATGTGCCATCAATATTTTGAATCTGGAAAACCCCTTTAAACCCATTTCCATGTGAGCAGATACCTAAACCTGGGATCTCAGACACATTAAGACATCCAAAAAGTCTGGGTTTTTTTTGTTCCTAATGCTAAAGATTTTTTATTTGCATTTTATTGTTATTGTTTGTTTGTTTTTTTGCAATTTTATTGTTACATATCTTTCGTTTTGTTTTTTACAGTTCAAGTATATGGATTTTGGATAGAACTGAGATTTGACTTACTTCTTGGGAATTCTCCATTTAGACTGCTTAAAGGGTTTCTGTCACCAGTTTTGACCCCATAAAACAGGATGACATTTGCAATGTGCAAATGTCACCTGATGCCCAATATGTTAGTCATTTTATTATTGGTGTCCCTGTTTTTGTAAAAAATTTACTTTTGTGATATGTAAATTAGCCTCCTAGGAGCAGGGGGGGGCGGTAACCCTGCTCCTAGTGGCGCCATTTCCACACCTTCAGTTACGCCTCCTCGCTGTAGATTGACAGGGCCAGGCAGCTCGCTGTGTCTGCTGCCGGCCCTGTCCGTGCTGCAAATCCCGCGCCTGCGCCCTTCATTCATTCATTCGGCACAGGCGCAGTGAGTGCAGCTGATTGCCGGGCCTGCGCCTGCGCGGAATAAAGGACGCACAGCGCAGACACAGGATTTGCAGCACGGACAGGGCCGGCAGCAGACACAGCGAGCTGCCTGGCCCTGTCAATCTATAGCGAGGAGGCGTAACTGAAGGTGTGGAAATGGCGCCACTAGGAGCAGGGTTACCGCCCCCCTGCTCCTAGGAGGGTAATTTACATATCACAAAAGTAAATTTTTTACAAAAACAGGGACACCAATAATAAAATGACTAACATATTGGGCATCAGGTGACATTTGCACATTGCAAATGTCATCCTGTTTTATAGGGTCAAAACTGGTGACAGAAACCCTTTAATGGATCTGCTCTACTCCTGGAGACATCTTTGGACAGCCCACGGTTAGGGGGAAATTTACAGCTGGTATATTTTGTAGTATTTATTATATTTATTGGATTATTATATTTATAGTATACAGTATTTATTGTATACCATATGCGTCAGATGAATACGGAGGTGGACTGAGGAATCTGTAAATGACGAGCTCTGTCTTGGTGACTTCTCTAGACCTACCTGTTCATCTGACGGTCTGGCTCCTTATCTCCAGACCTTCCCGGCCATGATACGTTCTCTATTTCTGCACCTGTCATGCTGTACATTACATCATGCTGTCGGAAGGAAACTGACTCACACTTGAGGTTTGAGTGAGAAAGTTATGTGATAGGATCATAGACCTTTTATTTCCTCGTGACTTTCTGCATACCGTCACCACAATAGAAAATCCCCCTTCGCTAACACGAAGATCTTCAGCATGGAACAAGCTGTTCTGTGCTTCCTCTTGTGTGATGGAGCTGGTGTAATATAAAAAAGTTCTGTGCGTTTCGCTGCAAAATACATTATATGCATTAAAAATACATACAAATAGAGATGGGAAGGGGCGAGGGGGCATACGAGGTGTGGGAGACATGTCATGGCCAACATTTCAGATACTTCAGTGCCTCCCCATTAGGCCTTCTTTCACACCAATGATACGGATTGGCTCCGGATGCGTTCAGGAAAACTCGCACCATTTTGCAGGCCAGTTCAGTCAGTTTTGTGCAGATTGCGTTCAGTTTTTTCAGCGCGGGTGCAATGCGTTTTGATGTGTTTTTCAGGCGCATGATAAAAAACAGAAGGTTCACAAACAACGTCTCTTAGCAACCTTCAGTGAAAAAACGCATTGTACCCGCACTTGCTTCTGGATACAATGTGTTTTTTACTGAAGCCCCATTCACTTCTATGGGGCCAGGGCTGTGTGACAAACCCAGAATATAGAACATGCTGCGTTTTTCACGCAACGCAGAACTGATGTGTGAAAAAAAAAAAAAAAAAAACAACACTCATGTGCACAGACCTATAGACATGAATGGGCCAGGATTCAGTGCGGGTGCTAGGCGTCCATGTCACGCATTGCACCTGCGCGGAAAACTCGCTCGTGTGAAAGGGGCCTAGGGTGGGTTCACACCACATTTTAAGCCTTTTTTTTTACAATGGACTTCTATGGTGAACCGATGCCACTGTATGGCATCAGTCTGAGGCATCCGTTTAACGTATACGTTTATTGTATACCTTAAACGTGATGAGAAACCACCCTAACGGTGGCAGATGCAGAACCTCAGCTGCTTCCAGCCTTAAAGCCACATAACAGAGCATGCGGCAATGGCCCCATAACGGCCCAACCGGACAGCCGCAGTGCCCCCATCTCAGTATTAGCCACAGAACCCCAACCCTTTCCAGCCATAGACGCACCTAAAACCCAACAGTTGAGCCACCATAACAAAGCCAGCAACAGTACCCTAATAACAGTGCCAGCCATAGACCCCTGTAACAGTGCTAGCCACAGTGGCCAAGTGCCCATAAAAGATACCGCCACAGTGGTCTCATAAGGGTAGGTCCAAGTGAAGTTTCTTCTCCTGCACAGATTCCACACCTGAAATCCATCTGGAAAATGCTCCCAATTCATCGACCATTGAGTGGATTTTTCTGTGTGGAATCGAAATACTCACTGCTGGGAAAAAAGATTGACCTGTCTATTCTTACGTGTGCAAGCCTTATTGAGGGTGGTGGATTATGTAGGCCTGGAAATGGTAGCAGAAAGTAGAGAGCCTGCACTGGATTTCTGGCCCAAAAATCCGCCATCAAACCAGTGCCGACCATGCCTCTTAAAACAGTGAATACAAAGTGCACTGACCCTAGGGTACCAGTAACAGCACCTTAAAAAGCAGTTACATTAGCCTATCGCACCCATTACACTGAAGGTACACGGTTGGGTCCCATTATTATGACCACTACTTACTTTCGACGTGTAGCTCATGAAGGAAGTCACGTGTGGTGAGCTGGCTCGGTGGGTATATAAGGTATAAGATAGGCTGTCTGCACACAGATCCCTCGCTGCTATTTTACATAAAAGAGCCAATTTATTAGAGTTTCAAGAAGGGATGATTATTGTCTTTTGGGACAAGGGTGGCGGTATTTCTGACACTGTGCAGCTTGTGAATTGTTCTTGTGCTGCTGTGGTGAAAGTGTATGGAGAGTGGACAAATGGCACCTCTGTGAATAAGCAACGTGGAAACTGCGGAGCACCATGTGCCATTGATGTGAGAGGTGAACATCAGCTATGAAGGTGCATAAGGGTGGACTGACACGTTACAGTGGAGCGGATCACTGCCCAAATGAACCAAGGGCCACCAGACGTGTGTTTAACCCAACAGTTCAGCAAACCCTACTGCCCACGGACGGTCACTGCACCTCCACTAACGAATTTGTATCAGCAGAAATGGCTTCAATTTTCGTGGCGATATCAGACTTGGACCTCTGCTAATTGGCAAAGGGTTGTCTTCACCGATGAGTCACATTTTTTGCTTCATGGAACAGATGGACGTTGGCAGAGAACAAACACCCTGCAACCACTGCTAGAAGAACACAAACTTGTCTCGACAGAGTTATTCTTTCTTCTTGCCACTCTTCCATAAAGGGCAGATTTGTGAAGTGTTGGACTGATTGTTGTCCTATGGACAGACTCTCCCACCTCAGATGTAGATCTCTGCAGTTCATCCAGAGTGATCATGGGCCTCTTGGCTGCATCTCTGATCAGTCTTCTTGTTTGAGATGAAAGTTTAGAGGGACGGCCGGGTCTTGGTAGATTTGCAGTGGTCTGATACTCCTTCCATTTCAATATGATCGCTTGCACAGTGCTCCTTGGGATGTTTAAAGCTTGGGAAATCTTTTGGTATCCAAATCCGGCTTTAAACTTCTCCACAACAGTATCAGGGACCTGCCTGGTGTGTTCCTTGGTCTTCATGATGCAGAACCCTGAGACTATCACAGAGCAGGTGCATTTATACGGAGACTTGATTACACACAGGTGGATTCTATTTCTCTTCATCAGTCATTTAGGACAACATTGGATCATTCAGAGATCCTCAATCAACTTCTGGAGTGAGTTTTCTGAACTGAAAGTAAATGGGCCGAATAATTTTCAGTTTTATTATTACAAAAAAAGTTTAAATGATCCAATAAATTTCGTTCCACTTCACAATTGTGACCCACTTGTTGTTGATTCTTCACCAAAAATTAAAAATGTTATATCTTTTTGTTTGAAGCCTGAAATGTGGCAAAAGGTTGAAAAGTTCCAGGGGGCCGAATACTTTCGCAAGGCACTGTACCTGTGACCACCTACCAGAACATTACGGAGTCACTCCTGGCCCGTCTAGCTGGTGTCCGTGCTGCACGGTGGTCATAAGAACGTGACTCGGCCGTGTGTCTCTGATGGGGTATTTTGTCTGGAGAATAAAAACCGTTCTTTCGCTGCTGCAAATCATCTATTTGGCAAGAGGCGCACTTGTTTTATGTTCGTGATATTGGTGAACATATGGGCGATATAAAGATGCTAGCGTCAGCTTATTGTCAGCTGGCAACATGAATTTTTTTGTTTTGCAGTTCTGGCTAGAAAGAGATATTCTGTGGTCGGTAATAATGGTTCCAAAGACAAAAACATCAACCCACAGAGCTGGAATATTGTAGGGAAAAACACATTACTGATATGATATTAAAGGGCTTGTGCCAAGTTTTAAAACTTATTACAACATTAGAGTCCGACTGGTGGAGGTCCGACCACTGGGACCCCCGACCGATCATGTGAATAGGAATCCTTTGTCTCCCCGTATGCATGGAGCGGCTGACCGAGCATGAACACTCTCTATGGGACTAGTGAAGAGTAACAGAGTGCAATCATCTCTGCTGGAAAGGGAAGCAGGAGGAGCAAGGGTGCACAGAGTGGCTTGGCCCTGCCCTCAGTGCACTTAACTACTAATTTACATCTGGATTAAAAGTACTTTTTTCCCCAGAATGAAGCAACGGATCACTAGGTGAAAATGCATCATTACATTCAGCTGAGCTAGCCATCTTTCCTGGGGACAGATTCCCTTTATTATTATAAAACGCATCCTGCAGTCTCCACTAGAGGGAGCTGACGAGTTGACAGCAAAGATTTATACACTGAATTTAAAGTGTAAGGGACCGTTCAGATGGCTGTGTTGTTGCGGATCTGCAAAAACACGGATGCCGACCAGTGTGTGTTCCGCAATTTGCGGACACACATGGCTGGCACCCCATACAAAATGCTTATTCTTGTCCGCTATTGCAGACAAGAATAGGACATGTTCTATATTTTTTCGCAGAGCCGCGGCTCTCCGCGATATAATGCCGCCCATAGTAATGAATGGTGCTGCATCTATTCCGCAAAAATGCGGAATAGATGTGGCCCCATTCACACGGTTGTGTGAATGGGCCCTGTCATATTTTTTTTTTTGTTAGTTTATTAGAGCTGGGCATGTATAACTGAGTTAGTCTTTCAATAACTGTCAAAAGATCTGAAATTACCTTATAATGACAGCTTTCATTAATATTTCCTGTCTCTTTCCACTGGTCCCTTAAAAGACTGTTGCTATGGCTCATCTGTCTCCAGCTCATCGTAAACAGAAGACCGAGGGGTGGACCTTCACACTGCATGCGGCTTCAGAGTGAGGAGGCGTGTCTATCAGTAATCCAATCTGATTGTCTGGTAGGAAGCTGCAGGCTACAGCACGTGTGTATGTGAAGTGAGGGAAGGCAGCTTAGGCCTCAAGAGAACTGGCAGAGGAGCCATCTTGAGAAGATCCTTATATTGCAGAGGTTAAAACAGCCATAACTAAGGGAAAAACTCAAGGGAAACAGTGGTATGTGAAGGAACTAAAGATTGTTTTATTGCCCATTAGAGCAGATAATAGTCCAAGATCGTGCTGACAGATTCCCTTTAAAAGGTGGTCATACACAGCTTGATTTGTCCACTTGATTTTATGACAGGGGCAATAAATTGACAGTGTAGGGGGTTACTTTCAAGCAATGAGTATTGTCCCTAAGCAATAGGTAGGACTGATCAGTGCTACCATGCATCAGTGGTCTCACCGGTGGTCAATGTAGGGGAGAAATCGGTCCGTCTATAGCAGGGATGCTCAACCTGCGGCCCTCCAGCTGTTGTAAAACTACAACTCCTACCATGCCCTGCTGTAGGCCGATAGCTGTAGGCTGTCCTGGAATGCTGGGAGCTGTAGTTTTGCAACAGCTGGAGGGCCGCAGGTTGAACATGACTGGTCTGTAGTTACCTTTAGTCACACAGACGCCTCTCATGATCAGAGACGGTTGGAAATGTCTGGCGATGAGAAAGCTGCCAGCCACGGATCTCACACACCTCCCTGTGGATTCCACACGAGGTCAGATGTGGGAAGAAACCAGTGTCGGTCAGAGAACAGGTCAGTCCATTTCTAATCACTGGATAACATGGGGTGATGTGAAACTATAACCAGAGATGCTGTACGTCTGGTCCTGGAGGCTGGACCCAGATAGGGCTGTATTGAGGGTTTGTGCTGCCCTAGGCAGGTTTCGTGCTCGCACCCCCTATTAGTTTGGCTATATCTGCCTGCTGACTTGAGAGTTCCTACATAAAATGGTTTTGACCATGCGGTAAAAAAAAGCTGTTAAAAACGCACTTGGTTTTACCGTAATTACTGTGCTTTTCTGATTTAGTCATTGGCCATGCAGTTTATACAAATAAAAAACATTTATTGTACACTTTTAATCTGGAAAAAAAAAAGCATGACATATAACCACATCACAAAACCGCAGCAAACCCGGTAAAACTGAGTGCGGTTTTTAAATGCCTTTTAGCCTCCATTCACACGTCCGCAGAACGTGTCCGCATGCGTTCCGCAAAAATTGCGGAACGGGTGCGGACCCATTCATTTTCAATGGGGCCGCAAAAGATGCAGACAGCACACAGTGTGACGTCCACATCCGCACTTCCGTTCCGCGGCCCCGCAAAAATATAGAACATGTCCTATTCTTGTCCGAATCCACAGACAACAAAAGGCACCTCTATTATAGAGCCGGCCATGTGCGGTCCGCAAAATGCGGAACGCACATGGCCGGTGTCTGTGTTTTGCGGATCCGCAATTTAAAATCCACAAATTAAAATGTAATTTTGACTATGTGGTTAAACAAATGTCATCTGAACATACCCACTGTCCACATTTTTTGTGGATTAGATGCAGACCCATTCATTTTCATTTTGGGCCACAAAAAATGTGGACAGCACACCATATCCGTATGTCTACTCCGCAGCCCCGCAAAAAAAAGATAGAACATGTCCTATTCTCCTCCGTTTTGCGAACACAAATAGGCATCGTTACAATGAGGCCGCAAGAAAAATGATGCAACACGGACGTGATCCATATCTTTTACAGGTCAGCATTTTGCGGACCTCAAAATACATACGGTCATGTGAATGCACCTTAATGCACAAGTCCAAAGACAGCTCCATCAATGGACGGTGCATGCTGATTGGAAAAGCCATAGCAAGCACCATCCAGCTCTGATTTTTCCCTCAAGATTTATTCACTCAAGAGAAAAACAGGCATGGACATCATCTGTGAGAGGTCCATATAAAAATGTGTCCATGACCACAGGCCGGAACACAAACGAGTTTAACATCACCAGAGACATTCTCTCTGCTAGTTGGCAATGTACATTTGGGTCATATACTAGCTTCACCTTTTTCCTCATCTGACTGCTCTGATGTCTCCTTATCATTTATTTTTTGTTCACTGCAGCACCAAGTCATGGGTATTCCCACCTGAGACCATGGGAGCATATCACTGGAATATGTCCTCATCGTCTGATAGGTGCGGGTCCCAGCGATGGGACCCACACTTATATCGAGAACGAAGCAGCGAAGGTGGTGACTGGAGAACCAAGCGCTCTCCCCATAGCAGTGAATGGGAGCACTTGCGCGGCCACCGCTCCCATTAATATCTGTGGGGCGCGCCAGCACTTGGTTATTTTCGGCAGTCCCATAGAAATGAATGGATGACAGCTGTGCATGCGCCGAGCGCCCTCAACCACTTTCAAGCCTCTGTTCTCTGTGTAGATGCAGGTCCCAGCGGTGGGACCCACATCTATCAGACAATGTGGGCATATCCTGGCGATATGCCGCCATTGTCTGAGATGTAAAAACCCTTTTAACCCTTACACAGCCTTTCTGAAGAGATTACTGTAACATCCGCTGTTGGTAAGCAGTGTGAGGGTTAAATCTCCTGACTTGTAGCTACAAAAAAAAGCAAGTGATAAGAAGACAGAAGAAGCAGCACTAAGGTGAAAGAATAAACATAAACCATAAGTTTTCTCTGTGAAGTGCCGCCCTCCCTCCTTCCTGACACCCTAGGAACATGTCCTTATGTGCCTTGTTGCACATATGGCCCTGACACCAGACCAAACGTCATTTCTTTCTCTTACATAATGCAGTAAATGCTGGTAGAATGGGCTGAGATCATGGACGCCCCCACCTTTAATAATGCCCCCAATGTAAGCCCCCCATCTTAAATAATGCCCCCATAGTGTAGTATTTTTTTTTTTTAATGTCCCCAGGTTTAATAATGTCCTATGTAGGACCCCATCTTATATAATTTCCCCCATGGTTTAAATAAATGCCCCCACAGCTGCTTTTTTAAGATTAAAAAAAACAAAACAAAAACCTCACCTTATCCAATAGCTCGCGCTGCAGCAGTCTCTTCTCTCTTCACTGAACAGGACCTGCCGAAGGACCTGCGATGTGCGCGATGACGTCACTGCGCGCGCGCGCCAACGTGGTGACGTCACCGCGCATAACGCAGGGCCTGCTCAATGAAGAAACCAGAGACTGAGCAGCGCGAGCAAGTGGATAGGGTGAGTGGCCATAGTGTACCCGTTTTTAACGGCTGTTAGACGGGAGCACTCCTGTCAATCGGCGGTTAAAAACGGCCCCATTCATTTCAATGGGGCAGTCGGCCCGTTAAAACGGCCCAGAAATAGGACATGTCCTATTTCTGAACGGACGCTATTCACTGGCCGTTAAAAAAACGGCCATGTGAATAGCGCCATAGGCTTTCATTGGTGCTAAAAATGGCCGTGTGACGGCCGCTACTTAGCCATTTTTCACTGTCGTGTGCATGAGCCCTAATACTTTTTTCTGACCATCTCATCTGTAAGGGGGTGTCCCTGATTCTCCCCTGATGGCACATGTTGGATTTCAACATTCCCGATCCTTTTTTCTCATTCTCATTAGCTGCTGCCGGATGTGTCAGCAGAGGAGTGTGCATGTGTATGAGGGTTTGGGAGGGTAAATGACTTTTGAAGGGGTTTTCCGAGTGTTTAATACTAAGGAAAGGTCCTCTGAATAGGTCATCAGTATCTGGCATCCAGCACCCCCGCCATGTGACCGATGAATATGATTTCACTGCCCTCACCTGAGCGCCACAGCCTCTTCATACAGCTGATCAGCAGGGGTGCCAGGAGTCAGACCTCCACTGATCAGACACTAATGATCTAACCTCAGTATAGGTCATCAGTATTAAAGGGGTTTTCCGGGATTGTACTACTGATGACCTATCCTCAGGATAGGTCATCAGTATTTGAACGTGGGGGTCCAACACCGGGGACCCCGGCCGATCAGCTGTTTGAGAAGTTACAGTAACACCTCCTGTGAGCGCCGCTACCTTCTTCCACCTCACCAAGCACGGCGCCGTACATTGTATACCATCTGTGCTTGGTATCGTGCTCAGCACCATTCACTTGAATAGGACTGATCTGCTCCTAGGCACGTGACTGATGAACGTGACACCACTGGCCTAGAAAAAGCTAAGAGAAAACCGTGGTGCTCACGGGAGTGCCTGTGCCTTCTCAAACAGCTGTTCGGCGGGGGTCCCGGGTGTCGGTCCCCCACTGATCAGATACTGATGACCTATCCTGAGGATAGATCATCAGTAGTAAAATCCTGGAAAACCCCTTTAAGCACTCTGACAATCTTTTTAAGATAACGAGGAATACCATGAGATTTCTGCTCTGAAGCAACACAGCTCTGAATATATACCAGATAAGTAAAGCAAAGCTTTTTTTTATGTAGGTGCATTTCTTGTGTAAACTGTAAAACTGTGCTTAAAGGTGATTATACGCTCCCTAGCTCCTCTTCTTGCTGATTTATAGAAGGCAGAAGAGAGGGCAGTTGAGGGCAGTAACAATGACTGCAAGAGAAGACTACAAACAGGAAGTATTTATTTACAGTATGTAACCAAGACGACATAGTTCTGCACAGGAGCTGTGTACATAACACAGTAGGACAGTGTCTTAAAGGGAATGTGTCATCAGAAAATGACCTATTGTTTAAATCACGTTTTTATGTTAAAAGGGTTTCCCGCAAAAACTTTTATTCCATCTCCTGCTAGAAATGTACATGATGTAATCTGTAGTGAATGCCATTTTCTTACCAGTAGCTGAATTTTTGAGTTACATCATCCTGAAGTTTCTTATCTGTGTCATGTGACTATGAATTAGACCCACCAACTAACACAGCACCTTCTGTGTGGACAGGAAGTCTAATTTTCTATGCATTCCTATGGGAGCCTCACTCTCAGTCTCATAGGAATGAAAGAGAAGTGACTGGCTTCCTGTCCTGGGTCAGTTGGAGGTCAGGGAGTTGGTCACATGACCCAGCTACAATAAGAATAGAGCGGAAACTCTCAATTTCAGCCTCTGATAAGAAAATGACATTCACTACAGATTATATCATGCACCTTTCAAACAGGTCAGAGAATAAAAATGTTTGCGGGAGTTCTTCTTTACCTACTGATGACCTACCCTCAGGATAGATCATCAGTATCTGATCGGTGGGGGTCCGACACCTGCCGATCAGCTGTTTTGAGATGGCACCATCAGCGCTTGTGTGATCGCAGCGGTCTTCTCTCAAGTCACCTAGCACCGCGCCATACATTGTACAGCGGTTGTACTTGGTATCATGCTCAGCCCCGTTCACTTTAATGGGGCTGAGCGGCTACTAGGCCACGTGACTGATGAACGTGACGTCACCGGGCTAGGAAAAGCTGAGAGAAGTCCGCAGCGCTATTGTGAGCTCCAGTGCTTTCTCAAACAGCTGATGGGCAGAAGTCCCGGGTGTCAGACCCCCACAGATCAGAGGATAGATCATCAGTATATAAGGCTCGGAAAACCCCTTTAAACATATATTTTTTTAACATTTTGGTAATGTTAATTTAAATTTTCCATGTCAATATCTATATTTAAACAAAAACCATAATAACCTGCAGTTTTTGCACGGCCCACTAAAGGCCCTTTTACACGAGCCGATTATCGTTCAAATAATCGTTCAAACGTTCGGATTTGCACGATTATTGTTGCGTATAAACACGGGTAACGATTTAACGACGAACGAGATATCGTTCGCTTCTCGTTGATCGCATCTTTTGTCCTGCCAATAAATTAATCGTTCATCGTTCGCAAAATCTTCCAGTTTAAACGAAAATCGTTTAGTCGTTGGCAGATGGTAATGGTAATGCTTATGGCAAGGAGCAAGGAACGATCGTAATAACGATTATAAAACGACCGAAAGTACGAAGATTGTGAACGACTTCTCTTTCAGTGTAAACGGTATTTACATTGCATCGTTCGATCGTTCATCTACGATCGCTAATACGATTTATCTTTCCGTGTAAAAGGACCTTAAGGCTAAAATTGGTGCCACTTCTTGGTCTGTACAGATCACTTTAATGCAGTTAATTGCTTATCATACCAGGCAAGGTTAGAATGAGGGTCCATTCACACGTCCGCAAAATGGGTCCGCATCCGTTCCCACAATTTTGCGGAACGGGTGCGGACCCATTCATTTTCAATGGGGCCGCAAAAGACGTGGACAGAACACTGTGTGCTGTCCGCATCCGCACTTCCGTTCCACGGCCCCACAAAAAATAGAATATGTCCTATTCTTGTCCACAGAAACGGACAAGAAAAGGCATGTCTATTATAGTGCTGGCGAAATGCGGAATGCACATGGTGCGGACGTGTGAATGGACCCTGACAGTTGCGGACGTGTGAATGGACCCTGACAGATATCACCTCTGTATAGAGATAAGACAGGATCCACCATTCACAATAGGTGATATCACAGCTTATCTACTCCCTCCTGACCTCTGCATGCCTAGAAAACTCTCCCATAGAAGTCAATGAGGTCTCCTCCTGACCATTGTGTCTATGGCCCATGGGGCTGCCGTAAAGCAATTTTCATCATGCTTTTTAAATGCTGTTAAAAACAGCTCAGGCGAGATGGCTGCCCCCATAATCATGTCCAGGAAATAGAAAAAAGATTGCTAACTGGTTTTAACTGGTACAAAAAAATGTCGGTGGCACATGGCACATTCCATTTAACCAAAAGTATGTGCAAAGATACAAGAGATACAAAACATTAGTGCAGTGATGCCCAACCTGTGGCTCTCCAGCTGTTGCAAAACTACAACTCCCAGCATGCCCAGACTGACTACAGCTATCAGCCTACAGCAGGGCATGGTGGGAGTTGTAGTTTTACAACAGCTGGAGAGCCGCAGGATGGCCATGTCTGCATTAGTGGATGCCACCCGTGTTTGCTCAGTTAAAGGGATTCTGTCACCTAGGTTTAGCCTATAGAGCCGAGGACATGGGCTGCTAGATGGCCACTAGTACGCCCTCAATGTCCCATAGCTCTCAGTGCCTTTATTTAGTTAAAAAAAAAAAACGATTTTATACATATGCACTTTTACACATTCAGAGCGCTGTAATCTCACGCTGACATGCGGCGTACTCGCGCATGCTCGAGATTACGGCGCTCTAACTGTGTGACGTCTGGAGCAAGGAGGAGATTTAGAGGATGCGGGGCGGTGCTGGGCTCCTTCAGAGTGGGCGCGGCTAGGCTCCAGTAACGTTGGTAACCGCCCCTTGGGCTCCTTATAAACCTCATTTTCATATGTATAAAATTGTTTTTTTTACTAAATAAAGGCACTCAGAGCTATGGGACATGTACATTGTGGACGGGCTAGTGGCCATCTAGCAGCTCATGTCCTCAGCTCTATAGGCTAAACCTAGGTGACAGAATCCCTGTCAAATTAATCCCTGGAAATTCATTCAACGCACGGACCAAACACGGATTCTTCACGCACATCTTTACAGATGAACCACTGACCATCTTGTCATTGGTGTCATCACAGACATGGACGTGCGAAAGAGGTCTCATTTAAGGGAATATGCCCACGTGGTGAGTCCATTGTGAAAAATCTGCTGCAGATCTGGCCAATATCTGCACCTCACCCTCTTATCCCTGGCAGATATATCCGCACCATCAGTTGGCATGCTGAGGATTTAACATCCGCACCTCGTCTCAAGTACTCAGAGGGGACATACCCTAAAACTCAAGGCTTCCCTTCCTTTCTTTATCCTGCTAGGCAGAGGGTTGCTGTAACCCATGCAGGTAGGCCCCAAATCTTCAAGAAAGGAAGAATTATCAAAGCCACATCCTACTGAATGCATTTCATGCCCCCCGATCTGTTATGCCGCCCGGTTACTACACATGGAAAGTATCGCCCAGCAGTCTATAGCCTCAGAGGGGATAATCTGGCCAATCACTCTCAGAGATTATCACAGACTGATCTGATAATGAATGATAGGAGACTAAAGCGGATCACGTCTTCTAGTGAATAAGAAAGGACGTGACAGCATCCAGAGCCAGCAAGACAGTGACTTACTGCCCTCATCTTATACAGTCCGGAATTTAAAGGGAATGTGTCACCAAAATTTTTTTTCTGACAGTTAAAACCAGATAGTAAAACATTTTTTTATCTGTTTTTATTTTATTTATTTATTTTTATTTGATTTTATTTTCTGATTACAGATATTTTAATTCTATTTCCTGGACATGATTATGGAGGCAGCCATCTTGCCTGAGCTGTTCTTAACAGCACTTAGGGGTTGTCTCACTTCAGTACATTGCCTGTATAATGTAGAGGAAGTTAATACAAGGCACTTACTAATGTATTGTGATTGTCCATATTGCTTCCTTCGCTGGATTGATTCATTTTTCCATCACATTATACATTGCTTGTTTCTAAGGTTACGACCACTCTGCAATCCATCAGTGGTGGTCGTGCTTGTACGCTATATAGAAAAAAAAAGCATTAGGCTATGTTCGCTCCCATGGTCCCGGCCACCAGAGAGGCCGCACTTTTTTCCTGTAGTGTGCAAGCACGACCTCCGGTGATGGAGTAACCATGGAAACGAGCAGTGTATAATGTGATGGAAAAATGAATCCAGCCAGCAAAGAAGGCAATATGGACGATCATAATACATTAGTAAGTGCCTTGTAGTAACTTTCTCTACATGATAAATGCCACTTGCTGAAGTGAGACAACTCCTTTCAATGAAATTGCTTCACAGCAGCCCCATGGTCCATAGACACAATGGTCAGGAGGGGACCTTATTGACTTCTATGGAAGAGTTCTCTAGGCATGCTCTGTGACCTGTGCAGAGGTCAGGAGGGAGTAGATAAGCTGTGATATCACTTATTGTGAATGGTGGATCCTGTGTTATCTATTTACAGAGGTCATATCTGTCATTCTAACCTTGCCTGTTATGATAAGAAATTAACTGCATTAAAGTGATCTGTCCAGACCAAGAAGTGGCGCCAATTATTACTCTTAGGCTACTTTCACACTAGCGTTTTAAAATTCCGGTATTGAGTTCCGTCATAGTGGCTCAATACCGGAATAAAACTCTTCAGTTTTGTCCCCATTCATTGTCAATGGGGACAAAACTGAACTGAAGACAACGGAATGCTCCTGAAAGCATTCTGTTCCGTCTTCAGACCGGAGAACAAACTGCAGCATGCTGCGGTTTGCTCTCCGGTCCAGGCATCCGCACCAAGACGGATCCGGAATGACCCCCAATGCAAGTCAATGGGGGCGGATCCGTCTGGTGTGACCACAATGGTAACCGGATCCGCCCTCCATTGACTTTCAATGGAGTTCATGACGGATCCACCACCACATACACACAGACATACACAGACATATATACATACATACTTACATGCTCCCCGCCAGGTCTCCAGAGCGCCGGAGGGACAGGACGGCGCGCACAGATGACGATTCCACCAGGCGCCCAGCAGAGGGCGCTGTGGGGAATCGTCACCTGTGCGAGCAGTCCTGCTCCTCCGGCGCTGTGAAGACCTGCCGGGAGCATGTAAGTATGTATGTGTATTTGTCTGTGTGTATGTGTGTGTCTGTGTGTATGTATGTACTGTGCGACATGTGTGGGGCTGGAGCGCAGTTCCGGCTCCACACATGTCGCTGTGGCAGGCCTGATCCGGCAGCACCCTTCACCTGCCGGATCAGGCCTGCTGCTAGTGTGAAAGTAGCCTTAGTGACCAGTGCAAAAAAAATGCAAAGTGAAAAATCTATATACAGAGGTGATATCTGTCATTCTAAACTTGCCTGTAATGATATGTAGATAACAGCAGTAAAGTGATGTGTATAGAACAAGAAGTGGCGCCTGTTATTAGACCCAGTGGCCGGTGCGAAAACTGGTTTTTGTTTAAATATAAATATTGACATGGAAAATGATATATAACATCAGCAAAAATTCTTTAAAAATCTCTTTGCACTCCTTAGATACTAAAGACCTTTCCTCCAGGTAGGTCCATCAATGTCAGATCTGTGGGGGGCCAGACAGGGGCGGACTGGGAACTTAAAGTGGCCCTGGAAAAAATACTTAAAGTGGCCCCGTTCTCTAGTCAGTTCCAAATTGATGGAAGGCAGGGCTAGTAATACCATATTGTGGCACAATATACCGCCTCAACAGAGCCAAATACCACAGTCCATCACAAAATACATCCCAAAAAACTTCCACTGGCGGGCAGTGAGGAGGGTCCAGGCAGCCCCCTGGGCCTCGGCCACACCGGGAAATTTCCCTGTAAGGGTGTAAGGTCTACAGCCAATCCGCCACTGGGGCCAGACATGTAGCACCCTCACCAACCAGCTGCCGGATATAGCAGGCTCCATCCCCTGGGCTCAGCTATGATTTATGGGTGTTGGTGCCCTACTCATCTGATACTAGTGACCTATCCGTCTGTGTGCAGTGAAAACCCCTTTATAATGGCCATACACGTGCAGCCTCATACACATTTCCCTTTTTTTTTTACGGATGTGCGTTACCTGCATTTTTCACCGACACAATACTGACCCATATTAATAAATAGGTTTGTTCACTGTTCCGTGGTTCCGCAAAGAAAGTGCCCATTCAAGTCTATGGGTCCGTGAAAAAACGCACGGATGGCATCTGTGGTTTTTCACAGATCATTGGCAGGAGATGCTCTGGAAGTTAATTTTCAGCTGAGCAGTGTCCGTGGAATATGGATGACAAAAAAAGACAGGTGGACCAAACACGGATTCTTCACGGATAAAACACGGACAAATTTTCCACGGATTTCAAATAGACACAGAAATGCGAATGAGGCCTTAGACTGTGCTTATCAGATCAGCCAAAAAACAAGTACTGGATAAGTTGGATGTATGTTTAAGGGGATAAGAAGCCCAAGATGTGCCTGGCAGCCCCTTATCTCCTCTTTCCTATCAGGTTTCTGTAGCCCGGCTATCCCCTCCCCCATTCTATGCCCCAATTTTCTAACCAATCCTCACTATTGTATGATTGTATGCTGAATAATTAGGCACCTTTGCTATTGAGGACTCTATGGGAGCCCTATGGGGGTAATTTACAAACATTTTTTGCGCCATTTTTGAGATATTTTGTCGCACTGCATATTTGTGCCGCGCTTGCCATTTTGGGAGTGGCGGGGGCCGGGCTGGAACTTTGGCTCCGGCAGATTTACTTTCTTTTACACCTGAAAACAGGCATACAAGAGGAGTAAGAATTTCTCGAGTCAGGAGCTGGAGTAAATTTCACGCCAGGCGCACGGACTGTGCCTCATTATAAATTAGACAAATCCTCCGGCAGTGCAGGGTGTAAGGAAAAGCCGCTCTTTACAAATGACCCCCAATATTTCTCAAGATATCTATTATTGGATAAACAGGGGCTCATACACACGAACGTAGTTTCTTTCCGTGTCCGTTCCGTTTTTTTGTTTTTTTTATTGTGGACCGTATGCAGAACCATTAATTTCAATGGGTCCGCAAAAACAAAACAGAAGTTACTCCATGTGTATTCCGTTTCCGTTCCGCAAAAAAATAGAACATGTCCTATTATTGTCCGCATTACGGTCAAGGATAGGACTGTTCTATTACGAGCAGCTGTTCCGTTCCGCAAAATACAGAATGCACACGGACGTCATCTGTATTTTTTGCGGATCTGTTTTTTG
The DNA here is from genome assembly GCA_900303285.1 of Rhinella marina. Taxonomy (NCBI): domain Eukaryota; kingdom Metazoa; phylum Chordata; class Amphibia; order Anura; family Bufonidae; genus Rhinella; species Rhinella marina. The sequence goes on along the minus strand of ONZH01024773.1, from coordinate 14,259 downwards.
CGGACCACAAGATACATACGGTCGTGTACATGAGGCCTTAGACGGTCTTTTCCGGGGTTGTTCCTGCAAATTATGCACAGCTGGTAAGCAAAGGAATGAAAAGAAATGGATCTGAGAACGGCAAGCAGTTGCTCCCATATCTGTAGGTGGAACAATTACATCCCACGACAAGCTATGTATTGCTCGCCCACTGCCAGTGTACACCCTATGGTATATCCGCTATACTCCGTACTGCAGAGGTATGTGAGGATCGAGCAGCTGCGTCCCCCCGTCCTCCGCCAGGCAGCCCGCGCAGTCACACTCCGGACTGGCCCGGAAAAAATAAAGGCATCCCTCATATAGACAGATGTAGAGAGAGGTCTCCACGCCTGGGGAGGACGCACAAACATTTCACAGCAGATTACAAGATATGACACCTGATACTTGATACGAATTCCTCAGTTCTCAAGATCTCTGCTTGCTGTCATTCGCAGGGTCATTTAGTAACATCCCAACGCCAGTTTTCGGTGTTAAAAAAAAAAAAAAGTCGCAATACCCCTTTTTGTGACTTAAAATGTTCATGCGGCAATATGTTGCCACACGGGCGTTTATACAACGTCCTCGCCACTTTGGTCCTGGTAAGTTTACTAACATTTACGCCTGGAAAGTACTGCGCTTAGGCCTGTTTCACATTCCGGCAGAGCTGCAGTTTTGTGACCGGTCTGCGAAATGGAACAAACCGGAAGAAAATCAACGTAAGTCAATGGTGCTGGATCCGTTTTGTTTAGTTTTTTTGTTAGCAAAAAACGGATCCGGGGACCAATGACTTACATTGATTTTCATGTAAGTCACACAACCGTATGTATTTTTTTACGGTCTAAAAAAAAACAAAAACGGATCCGCAAAAAATAATGATGACGTCCGTGTGCATTCCGTATTTTTCTGAACGGAACAGCTGGCCCCTAATAGAACAGTCCTATCCTTGTGCATAATGCGGACAATAATAGGACGTGTTCTATTCTTTTGTGGAACGGAAATAAGGACATACGGAAACGGAATGCACACGGAGTAGCTTCCATATTTTTTGCGGATCCATTGAAATGAATGGTTCCGTATATTGTCCACAAAAAAAAAAAAAAAAAAACGGAATGGACACGGAAAGAAAATACGTTCGTGTGCATGAGCCCTTACATTGTGAGTCATGACGAATCCGTCCTGCAGCACAACCAAACGGAACGGAATGCTTTCTGGTGCGCTCCGTATCGTTCAGTTCAGTTTTGACCCCATTGACAATGAATGGGGGCAAAAGGGAAGCGCCCCCCCCCCCGTAATTGAGATCCTATGATGGATCTCAATAGCGCAAAGGAAAAGCGCACGTGTGAAAGTAGCCTTAAGATTTCATACAACTGAATCTGGCCATTTAATTCTGATTTTGACATCCTCTGTCGCATCTCAAAAACCGGAAAGCCACAACGCCATGTATAACAGGCCTTAGGCCTCTTTCACACGAGCGTCACAGATTCAGTCCGGATGCGTTCCGGGTGCGTTCAGGAAAATCCGAACGCATCTGCACCAATCCGCACGCAATCGCAGTCAGTTTTACTGCGATTGCGTACGTTCGTTCAGATTTTTCCGCGCAGGTGCGAAGCGTTTTGATGTGTTTTTCACGCGCGTGATAAAAAACTGAATGTTTACAAACAACATCTCTTAGCAACCATCAGTGAATCACTTGCGTGCGGATGCAATGCGTTATTCACGCAGCCCCATTCACTTCAATGGGGCCAGGGCAGCGTGAAAAACGCAGAATATAGAACATGTTGCGATTTTCACGCAACGGAGAAATGATGCGTGAAAAACATCGCTCATGTGAAAAGCCCCATTGAAATGAATGGGTTGGGATTCAGTGCGGGTGCAATGCGTTCACGTCACGCGTTGCACCCGCACGGAAATCTCGCCCGTGTGAAAGGGGCCTTTGGGAGTGGAGTAGTTTTTTTTTTACTCCAAGCGCAGGGACTGCCGGAGGAGGCGCCCGATTTATGACAGTGTACTCGCCCCTGCCCCTGTCACTCCCAAGTGTTAAGGCAATAAAACGCTCTTACACATGCTGTCGCACAAGCGTTTAAAAAGTCGCAACAAAAACTAGTGTACAAATGTTAGTTATGTACAAAAACTGCCGTCAGGCCTAGTCATAAATTAGGCGCACCTCCTGCAGTACGTGCATCTGGAGTGAAAACTATGCCAGACCCTGACTGGAGTAGTTTTCACTCCTTTTTTATGCCAATCTTAGCAAACTTGTCACACCCCACCACTCCGTATTGGCGAGGACTGCGTAAAAACACTCATATGACAAGATATTGTCACACGGACATTTAAAAAGTTGCAAGAGTGGCGACTTAAGCCAAAAACTGGCATACGGATTAGTAAATGACCCCCCATTGACTTCAAAATCTGTCCAGCAGCTATAAAGTGTCGGGGGTCGCAGCAAATGCGTAAGTTGCGCTGCAACTACATCCATGCCTATAGCAGCCCTGCTAAAAGTGTCGGGCCCAAAATTGCCATGTAGTCGTAACCCTATGGGTCGCTGAAGTTTTACATAACTTTTGCTATGTAATAACAGCCCCCAACGTTCCCTAGAACGAGGAGATAAGAGTTCTCACATAGCATGCTGTCTCTTGCGCCGAGGAAATAATGTACTATGTGAGCCCTTCTCTCTCCTCGTTGTAGTGATCGGAGACTGCCGAACACTCAGACCCCCATTGTAGACGTCGCTATGACATATCAAAAGTTTTTTTTTTAAAGTTCAGTGACCCTTTAATTTCCATGGAAGAAAAAAAAATTTGTAGCATGTGAATGAGATGTTAAAATCTCTTCCCCCGGGTGCTGTAATCCAGTGCAAATGTGCAGGTAAAATAGGCAGCATTTCTGTCTTAGGCTCCTTTCACACTTGCAGTAGCCTTTTCCGTGCTACCGCTAGTTCCACCGATTCACTATAAGAGAGGTGGCCTGTATAAAACGACAGCACGCTGCGGTTTTCTCTGCTCGTTTGCAGTGCTGCGGACGGACCTCCACTAGAGTGAATGGGGCCGGAGCAGATTTCCGGCAGTACAGTGGACTAGCAGTAGCACGGATCTGGCAGGCTGTTCTCCCGCCAGACCCTGCTACCGCAAGTGTGAAAGTAGCCTTAGGCCTCATGTACACTGCCATTGATCGGCCGTTCCGTGCATTGGGGACTGCAATATGTGGTCTCCAATGCACGGGCAACATCCGTGCGGATTTCCGCGGATGGATCCAGACCCATTCAACTTGAATGGGTCCGTGATCCGTATGCACCGCAAAAAAGTAGTGCATGCACAGAAACCCCACGGAAGCACTCTGTAGCACTTCCGCAGTACTTCCGTGCCTCTGTTTCGCACTGACCTTCCGGACTGCGGACCCAATCAAGTGAATGGGTCCACATCTGTGATGCGGGGTGCACATGGCCGGTGCCTGCATATTGCGGACCCGCTGTGTGCATTAGAACTCCCGAATTCCCCCTAAAGGCTCATGCACACCGCCATATTATTGCTTCATTTTCGACCTACATAGGAGTCCAATTTCATACGAGATATGCAGAAGTTATTTTATTGAATTACGTATGGATAGCGCACTGCTTCTTGTACGGAATATTTCCATACATACGATGAATGATAAAGCGCGTACAGCTGCGCACGGAGGTCTTGCCCTGGTCCTATGGCGTTACGTAGTAATCTAGTGACTATAGACGGTACTTGTTTACTTGGTTAGGCCAATTTCACACGAGCATGTTCCATCCAAGAAACACGCTCCATGTAACGGCTGCATTTTCCGGACTGAACACTGATGCTCTAAGGCTACTTTCACACTAGCGTTATGGAATTCCGGTATTGAGCTCCGTCATAGGGGCTCAATACCGGAATAAAACGCTGCAGTTTTGTCTCCATTCATTGTCATTGGGGACAAAACTGAACTGAAGACTACGGAGGCTCCTGAAAGCATTCCATCTTCAGACCGGAGAGCAAACCGCAACATGCCGCGGTTTGCTCTCCGTACTAGTTATCCGCACCTAAACGGATCCGGAATGACCCCCAATGCAAGTCAATGGGGACGGATCCGTTTGGTGTGGACACACTTGTAAACGGATCCGTCCTCCATTGACTTTCAATAGGGGTTATTCCGGATCCGGAATTACGGATCCACAAGGTTGTATTACTCAGTACGGATCCGGCGGGTGAAGGGACCCGACGGATCCGTACTAACGCTAGTGTGGAAGTAGCCTAACCCGAACTCACAGCGTCAAAATGACGTATGATGCTGTGAGTTCCTTCCTGTAAGTACAGTACAGTAGACACATGGTCAGGCAGGAACTCACAGCATCAGAAGTCATTAGGATGCTTTGAATTCGGATTAGAGAAGCATAGTTTGGACCACGTGTGAAACCGGCCTTACGTAAGTCAGGACAGTGCGGTACGGCCGCAAAGGGACGTCAAGAAACCCAACAAATATTCTTTTTATTATAAGATGTGACATTGGCGCGGTTTTTGTAGATACAAACTAGCAAAAATGGCCTTAAAACATTAAAAGTACAAACACGAGGAATAAAGCAGACAAAGAAAAATGCAACCCTAACGCGATTTCTATTATCCTACTGTCTCCGTCTGCCGCAGTACTCTTCACAGTAAAACACCGCCCAACCGCGCAGTGTGAACCGGGCGTGAGACATCTCCTATCAGCGGGGTGTTGAAAGAGTTAAAATCAACAGCCCTCAAAATGATCTAACGCGGCGTTTAATGGGAGAGAAAATGCCTGTTGTATTTATTATGTATCCCCGGTGACCTGGCTGTATCCTGGGACTCAGCAGAGGGAGTCAGGCGCAACGCTGCTGCCGCTCCTAGAGAGCTGCCAGTAACCCCTTCCCTCCTGGGCACCACTGCCTCGCTGTGCCCGACCCTATAAACACAGCTTGGAAGGAGCATGTGCCCTGGTGGCCCCCATCTAATGCCCTGAGGGGCCCATGGCAGTTAGATGAATGGCTATTTATTAGCGTCGCCTTGCTGTCGCTCGCCTGTATGTCGGGTTTACACACACAATGCGCTGTACATGGTGTTTGTGTGTTTGTTGCAAGTTCTCCCACGAACTTATCTCTATCACTACAGAAATTCTGCATCCAATCCTGTCGCCTGTCGATGCATCCTGCCGCCGCTATTGGTCGGCGAGCATCCCTCCAGGTGTACGTGTGGCTGAGATGGGCGCGCCGATTGGCTGAGGAGGACCCCATGGCATCCAATGAGGCTTTTTACCCTGCCTCGCAACCAGGCTCTGTGTCTCTGCCGCAGATTAGCCTGTTCAGGAATCAGAGCTAATTAGGATAATCCCATTACTGCAGCTCAGCATCTACCAGACCACAGCACAAAATTCACCTTCCCGCCCGATGCTGCGAAACGCAGGGACCTGCCAGGAACAGGAGGGGGGTGATGCTGCAGGGGAAAGTGTGCCCGTCCGCTTTAATTGACCCTTTAAACCGTGGAATGTGTGGCTTTCTATGGATTTGTCCCCCCCCCCCATAGAGCCGATCATGTGACTCATTAAACATGTCATTACCATTACTCATTGTTAAATCGCCTTTATCCATTACCCATTAGTTACCCTCCCAGCCTACGAAAAAAAAAAATAGTGACTATGTTTCTCATTTTTAAGTTTCATCAAGTCCATTTCACTTCTGTGCGCTGGGTGAATACAGGGTTCTTCACGTTTGGCTCTTCGAGGCTTGAGGTGGCCATAAACATTTGATACCCGTCACCTGAAATGTGTCGCCCCCTAATCCTGAGGAGGGAGGGGGAGGCTGCCAGACAGCTCTGGTTCTGCTTGAGGGGCGTCCGGCAGCCCGCAGTGCACAATAGCTCATTAGATGATCCCACCGTTTTTCACGGTCATTAATATAAAGCAGCGGTTTTGCCTTTGTTACACATAGCGGAAATGCATTCACGGCACTGTTATTACCCGCATCGCTCCCTTTACAAGCTTGTAATAGGGGGGAGTAGGTGTAAGGAAATCAAGTACGCCGAGCGTCCTGGGGCTGTCTGCAGAATACGCTGTAATCTGAATCAGAACAGAAGAGAAGGCTGCTGTAACAGTCCTCCTAGATTACAGGTGCAGGGGACAGACCATGCCATGAGTCACACCTGTTTCATCTACACTATATATTGGATTAAAAAAGCATAAAAACGCGTCAGTTTCTTGCAGTTGTGTTTTTTTTTTTTTTTTACAGGTGTTAAATGTAAGGCATTTGCGGCACAACAATCCGAGCAGTCGGAGTTCTCCAGATGCAGCCTCGCTGGATTTGGCCGTTTAACACCGGAGCCTATTGACCATAGTCTATTCAGAGGGAATCCGGCAGCTCCCTGGCAAAAATGCAGGGGTTCAGCCAGACAAAAATTGTTGCACGTTCATGCCGGGGAGAAGCCAGATCCCCGCCGGCTCCCATTATGGTCAATGGGCTCTTGTCTGGCTGTGCCGAATCCGGAGAACTCCGGCAGGCTGTTCCTCTGCCAGATTGCTTGAAACTAGCCTTAAAGAGGTTTTCTCATCCGAGACCACTGCTGGGACCCACACCTATTTCCTAAACAGAGCCCTGAAAGCGCTGGAGGGCGCACTGCGCAGGCGCCCTCCATTCATTTCTATATGGCCACCGAAAATAGCGGAGCGCTGGCTCTGCCATTTCCGTCGAGCCATAAAAGTGAATGGGAGCGTTAGCTACGCAAGTGTGGTGCGCTCCCATTCACTTCTATGGGGAGAGCGCTTGGTGGTAGCTGGAGTCCTCCAGCCACCACTTTGCCTGCTCGATTCTCGAAATAGGTGGGGGTCCTAGTGATATGCCCTCATTGTCTCAGATGGGAATACCCCTTTAAATTGACGTGTTTCACCTGTCAAAACTGTATAGGCAATTACCCATCTAAGACTTTCACGGCACAGGAAGCGCCGGCCGGGGGGTGACGGAGTTACGGAAATATCTGAATGGCCTCCCATAAAGTGAATGGAATAGTAAAAAAAAAACGTGATTTACAAGTCACCAGAGTATGCTGCCCTCAGATAGGAGCATAAACCTGGTGACAGATGCAGCTCTTTCCTATTTCCTGTGATGTTATGTCCATGGCGGGGCAGTGATAGGGGAGGGTCTATGCAACCAGCTGGGTGGGAGGAGCTATAACCTAGCTGGGTGTTGGGGGCAGTGATAGGGGAGTGTCTATGTAACTAGCTGGGTGGGAGGAGCTATAACCTAGCTGGGTGTTGGGGCAGTGATAGGGGAGTGTCCTCAGTAACTAAGCTGGGTGGGAGGAGCTATAAACTAGCAGGGTGTTGTTAGGGGTGGGGCTGGAGCTGTGGTAGAGGAAGGAGAAATGCATCATGGATTTGGTTGGATACAGCAACAGGAAGTGCTACCTACAGGATGTAATAAACCAAAGTGATTGTTTACATAATGAAAACTGGTCAGAAGGGTCCATATTGCAAAAACAAACCATGAGGAAAACCTAAATGAGTTGAGTAACTACATGAACATATCTGTTCAAACCACAGTAATCCTGGAAAACCCCTGGGGTTTCCTCATTCAGCAAGTGGCATTTATCAGGGGAACAAGGGATAGTGTGCCCTGTCTGAACCCCCACCACTTTCCCTGCCTACTTACAGTAGATGCCCTAAGGCGGCAAAACCGTAACTTGGTGGCAGTCCCTATACTGAATAAGTGCACAGGACAGGGAAGGGGAACACAGGGAAAGACAAACACAGACAAAACAAACACAATAATCGAATAATCAGTAAGCCAAAGTCGTACCAGGAAGTCACGTCAAAACCAGGGGAGAGAGCAAAAGCAAAGTCTGAAGTCTGTAGCAAAAGATCAAAATACACCAAACTAGTCACAAGGGAATAAACGCACAGCACCGATCTTAGAAGACTAAACACAGGCAACCTGAAGGCTGCAGGTTGCCAGTTTAAATAATCCTCCAAATAGGTCATGTGACATGGCCAGCGTCACATGACCTAATTTGCATGATGAACACTGGCAATTCAAAACCAGCGCTCAAAACAGACTCATAATTGGTCACGTGGTGTGGTCAGCACCACGTGACCTAAAATACTGTGCCAAGTATGTAAATATAGAAAAACATACACATATACATAAACAGCCAGCGCTCAAACCCCGCCTGCACAACAGTAGGGGCGGGGAGGACGCCGAGACGCGCGACTGACAGGGCGCACCGGGTCCTCCTGCAGGCGTTGTATGGAGACGAGGACGCTAATCGTGTCCTCGCTCCGTCACGCAGGGGAAGTCCAGCGGCGTCGCACAGAGGAAGCGCGCCGCCGGCTCCCCATGGCAACAAGGCTCTTACTAATGTATTGTACTAATTGTGTCCATATTGCTTCCTTTCTGGCTGGATTCATTTTTCCATCACATTATACACTGCTATTTCCAGGGTAACCGCAGCAGCGGTGGCCGTGCTTGCACACTAAAGGAAAAAGCACCGGGCTCTCTGGTGGCCGGGATTGTGGGGAGCGCACATAGGCTAATGCTTTTTTCCTATAGTGTGCAAGCACGACCACTGCTGCTGGATTGCCAGGGTGGTCGTAACTATGGGAATGAGCAGTGTATAATGTGATGGAAAAATTAATCCAGACAGCAAAGGAGGCAATATGGACAATCACAATACATTAGTAAGTGCCTTGTATTAACTTTCTCTACATGATAAATGGCATTTGATAAAGTGAGACAACCCCTTTAAGGCCATTAGGGCCTATAAGATATAATTAAGTTCACTTCTATGGGGTCAGGGCTGCGTGAAAAAAAAAAAACCCAGAATATAGAACATGCTGCGTTTTTCACGCAACGCAGAACTGATGCGTGAAAAAAAAACCACTCATGTACACAGAGCATTGAAATGAACGGGTCAGGATTCAGTGCGGTGCTATGCGTTCACGTCACGCATTGCACCCGCGTGGAAAACTCGCTCATGTGAAAGGGCCTTACTCTGCAGATGATCGCTAACGGAACATTCATACATCATCTGCCGAAAAATCAGCAGTTGTATTACAGGGTTTAGCACTAGTATATTTCCAGCATTGGTGACATGCACATGTGCTTTGGGATGAGCTAACTAATTTTTTTTCCCTCTTTTTTTACATTTTCCTTTTATAAAAAATAAAAAAACTAAAAATACTAAAATAAAATGATATAAAAATAAAAGTCCATGTACCACCAAAAAAATGCAACAAAATATTTACATAACCGAACAGGAAAAAAAAAGTTATGGCTTTCAAAGACGCATGTACTAAAAAACCCCCAAAAACTACAGAAGAGGCGCCTGGTCAGGAAAGGGGGATAAATGGCCCAGTCTTAAACTGGTTAATAAATCTGGTGCATCTTTAAACCTAGCACTTTTGTCACTTGTTTTTTTAAGCTACCCCCTACTGGAGTGAAGAATGTGCCTTTTTTTTGTGCAAGTTTCGATAAATCGGGGTGCATACCTAATAAAAGGGGTTGGCTTATCATAGACAATGGGGGCATATAGCTTGGATATGCCCCCATTGTCTGATAGGTGCTGGTCCCATCTCAGACTCGCACCTACACCTAAGAACGGAGCGGGAAATGTGGTAGGGAGCGCACTGTGCATGTGCAGCCGCCCTCCATTCATTTCTACGGGGCCGCCGAAAATAGCCGAGCACTGGCTCGGCTATTTCCGTCGGCCTCATAGAAATGAATGGAAGCAGTGGCCACGCAAGTGCAGTGTGCTCCTATTCTCTTGTATAGGGACAGCGCTTGTCGGTGGCCAGACTCGGGAAACCCAGGGTCCTCCAGCCACCGTTCTCCCCGTAGGTGTGGGTCCCAGAGCTGGAACCCACACCTATCAGACAAGCGATGTGCCCCCATTGTCTGTGATGAGACAACCCCTTTAACATAGCTAACTGGGCGCACTTTACACACACGGAGAGCGCGGTGTAAGATCACACAACTTGTCAGTGGCAGTTTGTCCCGTGGCAGCTGTGCAGAGATTGTTTTCAATGGGGAACTGTCGGTCATGCGGCCGCAATTTATTTCCACTACTGAACCAAGAAAGAACATGTCCTCTCTTGGCATGGCTTCCACGTGGACACAGCTGGAGCCACGGCAGTTGTCCACTCAAAGTCTGGCCCCATTCAATGAGGCTAAGCTTACAAGCGGGTCCGCCACATTCAAACTGAAAAACCACGGCAGAAAGCAGAGCATTTATGCTGCAGAATCCACAGCAGATTTTGACAAAGGCAGGTTTGTGGCGTCCGAAGTGAAAAAAACGTGGCAGAAACCGGAGCAGTTTCTGCTGCAAAGTACACTGTGGATTTTGCATAGGCCGCTGTGTGCACATAGCCTAAGGGTTGTCTTTCACGAGCCATTAATATAAAGTCAATTGGCGCCCCTTTAGTGTGCCTTCACACAAAGTGTATTACAAGCTTTTTTTTTCTGCGCAGATTTTCGTGCAGAAAAACGACAGCATAATACAGTACCAGCAAAGTGGATGCGATTAGACAAATTTCATGGACACTTTTGCAGCTCGTCAATTGTTATGGTGTTTTTCTTGTTCGGATTTCAAGGGTCAGATCTGAGAAAAATCTGCATAAAAAAAACAAACGTACAAAAAACTAAATAAATAGTGCGAATTTATGCGTTTTTTGTGCAGATTTTCTACACATAAATCTGCACTTTGTACAGGTACCCATAGGGCTCATGCACACGGACGTAGCTGTTTTTGCGGTATGCAAATTGCGGATCCGCAAAACACGGATACCGGCCCTGTGTGTTCCGCATTTTGCAGCCCTCTATAGAACAGTCCTATCCTTGTCTGTATAACGGACTACAATAGGATATGATCTATATTTTACGGCGCCAACAAATGGACCTATGGACCCATCCACGTGTGCTGTCCACATCTTTGGCCCCCATTGAAACAAATGGGTCCACATCCGACCCGCAAAAATGCGGACCAAAAATAAGCTTGTGTGTATGAGCCCTTAAAGTGCCTGATGGAAGCTCAAAAGGGGACAAACAACCGTTATTACGATCATTTGTCCCCCACTCACTTTTCATATTGCTGGCAGCACATCCTGCTCACACGGGGCGATGTGCTGCCGACAAATTTAGGTGCAGCATGAAGGATACTATCACCCGACAGAGAAGTTTTTTGTTGTTTTTTTTGTCGGATGATCGGCGCCACCTTTACCTGTGCCAATTTTTGGGACCGATCCTTTGTATGAACTTGGTGTGACAGGGCTCACACACAGGGTGACTGGGGCTGTGACATAATATGACGTAACCCGCAGGTGGAACGCTTGTCATCGCTGCTATATGTGGTGGCTGAGGTCAGCAGCGGGAGCAAGTGTTACCCAAACAATATATCCGCCCAGAACATCATTTTCCACATCACAGGTTCCCATCCGGGCAAAAGAGGAAGTGCCGGGCAGTTACTTCTTATTCCTGAGGCCGGGCCAAACGTTTGGCGTCTTCGGAGACCACAGCGACTTGTTTACCAGTGAAATAACATGCAGGGTGGATCGTGAGAAAGGAGCCGTCCCAGGGCCCGCTACTGTGGGATCCTTGTATGTCTCTTACATGACCCCCCGTCCAGTCACTCCTTGCTGACTGTTCTGTTCAGGCTTTCCTCAGCAGTACTTAAAGTGACAGTAACCTCAAAAAGTTTACCTGCCTGTTTATGTCTGGTATATAGTCGACTGCTGTATATCCTATGGTGGTTTATTTCATGAGCAGTCTAATTACACTTTCTATTTCCTGATCACGAACACAATGGCTGACACTCATCCACACTCTAATTGTAGTGTCCCGAGAACTAAAGTAAGATAGGAGGAAGTAAAATAGGTGCGGTGAGAAGCAAGATGGTGATGGAAGTTTACAAAACAGCGAGAGTTACAAAAGGCCGTCATGGAAAATGGCCTGGGTTTGCAAAACAAGGATATATTTGTATAGGCCTCTCTGTGAGGGGGCGGCTTAGGCTGACACGCGTGGCCATAATACGGCACTCAGCGAGCCACCATGGTTTCTTCTGATATCCATAATGTCTGGCGTATATACAGTCATATTTTGTCTTAGAGGGATTGTCTAGGCATACTCCCCTGTCCGATCTGACGTTGGGGATGAGGAGACACAATTGTACACTGGGTGGGACAGTTGCCAAATCAATCAACTGTCCCGTGGGGCCTATTCTAATTAAAGGAGTTTTCCAGCCTTGGAGAAGACAATGCCTTGGGTCCTAACATGTGCCCATTAGGCCTCATGCACACAACCGTATCCATATTAGGGTCCACAAAATGGACCACGGTCTCTTCAACCGGCTGATCAGCTGGGGTGCCGGTTGTCGGGCCCCCGTCGATCTCATATTGATGACCTATCCTGAGTCTATGGAGTAAATGACGCCTCCACATTTGCTCCATTGGATGGCCTATCATGTATTTTTCCTCAGAATTAATTTTGATAGTTCTTCTATCTATCTTCATTTAGGCTAGACCTAAGGGCGCTATCCTGGTGGTTCCATGGTATTGACCCGTTAAACCCTTATATAGGGATCTGGACTTTGCTGCAGGGGAACCACCAGGCTGATACCTCTTGGAATTGTCCCGCTGTAGTTGGCTCCACAGGAGTCAGAAACACCAGTGCATCACAAAGAGGGAACAGGCAATATTCATAGTCAGTAATCAGGACAAGGTCAAGGCAGGCACAGTTCATTCGAATCCAAGAAACAATTCAAAGGCACAGGAACAGTATGCTTAATAACAGGCAGACAAAACAGAATAATAGCTCTTTTACAGGCTCTAGTTAGCTAGAGAGACTTAGCAAGATCTGTTGAGACCAATTGCTCAGGCAAACACTGAAGGAAACATCCAGGTATCTATAGGAGCAGCTGATTAGCAATTGGACACAACTGGGAAGCAGCTCACAGAGCATTAAATTACGGCTCCATTCACACGCCCTGTTTTTCTTTACTGATTCGATCCTGATTTTTTCAGGACCCATTGAAAAGAATGGATCCAGATCAGGATCGAATCAGGAAAGAAAAACAGGACGTGTGAATGGAGCCTAACCCTAGCAGTGCTGAAGACAAAGGTACAATGAAAACAAGCCTTAATTCACACACAGGAAGCCAGGCCCGGGTGTACAGGACAGCAGCGGAAATGAATTTATCTATCTATCTTTCTAATAACTATATACAGTGACCTCAGAAAGTCTTCATATCCTTTCGCTTTATCACATTTTGTTATCTTGTGGACTATAAAAAAATCTCATTTTCCCCTATCAATGTACACTCAATGCCCCATAATGAAAAAGTGAAAACAGAATTTTTAAAATTTTTGCAAACCTATTAAAAAGGACAAACTAAAATAAAGTATGGTCATAAGTATTCTGACCCTTTATTATCCCACAGTTTATCTCCGGCCCATTTCTCTTGGTCACCTTTGAGATGTTTCTACACCTGGAGTCACTTGTGGTAAATTGAGTTGACAAGACATGATTTGGAAAGACACAGCCCTGTCTATATAAGATCCAACAGCAGATAATGCAGAGAAAAAAAAAACAAAGCCATGAGGCAGACAGAACTGCCTGTACAGCTCGGAGATAGGGTGGAGGCACACAACTAGAGAAGGGGACAAAAAAAATCTGCTACAATGAAAGTTCCCAAGAGCACATTGGTCTCCATAAGTCTTAAATGGAAAATGCTTGAACTCTTTCTAGAGCTGGCTGCTCCACCAAATAACCCGACGTAGTGTGAACTAAGGCCCTATGGCCTGAAGACAGAAGAAACCCGTACCCTTCAGTTAGGTATGTTTTTGTTTTTTTAAATAGATCTATGTATGGCACTACAAGGGGGAAGTACCTGGTGGTGGGAGGAAGAACATTATATATTGGGGGCATTATACTAGATGGGGAGACCATTATATATGGGGCAGTATATTACGAAGGCAGGGGTAGCATTTTATATAGGAAGCGTTATACTAGAAGGTGAGAGAGCATTATACATGGTGGCATTATAATGGGGGGGGACCATTATATATGGGGCATTATACTCGATGGAGAGAGTATTATATAAATGGGGACACTATAGGGGGCATCATTAATATTGGGGGTACTGTGAGGGCGTTATTATTGGGCATTACTGCTAATGGGGTTACTACTGGGGGTACTGAAGGGGGCACTATTACTATTGAGGGCAGTCCGAGTTATTGGGGAGG
>ONZH01024772.1:0-33625 GCA_900303285.1 Rhinella marina | reverse complement strand
TAGGTACACAGCCGTGTACTAACAGGTCAGACGGTGGTATTTACACCTGGTATACAAAAAGGGTATTGCAGGCACACAGAACCCAGAACACTAGAGCCAAATAAACTGTATTTAAAAAAAAAAAAAATCACAGCCGTATACTGCCAGATCAGATGGTGCATATACACACTAGGTATATAACAGGGTTTTGCAGCCAAAAAGAACGCAGAACAGTAGTGCCAAATATAGTTTGGTATGTAGCAGAGCACCTAATACACCACTAATGCCTCTCTCTGTCCCTACTCCAGCAGCTATCTCTGAATACAGCAGCCGTTCTCTGCAGAGTGTATATTGTAGTAAAGCTATCACTGTACTGCACTATAGTAGCCCTGATAAGGGGCTTTTAATCACGCTCCTGCCTGTCCAACAGCTAAAACCTATCTGTCCCTTCTCCAGCCTCTGTCCCTGACTAAGTTCACGCAGCATATGTGAACGAGCAGGAAGAGCTGAGTTTTTAATATTCGAGGTCACATGGTTTTTCCAGCCAATCCATGTAGACGCCGTTTTCGCGCTGCCAGCGTGCTCCGCAGGCCTGTCATACCCCCCCCCTGCATGTTGATTGGTGGAAAAAGAGCGCCAGGGAAGGTGGGAGGGGAAACGAATTCTAAGTGCGCTATCGCCGTTATACTCGATTGAAATCGAGTATGCCGAATAGCGTAGTATTCGATCGAATACCGGCTCGATCGAACACTACTCGCTCATCTCTAGTGAAGAACAAAGACCATCTGGCCTGCCTCGGGTTAAGTCGTTTAACCGACTCCAGGTAAGCCAGATTTTTGTGATCAGTGAATACCGTGATAGGGTGAATCGCCCCTTCCAAACACTGACGTCATTCCTCAAAAACCAACTTAATGGCCAGTAACTCTCTGTTACCCACATCGTAATTTCTCTCCGCAGCAAAGAGTTTTTTCGAGAAAAAGGCACATGGGCGCCATTTACCTGGTGACGGACCCTGTGACAAAACTGCTCCTACACCTACCTTGGATGCATCAACATCCACAATAAAAGGTTGAGACACATCTGGCTGCACCAAAATAGGGACAGAAGGGAAGCACTCCTTCACAGCGGAAAAGGCTCGCAATGCTGCATCAGACCACACTGAGACATCCGTCCCTTTCCTAGTCATGTCAGTTTAGGGTTTAACTATTGTCGAATAGTTCTTAATAAACTTTCGGTAATAGTTGGTGAGCCCCAAAAACCGCATAAGAGCCTTCAAATTTTCAGGTCGATCCCAGTCCAATACACCATTCGAAAACCTGAAGATGACAGCACCTATCCTAAGAATTGCACGTCATTAGAGATTAGCGAATCGATTCATCGATTTGTTGATTCGTATCGAATCTTGGGAATTCTTAGCTGCGAAGCGAATCCGAATATTAGGTGATTCGCTAAGGCAATCAAGATGGCGACACAGCGAGGCCGTGACTGGGGAGGCATGGTGTGGGGCACCGACCCCTATGAGGAGAAGGAACGGGAGGAGATCTATGTCTCTCAATATGTCCGGCAGCCTAAGAAGTCGGTTGAGGTGCCCGCTGAGGTGTTCACTCCGCTGGCTGACACGCCGGAGGCGGCAGGAGTTCCCGCTCCGCCGCGGAAGGACTACTTCTTTCGGCAAAATTCAATGGTCCCCCGAGGCTGTCACCCAGAACACCCTGACCCTCTGGGAATACAAAAAGTTGGTAGAGGAGTGGGTTGTGCAGGTTTTGGAGCACCCACGGTCCGGTGACCCCCGAGCTGGAGTGCCGAAGGGGTACCGTTATTTGGTTCAGTGTGGAACGGGGGGTAGGTTTTATCGCCGATGAGATGACGGCAGAAGAATTATACGTAAACCGCCATTCTGTAAAGCGGCCATATCTTCCGCCCATCCGCCACAATCTCCACACAGGGGATTACGTGGAGTATACCCCGATGAAGAGCCTCCAAGGCCCCTTTGCTACTGGGGTGAAACTCCTTAAGCGACCGGCTACTCCTGCAGCGCCTCCAGAAGACTGGAGTGAGGAGGCCCAGGCCACAGAAGAGGCTTGGTGTTCCTATGAGACCAATGATGGGACTCTGCAATCTGAGGAGAAATCACAAGCTCAGCTGGAACCCCTGATACCAGATTTGCCACTGCCGCCGATTCTTCATGTGGGACAGATGACCACCATCAGTTTTGTGTACCAGCCATCGGTGGTACAATACCAACTGCCATGGCAAGTGCAGGCCGCACAGTCCGCCGTTCGCGGAAGACCGTTACCAGAGCCCTTACAGCCAGAGATTCTGTCACCTTGTATGCTGGTGGGAGGATCTGACCACTACAAGGTAATAGGCAAGGCCCAAGTTGCCACGACCCTTGCCAGTGTGACCGCCCGGTCACTACCAAGACCATCCCTGAGAGGTCGGTGGGGGTCTGCTGCCGCAGCCAGTGTCGCTTTCCTGATGCAGGAGTGCCCTCTCATGTCTTTTAGCTCCAGCAGCAGTGAAGAGGACCTGCTGGCCTAAGGATCCTGCAGCTTTTATGGGAGCCACAACGTGGACTTAACCTTAAGGGTGAGCACTAGTTGGCGTGTGTTTTTATTTTTGTTGCCCTGTGTTTGTCCTCACCCAGATGGACATGGATTGTCAGGACTCCCCCATCAAAAAAAAAAAAAGTTTTAACCAAGTTGCGCAGACGTGCGCCACATCCCTTTTTTCCCCCTTTTCAGGTTATTGGGGAGCCCCTTGAAAGAGGATTTTTTAAGGAACCTTTGCTGCTATTTTTTTACCCATTTGGATTACAATTTTACCTATGTGGACTACAAATTGCAACTGAGTTTGGGACTCTGTTCCAGTTGTATGACAAGCATCAGAAGAAAAGAGACTTAAACGTGTCCGTGAGCATACTAGGTAGGTGATATTTAAAATGTTTACATTATACCTGTAATATACTGTATTTGCACTATATTGTTTGCACTGGATTGTTTGCACTAATGTTTTTACCTTTCAGCAACGTTTTCAAGTATGTTGCCCATTGTGTGTATTTTTTTACACACCTCATATTCACATTATAGTATGGTGCATGGTTGTACTATGCACTTAGCCGGATAGACGGCACCTTACTTGTTCTACCTCAAATATACATACTGCCTCTGAGGGCGATTTCAGATCTGACAATTTACGCTGGATCTGGCCCGGGGTCCTCAAGGTGTCGAAACAATGACGCAAGCCTCGGATCACCAGCTGTATCACCTCCTTTTTATGCTGGTTTGAGTGGCGGTGTGTGCCATCGTAATCGTGCCCGTCCATCAGCCAGACTATGTATTTCAGCTGTGCAGCAGAGCTAAATGATGAGGATTGCCTGGATGCCATTTTTGAATATTTGCTCTGCCTCTGAGGAGTGCACGCGCGGCCTCTTGCCATGCATACCTGCGTTTTACATAATCGCATAGACAATAGTACGCTGAGGATTCGTACGCTATTTGTACGCTCATACGTATGTCTTCTAAGAAGTTGCGTCCATTTTTTAAATGTCCGTTCGTTATTAGTGCGCGAATGTTCTCTAATAGCACATAATAACGTATATTTTGTACGCAAATACAACAAATCTATTCGTCGAATATACGAATCTTAGGAAAAGTTCGGCGAATGTTCAGCAAATAATTTTGTGAATGATTCGCTCATCTCTAAACCTCATGTACAGTAAAAACACATTTCTATAATTTTGCATACAATTTGTTATCTCTTAAGATCTGCAACACCTGTCTAACGTGATCCTAATGTGTGACCATATCTGGAGAATAGATTAGTATGTCATCCAAATACACGACTACAAACCTCCCCACAAGGTGATGAAAAATGTCATTAACAAAATGCTGGAAGACACAGGAGCATTGGTCAACCCAAAAGGCATGACCAGGTTCTCAAAGTGGCCCTCAGGAGTGTTAAAAGCCGTCTTCCATTCATCCCCTTCCTTGATCCTGACCATATTATATGCCCCCCTTAAGTCCAACTTGGAAAACACCTTGGCATCAACAATCTGGTTAAACAAATCAGGAATCAAAGGAAGAGGGTAAGGATCACGGACAGTAATCCGATTGAGTTCACGGAAATCCAGACATGGCCTAAGAGTTCTGTCCTTTTTCTTTACAAAAAAAAACCCCTGCTGCCACTGGAGATTTGGAATGTCTTATGTGTCCTTTAGCCAAACTATCAGCAATATATTCCTTCATGGCCATTCTCTCAGGTCCAGAAAGGTTATACAGCCTAGATTTGGGCAATTTAGCTCCAGGAATAAGATTGACAGGACAATCGTATTCCTGATGTGGGGGTAAATCCTGACATCCACCTTCAGAAAAAACATCAGCGAAATCAGATATAAAAGAGTGTAATGGTTAGTGGTTACAGCACAAAAAGATGTATTACGACAATTGTCAATGCAATAATCACCCCAATCCACAATCTGTCTAGTAGGACAATGGATGGTTGGATTGTATTTACTTAACCACTGTAAACCCACAACCAAAGGAGCAGGAAGACCTTCCAACACAAAACACAAAATAAGTTCCTGATAAAATTCACCCACTCTTAATCTGATATCATGCACCATCTGAGACAAAAACTTCTGAGATAGAGGTGCAGAATCAATAGCAAACACAGAAATCTTCTCTTCTAATGCACTCGGAGATAATCCATGCATACGGATAAACTGAGCATCGATCAGGTTCACCCCTGCCTCGCTGTCGATAAACACGTCAATTCTAACAACCTTTGACTCTAGCACCACCTTGGCAGTCAGGAGAAAACGGGTACTACAGGATGAAGACAAATGCACATTGTCTCACCACCTACTCCTCCAAAAGTGAGATGGGAATTCAATGCCCCCTTTCCTTTCCTCTCTTTTAGAGACTAAATGCATGGACATGCGTTGATAAAGTGTCCTTTCTGTCCGCAAAAAAAACACACTCCCTTTTTATTCCCAGAATGCTTAAATGTGGAAGCAGGAGTAGCTTCCCATAGCTGCAGACATCAACCCAGGAGTATCTTCACCCAAAGTGTCATAGGAAGACAATACACTATGTGATAGTATGTCCTGAGAGCGGGGGCCCCTAGATCTCTCTCTCAGGTGTCTAGCCATACGTACAGTAAGAGTCATGGCGGCTTCCAAAGACACCGGAGTTTCATGAAAGGCCAAAGAGTCCCTTAGCCTTTCAGATAATCCTTGACTGACTACGGAGAGCCGGATCATTCCAGCGCAATAGATTTCAACAGAGCGCTCACCCTGCCGGAAGTCACGTAGCTTGGTCTCGGCCAGGGAGATGCGATCCGGGTCATGATAGATAAGCCCCAATGCCTTGAAAAAATCATCCACCGACTGAAGAGACTGCAATCTGGTCGGCAGAGAAAAGGCCCATGACTGTGCATCCCCCTTAAGCAACGAGATCACCACACCAACTCTCTGTTCGTCATTACCAGAAGAGTGAGGACGCAGCCTAAAGTACAATTTGCACGCCTCCCTGAACAAAATGAAGTTATCACGTCCCCCAGAGAATCTATCAGGGAGAGCGACTTTAGGCTCCAGACAGGCCTGGCAACCACCACTCCCGGGACCAACAGCCTGTGGTCTCTGAATCTGGGTGACGGTCGAGCGGAGGTCAGCTACCTCCAAAGAGAGACCCTGTAGCTGTCCTGCCAGTGCAGTAATTGGGTCCATGCCTGCACAAAAATGGACAAAATGACGATTTTGGGCGGTTTATGATGTCACGCTCTGGTGTGGGGGGGAATATCCCACACGAAGTGCAGGAGGAAGAGGGGGGAAGGAAATGGCATTAGGCCTGGAAGAGTAAAGGCAGATGGTCACCTCCTATACAAACCCTGACTCCAGTCCTGCCCTTCTAACAGTATGAACAGGCCTAGAAGGTAGGCGAGTTCATACACTGGAAACCTGGGACCCTATCTGTCCCTGAAGCACCCTGAAGCCAGTGACAGTAATGAGACAAACCGTTCCTCCACCAACCTGGACAAACAGTAGTCTCCCCTGAGGCCCAAAAACCAAAACACTGGGAAGATATACACAAATAAACGAAAGGGAAGGAAGACACTTACTGTAGCTTTCCTGAAGATTGTGGCAGCAATGGGATTTCCACAGAGAAACACACACCAAACGACCACAGAAAATATAAACCGCACAGCACGGTGAGAGAACCAACACTAAATAGACAAAGATAATTACAAAGATACCTACACCTGAAGGGGGAGGGTGTGGTGAATGTCAGCAACAACAAAACAATCAAAAGAGAACCTGTTAGCTTAACCCATGGGTTGCCGATCTGACAGACCTCCTAATACCTGTCACAGGAATGTCCGTAACAACTACTTCATATATCAACCAACTACCTTTTGTGTCACCCCCACTTCCACTTAGATTGTAAGGTCTTTCGAGCAGGGCCCACACTCCTAGTATTTCAGTTGTATATTAGCTGGTAACTTTGTGATGTTTTTTGTTTTGTACATGAACCCTCTAAATTATAAAACTTTGTGGAATATGGTGGCATTATATAAATAAAAAATATTATATTATTATTAATAGGAGCCTGTAAATTTTCACATGGGTCCTTATACAGTAGGTGCATGCCCAACATGTGGGACTCTTACATATCTGGAGAATAAACAACTGATTGCCCTGTTTACCAAATAACTGTCACTATAGTCCCAATAGAGACTTTAATTGAAGTCTATAGGAATAGATATTTGGTTGAGGTGTGCGCTGCTTACTGCCAGAAAGAACCTGCACTGTTTGCATTTGGCCTCCATGCTATTGTAGTCTATAGATACATCTGAGGGAGTTACCCAACAAGTGAGAGCTTACTGCATCAGGAATTTATGTCTTATCCTGTTGATATGCCATAAATGCTAAGGATGGGAAGGAAAAATGCAACACTGAATTTCTCACAAATAGTTTAAACCAGTTTTCAATTACTGGTATATTTTCAGTTATTTATTATTTTAACAAAACATTGAAGTCTCCTCTAGTTTTGACCTGAATCAACAGAAGCTCATATTGAGTGTTGATTGTTTTATTTTTTTTTCTTCATTAATCCTATTAAGTGGAAAAGCGTTAACAAAATATATTATCATACGAAAAAATTCAATAGTAACTTATGATGAAACTGGCTGTAATAATCCACATTCTCCTTGGCAAATTCATTGATTTGAAGGCTTCTTCAGATAATCGGGCTTGTTTGTATGTATAGATTGTAAAACAAATCAATGCACAAGTGGAATAGCTAACACTGTATGGAATATGCGATGGGATAAAATGGCTTTCTTGTATCTTTTGCTAAATATAGAGCTTAAAAGTACCACTAGCGGCATAAATTGATGGTTATTTTAACACTATGAATTTTCCTGACTGCCTTTAACACAGATTTTAGACATATACTGTATATATACTGTATGGATTAAAATAATGCAGGTATAGTTGCAAAATGTCAATCTCATAGTATCCTCAAAAGCACTCTCGCAAACAATAATAAAAATCCAGTGTAGGCTAGTCAGCTACTCTTGTCTTGTTGCCATCTGATGTAGTAAAACAGCACTAAAAGGACTGCTAAAATGTTGTTAAATGTTGCTAACATTTTTACCAAACATTTTCAAAAAGTTTATCTCTCTTGTGAGCACTTTGCTCTTTTGGGACAGGAAAGGTCTTACCACATAATGATCTGATTTAGTCCTTTTCTCTAATGGTTCATTTGTGCTACTCATCAAAGTAGCAATATCTTAATAAGATTTATCCAAATGTTCCCAACACCTGTTGGAGGGGTTGTTCCTCTATCGGATCGATGTCCCATATCTGGTGGTCGTGTCCTCTTGTTCAACCTTTTTGCAAGAAAATTGAAGATATATGTCAGAAAATTACAGGGCATTATGTCACACTAACGCTAACTCTCATTATGCTGTGGCTGCCCTCTGGCGGTCTCCATCCTAAAAGACATGACCTATTAACACACCTTCTCACCGCTGCTAAATTGCTGATTCCATTACATTGGAGATCGACACAGACACCAAATATAGAAGAATGGTTTAATAAAGTGGATTCCATCTGTAGAATGGAGGAACTTTTGAGCTGGGAGCTCCACAAACATAGCAAGTATAAACAGATCTGGACTCCTTGGCTGACGTATCGAGCCCGTAATAACGTGCCTTAGATACCTTTGCATCATTCTTTTTATTATATCATTGACTGATGTCCTCTTGATGTGTAGTTTATTATATCTCTTTCCATTTCTCATAAAGTATCACAATCATATGCTGGCTTACAGGGATCTATGTCACTTGTTTTGTGTTAAGACATATTGTCTTATTGTTTTCAGTGGCCTTTGTTACTAGGCCGATGTTTCTGTAATGCTTTAGTACCAACTTTATGCTTCCTATGATTACTTGTTTTACATTCTTATGTAAAATCTTAATAAAAATATTTTTGACAAAGTAGCAATATCTACTTAGGTCTTGTTATATGTGTTGGCAGGAGTTTACCCAGCCAAAATTCTGTGCATGGCTGGGCTGGTAGAGTTGCTATGCCGACCAGTCAAGTCCCAGCTGTTCAACCTATCAATGAGGCTGGAAGCCAAGACAATCAGGTTCCTGCCTTAGCATCCAATCCCAGAGCTAGGCAGGGTATTCAAGTCTGCTACTCAGTGAGATAAGCTGCTAGTTATTGTATAAGTGCCCTGGCTCAGTTTGTATCTCTGTGCTAGACCTGCTTGGTTCCCTTTGTGCACTTACATGGATGGTTTCTGAATTAGCCTCTCAACTGCCGAATTGGCTTCTAGAGTCATGTTCCTGGTTCTCACTATGGAATGATCTCCATAGCAGAAAAATCTATCCAGTTTTATGGAAGGCTCTGGTGAAGAATCCAGGCGTAACCTAAGCTTTCTACTATCTGGAGTGGTTAAGGAGTTGCTGATTTTGCTGGTTATGGTTACAGGCAGTAACCATTGTAATTCCGTACAATTATGTCCAAATTGGCAGTTGTTCTTCACTGATGCGTAGCTAATCTTTCAAAAAGTTATTAATGTGCAAACTTAGGCTTCAAATTGTTTTCCAGGGCTAGGTACGTAAAGGTTGAACAAGGCAAGTTTCCCCCAAATCCTCACAAATGATTTTATAATAATGTGCACTTGATCTAGCTGATCTAGTGCACTTGTCATCTTAATTTTAGGTCTTTAATAGTGTTGAGCGAACATGTTCGGCCGAATACACTATTCGGCCAAACATGGCGGTGCTCGGGACCACGTGGTATTCGGCCACGGTGGTAGTCACCACCTCGAGTCACCTCCCCGCACACTAATTAGCCAATTAGCGTGCGGGGAGGGATGACATTCAGTGTAATGCCAGTAGCCATCTAAGCTACTGGCATTACACTGATTGGCTAGCCAGTGTTAGACAGGGAGAGCTGCTGCATGCAGGGACAGACAGTGTAGGGAGAGAAGCACGCTATGCAGGGATAGAAATCGCTAAACAAAGAACCAAAAGCCCTTTTAAGGGCTATTATATCTGGCACAAACCTGCATTTTATTATTTTGGAGGACTTTAAAGGTGGTGAAAATAGCGCTAGGTGGCATGCCATTAACGCCACATGCGCTGCTGCAGCAAGGAGGGACATACACTGTAGGGAGAGAAGCACGCTAAGCAGGGATAGAAATCGCTAAAAAAAAAAACCAAAAGCCCTTTTAAGGGCTATTGTATCTGGCACAAAGCAATATTTTATTATTTTTAGGGTGTTTAAAGGTGGTGAAAATAGCACTAGGTGGCCTGCCATTAATGCCACATGTGCTGCTGCTGCATGCTGTAGGATACTCTCTGTATACTATATACCTGACATACTTTTCTATAATTTCTGCTGTTAAGCCCGCAGTACTTCTTTTGCATCTTGCTGTATAACATTTGTGTAGGGATAGAATTTCTATAGGCAGGATTAGTATAATTGTTCAAAAGACACAAAAGTCCATTGTTAAATCCTTCTGCATTTTTATTTTGGTGGCAAAAACAAAAACAAAAACAAAAAAAAGTGTGCCCTGACGCTAGGTGCACAGCATAATACAACCGTTCAAAAGTCTATGTACATGACATCCATTGTTACATTTAATACCGATAATTTAGGCTGCAGCTCCTCATTTGCATCTGCAGTTTAATTTGCCCAAGGAGGGAATTAAACTATAGGGATAGGATTTGGGTAGGTAGATAGATTGTTTCTGTTCCAAAAAGACCAAAGTCCATTGTGAAATAAGGCTGTTTTTTTTTTGTGGCAAAAAAAAAAACCCAAGTGTGCCCTGTCAGTAACGCTAGGTGCACAGTGTATTACAACCATTCAAAAGTCTATGTAGCTGACATCCGTTGTTACATTTAATACCGATAATTTAGGCCGCAGTTCCTCATTTGCATCTGCAGTTTAATTTGCCCAAGGAGGGAATTAAACTATAGGGATAGGATTTGGGTAGGTAGAAAGATTGTTTCTGTTCCAAAAAGACCAAAGTCCATTGTGAAATACGTCTGCTGTTTTTTTTTGGGATGGCAAAAAAATCCCCAAGTGTGCCCTGTTAGTAACGCTAGACGCACAGCGTTTTACAACCGTTCAAAAGTCTATGCAGCTGACATCCGTTGTTACATTTAATACCGTTAACTTAGGCCTCAGTTCCTCATTTGCGTCTGCAGTTTAATTTGCCCAAGGAGGGAAATAAACTACAGGGATAGGACTTGGGTAGATAGAAAGATTGTTTCTGTTCCAAAAAGACCACAGTCCATTGTGAAATACGGCTGTTTTGTTTTTTTGTTTTTTTTTGTGGCAAAAAAAACCCCAAGTGTGCCCTGTCAGTAATGCTAGGAGCACAGCGTATTACAGCCATTCAAAAGTCTATGTAGCTGACATCTGTTGTTACATTTAATACCGATAATTTAGGCCGCAGTTCCTCATTTGCGTCTGCAGTTTAATTTGCCCAAGAAGGGAATTAAACTATAAGGATAGGATTTGGGTAGATAGAAAGATTGTTTCTGTTCCAAAAAGACCAAAATCCATTGTGAAATACTTCTGTATTTTTTTTTTGGTGGCAAAAAAAAAAACAAGTGTGCCCTGTCAGTAACGCTAGGTGTGCAGCGTATTACAACCGTTCAAAAGTCTATGTAGCTGACATCCGTTGTTATATTTAATACCGATAATTTAGGCCACAGTTCCTCATTTGCGGCTGCTCTATAACGTTTGCGCATTCAGAATATTGGACATTTGTTTAAATTTTTCTGATCATACAGTTAATAAAAATCTGCAGTAATGTAGTTGTGACCAAGTTGCATATATACTATACAATATGCGTACATCGAGCACTAAGGGACGGGGAAGTGGGCACGCTACTGATGGTGAACACAGAGGCCATGGCTCTGTGTGCGGTGAAACTGTGCCTGCTGGCAGAGCCCAGGAAACAAAGTCATCCAAAACTCCTAGCTTCATGTCAAAGTTTGCAGGGCGGCGCAAGACACAACTCTTGTCGCCACACCAGTGCGAGCAGGTAGTTGGTTGGATTTCACCTGATAATGCTTCCAGTCAGTTCAGCACCACCCCCTCTTCCACAAAGTCTAGTCTCAGTAGCCAAGAGTCTGGGCAACCGCATCCTCACCCTGATCCTCCTTCCTCCCACCATGCAGAGTCTGGGCAAAGAACTAATCCCACATTCGAATATTTCGAGGAGCTTTTTTCATCACCGTTCCTTTGCTTGGGCCTCTCGCCAAGGCCGGTTGAAGTGGGACATGAGGAGATATTGTGCCCTGATTCCCAACCTATTAAGCAAACACAGTCTGAAGACAATGACGGTGGGGACTGGCAACTAGCGTCTCACGAGGTGCTTGATGATGATGAGACACAGTTGCCAATAAGTCAAGGGCAATTAGTGTCTCAAGAGGTTGTGGATGAGGATGAGACGCAGTTAAGTCAGGTTCTTGTTAGTTCACCATGTCAGGAGGAGGACCAGAGTCAGGATGTGGAAGAGGAGGTGGTGGACGATGAAACAGCTGACCCAACCTGGGAAAGTGGCAAGCCGAGCGAGGACAGCAGTACAAAGGGGGAGGGATCTGCAGCACCACAGCAGGCTGGAAGAGACAGTGGGGTGGCAAAAGAGAGAAGGCAGGCCACGCCAACCAGGCCCGCAACTGTTCCCCGGAGCAGCCTCTTGCGGCAAGCTCCTTTGCCAAGGGTTAGGTGTTCCGCAGTCTGGCGTTTTTTTTGAGGAAAGTGCTGGCGATAAACGGTTTGTAATTTGTAACCTGTTCCGTACCAAGATGAACAGGAGCATAAACACCAGCAACCTGACCACCACCAGCATGATCTGCCACATGTCAGCAAAGCACCCTAAAAGGTCGGCTGAACGCCTGGGTCCATTATCTGTGTCTGCAGGTCACACCACTGCCTCCTCTTCCCCTCTGTTACCTGCTGTCCAAGACGCAGGCCCAGATGCCTCCCGCCCTGCACCTGGACCTTCGCAGGAACCATCAACCAGCACGTCCACTTCAATGTCCCAGTGCAACGTTCAAATGTCCTTACCCCAGGCATTTGAACGCACACACAGGCCATAGCTCTAAACGCGCAACTTTCCAAGTTGCTGGCCCTGGAAATGTTGCCGTGTAGGCTGGTGGACACCAAGGCCTTTCGCAGCCTGATGGCGGCGGCTGTCCCTCGTTACGCAGTCCCCAGCCGCCACTATTTTTCCAGGTGTGCCGTCCCTGCCTTACACCAGCATGTGTCCAGAAACATAACCCATGCCGTGACCAACGCAGTTACTGGCAAGGTCCACTTAACAACTGACACATGGACAAGCGCTTGTGGCCAGGGACGCTACATTTCCCTGACGGCGCACTGGGTGAACGTTGTGGAGGCTGTGAACGAGTCATACCCCTGGGATGGCACATGTGCTACCCACGCTGAGGATTGCGGGCCCTACTTCCATCCAGATTTCCGCTGCCACCTACAGTAGCAGCTGCAACCCCTCATTCTCTTCCTCCACCTCCTCCTCTACTTCTTCCCATGCAGAATTGCCATCTTGCAGCACCACTCAGACTTCTGTCAGTAGCTGGAAGCAGTGTAGCACAGCAGTCGGTAAGCGGCAACAGGCCGTGCTGAAGCTTATTTGCCTGGGTGACAAACAGCACACCGCCGCAGAGCTGTGGCATGGGAACAGGCTGAGCTGTGGTTCTCGCCAGTAAACCTACAGCCAGACATGGTTGTATCCGATAACGGCCGCAACTTGGTAGCGGCTTTGGAGCTGGCCAACCTCCCACACATACCATACCTGGCCCATGTATTTAACTTAGTGGTTCAGCGGTTTCTGAAAACCTACCCCAATTTGCCTCAGCTACTGGTGAAGGTGCGTCGCCTGTGTGCCCATTTCCGCAAGTCACCGACAGCTTCAGCCGGCCTGGCAATGCTGCAGCAGCACTTGCGGTTGCCGGCTCACCGACTGCTGTGCGACCTGGGCACGCAATGGAATTCCACCTTCCACATGTTGAACAGGCTTTGTGAGCAGCAGAGAGCAGTAGTAGAATACCAGCTGCAACGCGGTCAGCACCTTTCTAGTCAGCTTCCACTCTTCACAAGCGATGAGTGAGCATTGATGTCTGACCTCTGTGAGGTGTTACGCAACTTTGATGAATCTACACAGATGGTGAGCGGCGATAATGCAATTATCAGTGTTATCCCACTTCTATGTCTACTAAAAAGCTCGCTGCTCACAATAAAGGCCGATACTCTGCGTGTGGAAGAGGTGGAAATGGGGGAAGACCCTACACAGGGTGATAGCCAGACCACCCTTGATTCGTCTTTTCAGCACCAATTGGAGGAGGAGGAGGAGGAGCAGGAGACGGTCTCTACCGCTGCACAGGGTAGCCATACGGCGTGGATGGGCTGAAGAGGAGGAAGAGGACGAGGAGGATATTGAGAGTCATGCTCCTGGTGGGGAGAGCGAAGCCTTGTCTGTTGGGTCTCTGGCACAAATGGCTGACTTCATGCTATGCTGCCTTTCCCGCGACCCTCACGTTATACGCATATTATGCAACACGGATTACTGGTTGTTCACCCTTCTCGACCCCCGCTACAAAGAGAACTTCCTATCTCTCATTCCTGTGCTGGAGAGGACAAGTAAAATGTTGCAATACCAGAAGGCCCTTGTCGAAAAATTGCTCCACAAATTTCCACTTGACAACGCTGGCGTAGTTCCTTGGCCAACCGAGGAGGGGAAACGAGAGGAACACACAGCAGTTCCAACAAAGGCAGGGCGACACTCTCCAAGGCCTGGGACAGTTTTATGCCACCCCGCCAGAACGCTCACCCTGATGAGCGGCCTAGTGTGACAAGGAGGGAAAAGTTTTGGAAGATGGTAAAGGACTGTGTCAATGTCCTCAGCGATCCCTCTGTGCCATATAATTATTGGGTGTCTAAGCTGGACACGTGGCATGAACTGGCGCTCTACGCCTTGGAGGTGCTGGCCTGCCCTGCCGCCAGCGTTTTGTCTGAGCGGGTATTTAGTGCCGCTGGGGGCATAATTACTGATAAGCGCATCCGCCTGTCAACTGACAATGCTGACAGGTTGACGCTTATCAAAATGAACAAGGCCTGGATTGCCCCTGACTTCTGTACTCCACCATAGGAAAGAGGCTTAACATGAAGGAACCTTAAATCTGGCTTTTAGGGTGTATTGAATATACTGTATTATCATGTACCCCTTCCTCTTCTCGTCCTCTTCCTCCTCTTCCTCCATCATATGAAACTGCTTATTAGGCTGCCCTCAAAGTCCACCAGCTGGGCCTGCACCCTAATTTTTTAGCCGGTCAGCTCACCAGCTGGGCCTGCAACATAATTTTTTGGCCTGTTAGCTCACCAGCAGGCCCTCAACCATAATGTTTTACACGCTCAGCTCACCAGCTGGGCCTGCACCCTAATTTTTTAGCTGGTCAACTCACCAGCTGGGCCTGCAACATAATTTTTGGGCCTGTCAGCTCACCAGCAGGCCCTCAACCATAATGTTTTACATGCTCAGCTCTGCTACATGTCACTTCTAATGTTTCAGCTAAGCGGCATGTCAAAAATAATTTTTAACACGCTCAGCTCTGCTACATGTCACTTCTAATGTTTCAGACGTTCAGCTAAGCGGCATGTCTCCCTTAAATCTTTTTTTGTCGGTCAGCTCGGCAGCAGAGTGTCACCCTTACATTTTTTGCACGGTCTGCTCGGCAGCAGCGTGTCAACCCTAAATTTGGGACAGTTTGACAAAGTGCGGTGGCAGCAGCATGTGTCCCTTAAATTTTTTTGGCGGTCAGCTTGGCAGCAGCATGGAGTCCTATTCCATTATTCATAGCTGAAGTATTCAGGCGACCCGGCCTGCTTTGAACACTCAAATTTTTTAAAAGTTAACGCTTCGGGCCCCCGGGACACTCAGTCAAGAGCATCGGGGAGGCGCCAAGAGGCAGGGGCTCGGACAGGCGGTAGATCGCCTCGCTCTATTGGAGCTGGAACTTTTTTATTTTATATAAAAGTACAAAACATTTTTTTACATAATCCTTAAAACCATAAACATAAACCCCTGCTGGCCTAGGCTCAGTCATACCACAGTTCATACAAACCACACAAACCCTATCTAACCTAATAAACCTAACAAACAACAAGACAAAATTACTCGACAAAACAACTGAAACCTAACCTACCGGCCCGACTGTAAAATATCCCCAAACCTAATGGATATAACAGAAAAATAGACTTATTCTGTCATATTAACATAATGAAACAAAAGGATAGACTTATCTCGTCATAATTAAAAATCAGACGATCTTGTCAAACCATAAACAAAAGCAAAAACAAAAGGCAAACTTTGCCGTACTTAGTGGTAAGGAAAATTATATATATATATATATATATATATATATAATTTTTTTATTTTTAATAAATTTTTACATTTTTTTTTCCAAACCACGCACTCTTAAACGCAACTCTTAAACTCCTTAACCTACTTAACTTACCTAAACTATCCCTAACCCCCTTACTATCTAAACCCTTCACCCAGGGCTGACCTCCGCCTCATGTCTATCATGTCCGCATAGTCCGAGGCCAGCCCTTCCTCCACAACCCACATCCAGTCCTTCGTCCCATGTCCTCCCATGTCCGCATAGTCCAGGACTGGATGCAGGTCTCCCCACACACACACGAAAAAAGACCCCCCCTCCCCAAACCCACCCAACCTAACTAATCCCAGCTTACCCTATGCTAAACAAACATAACATCATAACTACAAAACTACAACTGTACATAATCCCGAAGGCCCAAGTTTGGTCCTTTGCAAGCCTTTTTCAAAAACCAATCTCTGATTCCAAAACAAAAATCTAAGGTGATAGCCTCAGCCCACCACCAGGAAAGGTACGACTAGGCCTAGGGCACGCTAAAAGCAAAGCCTCTCCAGAGGAGAGAGGCCCTACTCGTGCCCAGCCTCTCGTACTTCAGAGAGCGTACCTTCACCAGGTCCCACAAGATGTTCCTACATACCTCATCCACCGGGAGGACTTTCTGCTGAGTAGAGACTAAACACTGTGCATTCCATGTGAAGAACTTAACCACTAAGCTAACTAAAAAAGCAGTGCATGGGTCCCTCCTACCCAGGTCTCTGAACACCCCATAGGCCCACTCCGCGTAGGAGAGGTTGGCTAACCTAGGCCAGCCAATGGAAGCACCCACCCGTTTGTATACCTCTGTATTAAAGGGACACTGAAGCAGGAAGTGCTCCATACTTTCCAGTATGTCGCCGCACTCCTCCCGGGGACAACCCCTTTCCTCGGAGTTCCTGTACTTCAAGTTGTCCCTTACATACAGCTTTCCGTGAAAGCAGCGCCAAGCCAAGTCCCAATACTTCAAGGGGATCCTTGCTGAATTTAACAAATGTAACCCCTTGTCTAGATCCCGGCTTGGGCAATCCTTAAGGGCCAGGGGCTTTTGGAAGTGGGACAACAAGACCCTCTCGTCAAGGGACCTCCTTGAAAGAGTCCTGATTTCCTTCACTTCCAAACCCCACCGGCGGATCACCTTCAGAATCGGGGTGACATAAGCCAGAAGATATCCGTGAGGCGTTCACAAGTCCTTCACTTGCCCTCCTATCTCCCATTCCTGGAAGAAAGGCCGAAACCACCCTTTGTAGGAGACTACCCACGGAGGAGCCCTCTCTGGCCAGAGGTTCGCCAGGATGATCTTAATGAAGGTGTTCACTAGGAACACCACAGGGTTGACCATACACAACCCCCTTAGTCTCCTTGTGCGGTATGCGGTTTGAGCTTGCTGTCCCAATTTTGGGTGGGACGCCTAGGACTTTGGATGAAGACTGAGGCCCTGGGAGGGTTTACGGGAGATCGAAAGATGGATTGCCCCCTCCCAGCCAGAGACTTTTGCACTTATCCCGGTTGATCATGGACCCAGAAGCCTCCGAGTAGCGGTCAACCTCAGACATCACGTATTCCGCCTCCCCTCCCGAGAACACGAAAACAGTGACGTTGTCGGCAGACGCTACCACCCTCAGAGTGGCTTCTGGTACCGCCGGATCCGTCCCGACTCCCGCCAACAGTCCACAATCGATCCTCTTAAGAAAGGGATCAATCGCGAACACTTATAAAAGCGGGCTTAGAGGACAACCCTGGCGGACACCAGACCCAACCTCAAAAGGGCGGCCAGACCAACCGTTCACCAGCGGGAAACTCTCCGCCTCTGCGTACAAGATCTTAAGCCAATCGACAAACCTCCCTGGCAGGCCATACTTCAGAAGGACCAACCAGAGGTACTCATGGTCAACCCGATCAAAAGCCTTTGCCTGATCCAAGGACAGCATGTACCCCTTCCAGCGGCCTGCTCTAATCTGTTCCACTGCCTAAAAGTGCTGCGGCCTGGAACTGACCAATGCTGGGCCCCGGAAAGGAGTTGTGGCGCAAACTTCACCAACCGATTGAACAGTATCTTGGCCAGAATCTTTCTGTCCGTATTCAGAAGCGCTATGGGACGCCAATTCTCAATATGGCTCGGATCTTTACCCTTTGATAGAAGGATCAGAGCTGACCTTCTCATTGACTTTGGCAGAGTGCCCGAGGATAGACACTCATTAAATACCTCAGTCAAGAGGGGAACTAAGGAGTCCTTAAAGGTCTTATAAAGCTCGGATGTTAAGCCATCCAGGCCCGGCGACTTCTTTGGGGCAAGCCCCTCGATCGCCAGGCTGACTTCCTCTTCTCTGATCTCTTCCACCAAAACGCCAAGGGAGAGGTTTACTCCTGGTTCAGGGACAGTTTCAGCCAGGAAAGCCGACATCCTGTCCCGATCCAGTTCCTTCTTTCCCAAGAGGTATAAGTAGAAGGATCTGATGACTTCCAGGATCCCTGATGTGGACCTGTTCAGAGATCCTGTACCGTCAATCAGTTCCGTCACCAGCTTACAACCAACTGACATCTTGCAGTTTCTGTAAGGGTCGGGCGAGCGGTGCCTCCCGAAATCCCTCTCAAAAACCAAAGATGCGTGCCTATCATACTGACACCTCTTGAGCAAAGATTTCACCCTAGAGATATCCTCGCAGCTACCTCCAGTCAAGACCAGATGCTCGAGTTTCCTCCTCAGACCCTGATACAGGAGGTACCTATCCAGACCTGAGGCTTGTGAGCTGGCAGAAGAACTTGGCCGCCCGATCTTTGAATATCTCCCACCACTCTGACTTACTATCACAGAGATCCAGTAATGGTACCTGACTCTGAAGGAAGTCCTCAAAGGATTGTCTCACCTCTGCTACCTCCAGGAGGGCCGAATTCAGCTTCCAGTACCCCCGTCCCATTTGGGGAGTCTCTGCAATGTTCAAAGAAAACATAATCAGACAGTGATCAGAGAACTCCATCTCCACAACCTTTAAAGGCGAGAAGGTAGCTTCCTCCTTTAAATAAAAGTAAAAGACCAAAATTCTGTCACGCCCGATGAAGGCAGATGATGGTATGTGGGAAACCGTACCCCCCAGACATTTAAGTTTGATATTAAATGTCCAGGCACCGGACCAAATGCCATACTCGTCCACGTTTTTGCTCGGGAAATCGTGGACTTCTCCATACCTCCCCAGCCAGGTCATGATGTCAATAGGAGAGAGCGACTCGTTACGGGTTAGCACGGTCACTCTCTTCACCTCAGTCTGGCGGGTTATCGCTTGCGCAAAGAAACCACGCCAGTCCGGCAGGTCCTTCACCAGCTCATATCCAGACCAGAAAAGCTCTAGGCCCTCTGGCCGGACAAAGCTGATGTCAAACTCCTTAGAACCATATGGATGTATCCATCCATGAAACCCATCCCAAGCAGGAGCTCCACCACCCTCTTTCTAGTGGGGCAGACTTCATTGCTATGCCACTTGAGACAGACTACATTCCGTCTGGCCTTCGGGACTGTTGGGGGTGAAGACCAGTTGGTCTCCACCCGATCTTCTCTCTGAAGGCTATCAGGCCATGCCTGTCTATCCAGAAGGACAGATCCACCTGCTTTCCCTCTACGGTGATGGTACTCTCCCCCTTTTTGAGGGCCTCCAGGAGTCGCCACTGCAAGTCACCGCTGCCAGACTCTGGAGGCGAGGAAGCCAACGGGAACAGCCCCCCTCCCCCTGCGGCCAAGGTCACTCTGGCATAACTTCTGCCAGGCACCATGGCCGAGGGAGAGGCAGTCGAACCGACGCCCTCCCCCCCATCTACTGTCTTATTGACCCCGGGAGTTGCCCCAGATCCCTCAGGGGAGGCTACACGGGGCCCATCAGCCGCTTCTACAGCGGCCGAGTGAACCCCACTCTCACCTCCCCATAGGGACACAGAGCAGCCTCCCTAATGACCCTAGTTATTTCCCTTATTATTTTATCGGGGACCACTTTTCCAGTGGCCTTACCCTCAACAGGGGTCACCCCTGACCCCGACGGGGGGGCTACATAGGTGGCACCTACCGCTTTTACAGCGGCAGGGCGACCCCTCACTTTCACCCCCCCACCAGGACCAGGAACAACCCCTGACGCAACACTGGATGACAACACCTCAATACCCTCCCCCTTGCATACCGCTGGACCATTGGGGACCGGTGGGACAACTGGGGTCTCAGCAGCCTTATTTTTGGCTGCGTCCTTAACCCCTTTATTAGACTTTTTATTTTTATTAAGTGTGTTCTGGTCCTTTTTGTGTTTTTGACTTTTAACTAGGACCTGTGCCTCTACCACCACCCGCTCCCCCCCTCACCTGAATCAGAGGAGGCAGGGGAGACAGAGGCAGAGGCAGCAGAGACACCGGCCCCCTCCACAGCCTTCCCAGTCTTTCCAATCTTCACAGGTTTGCTAGTCTTCTCTGGCTCACCTTTACATAGTCTACAGCCTCTGCGGCTGCTATACAGGGCTGGCGCGCTGTAGAACAACTGTTCCCAGGGACACCAGCCCTAGACTTGGCTTGGGAGCTAGCCACGCCCCTTCTTGACATTCTGCTCGCTGGCGAGCCTCCAGCACCACCCACAGGAACGCCGCCTGCCTCTCCGGCCACTCCCCCGCCACCTCCGCTCACTGCTAACCGGGACGCAGGAGTAGGAGGGGCTATAGAGGCGTCGGGAGCCAACAGAGCAGCGGGACAGGTAGGGGACAACTTCTGGGGATCTGGACCACCTGGGGCAACTGAGGGGGGGGCAGCAGCCTCATCGCACCGCCGCAGGTCCACCGTACACTTGTCCAGTGCACCTGGGACTGCGGCGGTGGGTGGGGCCACACCGGACGCAACTACTCCCCCCTCCCACTACTGGAGCCTTCAAGCTATTAGCCAAGCCTTCTCTACTGCCCCTGCTACTGCAAGCAGGGGCGGCGTCTTTACAGACAACCTGCGCCATCTTTATTTCTTTTACCTCAGGCCTATTACTCTCCCCGCTCCCATGCTCCGGTTCCATTACAGAAACCAGGCTAGGGGGGATAGCGGGAGCTGCTCCCTGGACCGACTTTGCAGCCGGCCCAGGGGGCAGCGGCTGAGTTACAAAAACATATCTCACATCTTCAGACTTCTGCTTCTTTGCCTTCTTGTTCTTCCTTTTCGCCACAGGCTCATCATCAGGGAGTTCATTGTTGAGGTAACGTATTTCCGCCATTAGTCAACCCCCAACCCCGCTGCCTTCAATGTCCTCTTCTTCAGAGCCAGTGTGGGGCAGACAAACCTGCTCCGCAGGGATTTGGGACATGGAGTTCTGCACCCCCGCACTGGCTCCTGTATTTTCCTCCTCCTCCTCTTCCTCATCCTCAGAGGACTCACTGACTTGCACTTTCCTCGCTTCATTTTCCAGCTTCTCTTGGAATGGACCACTGGTTTCATAAATTTCCATTCTTCTGTGCTCCAGTTTTTTAATCTCCTCCTTTAGTTTCTTTATTCTCCTGGAAATTTCCGGCCTCTTATTTCTAGAGGCTCTGTTAGACTTCAGTCTCTCCACCTTCAGCTGTCCCCTGTCTCTTTTCAGGGCC
Organism: Rhinella marina; assembly: GCA_900303285.1. Taxonomy (NCBI): domain Eukaryota; kingdom Metazoa; phylum Chordata; class Amphibia; order Anura; family Bufonidae; genus Rhinella; species Rhinella marina. Next base: position 12,077 of record ONZH01024772.1, on the reverse strand, counting down.
TTCCTGGACTCTTCGTACTCCTGGAGGTGAGCCATTATGCGGGAGCCAAAGGTGATCACTGACTCCTGGGGCCCCATGGTACCCCACTCGGTTACCGGGCCTGGCCCCCCTCCAGGAGCACTCTTTCCTCCGCAAGGAGGAAAATCCCTTTGCAAAGTACTGTTGAATCACAAACACACGGGAGCTCCACCAAAACACCTCCTCTAACCGCGGCTGCTGGCACCAGACTTGCCCTCCAATACATCCTCGTTAAAGGATTTGAAGTGTACTCATTCCAATTACAGGGCCTCAAAAGAGTCCTGTTTTGTTATTTTTCATCACTACCTCCCCGAGACGGGAGTGGGTAATTTGCGCGCCTGCTGCCTTCCTTGGATGTGGTAGCCGTTTCTTAGGCTCCCTTTCCAGGGGCCCTTTAAGAAGGTGACCCCCTGGCGATGGAGCGGAGAGCAAGAGTCGAACTGCCGGTGCGGCACATGCCGCTGGGGGGCCCTAGCCTCCCGCGGCGGATAACGAAAAAAGAAACAGTCGTCAGCGACTCTTAGCGGTGCGGTGGCAGCATCATGTGTCCCGTACATTGTTTTTTTCGGTCAGCTCGGCAGCAGAATGTCACTCTTAAATTTTTTGGACGGTCTGCGCAGCAGCAGCATGTCACCCCTATTGTTTTTGAGTGTCAGCAGCAGGCCATCAATGATAATTTTTCACGGATGTGTCTGATGCCCTCCTTTATGTGTAATACAGGGGGTATTGGAGTGCCTGATCCTTGTAATTTTTGGCAGCCCTTTCCCTTAGTGCATAGGCTTTATGAGTGTCGGAGTCCCACAATTATACCACAATGTGAATGAGGCCCTCCTTTATATGATATACCAGTTGTATGGGTGTGCCTCATCCGTGTAATTTTTGGCAGCACTTGCGCTTAACGTACAAGTAAATCTATGTTTCCTAACAATATTTCCTGTAAAATCGATGTTATCTTGGGTTTTGGGGGTATTTTTGTCGTTACGTAAAAGTGGCGTAATAATCGGACATCATCATTAATAGCAGCGACTTTGGTGTCCAAGATGCATCCAGACATCCTCCCCATGCTGTTCCCTAACCATTTTAGTGGTGTTTCCACTATTGTCTGACATTTCCCTATGAACCAGACACCCTCCCCTCTGCAGAGCATAGGGAAGAATTTTCATAACATTTCCGCAGCTAAATTTACACGTTACATGTGAATTTATTGCAGATTTTGCAGTGGATTTTCCACAATGTCACTGCATTGCAAAGGATGACATCTGTGGTGCAAACACAAAAAACAGGCACAAAAATAATAAACATCCTGTAACATATAAATAGATATGTGGATATACAGTACATGTCTGCAACTGTAGTACATACTTGGAAGTGTGGTGTGAATGCACTCCTATTATTTCATCCATTCCACAGGTTGCTTTTAAGTAGTGTGATACATATAGCTAAGTTTGCTCTTCCTCTCACTGGATGCCTGAGGCAACAATTGTAGCAACATGGTACATTGCTGTGGTGGGCGAGTACAGATATCTGTTGATCAAAATATATTTGCTAAGAACCTCATGTTTATTTATCATAACAAATGCGGTATTAGTTTATATACCAGTATATATTTAGTATTTAGTTTTTTATTATTTTTATTTTAATGTGGTGGAAATCTGCTGCAGATTTAAAAGCTGCACCAGAGGTCAAATATATTTTAGCATTGTGTGGATGAGATTTTTTTTTTTTTCTGTAAGGGGGCAGATATAAAATTTGGAGAGATTGATTTTGGTGAATTATAGAAGTCCATTTTGAAGTGAAGGATGGCATTGAGTTCATCCTTACTGGTATTTATTAATGACATAACACACCTGACCAATAGAATTCAAAGAGAAGTTTCACATCCTTTACCGACCAAAAGAGACTAAAACCAGTACCAATGGGAACCTGGTCGGATGTCCAGATAGAAGAAAATGATGAGAATATAACTGAAATCAATCAAAACGTCTTGGGACTGATAAAAGACTTCATCCATAATGAAATAGATGGGTACTTTTTATCTATTTACCTATCCCTGGGTATGATACCCAGAGGTTTGAGACTGTCTCTTAAACCATCCTTTTCTGATGACTATATCTTTTTGGAAAGATGGTTAAAAATTAGTGATGAATGTTCCAAAAACCTCATGCAAATTTCAATTACAAAATATAAGATACTCAGTTCAGGATTGGTGATCAAACTAAAAAGTTTCCTACACCTTAAAAATACCAGTAGAGAAAAATATACCACCTTATCTCAAAACAGGGAAGTCCTGAGGATATATAAATACAATGAGGTGAGAAATAAATGCAATAAACTTCGAAGAGACCTTCTTGACTATAGAAATAGACAAGTAAGGGCATGGGAGCGCAAACGCTCTATGATACAACAAATAGCCCCACCCATGCCCCCATCGGTCAATTTGACTAACAACGTAGGGACGTTTGAAACACCAACCCTCTCTAGCCAACACATATACACTTTGTCACGGAAGACCGGCGGCGCGCTCCCCGCTTGCAGCGCCGCCGGACTTCCGCTATCTCGGAGCGAGGACGCGACATGCGTCCTCGTCTCCATAGTGACGAGAGGCGGGGAGCGTCGGGCGCGCTTCCGGATGCTGCGTGCCCGGCGTCCCCGCCCCCCTAGAGACGAGCAGTGGGTGGTACTGAGCGCTGGCCCGGCAAGCCAGCGCTCAGAGTGTATTAAATATTATAAGTTGCCCTTATGTATTGGGTCATGTGGCGCTGGCCACGCCACATGGCCAAATTTGTGCATATTTGAGCGCTGGTCACGTTTGGCCAGCGCTCATTATGCAAATGAGGTCATGTGACGCTGGCCCCGTCACATGACCCATTGGAGGGCTATTTAAAGCAGTCCAGTTGCCCTCTCAAATCGCCTGTGATTAGTTACCCCTTTGATCAGTGCTCGTGCGACCTTTTGTGCTTGGACAGTTACTTGGATTTGGACTTTTGGATTTTGGACTTGACCTCTCTCTTGTTTCACCCCCTGGTATTTACGTGACCTCCTGTGTTTGACCCGGCTTGCTGACTACTCTTCCATTGTATTTGTCCTGTCTGTGTTGGGTCTGTCCCTGTGTTCCCTTTCCCTCCTGCGCACTTATCCAGTGTAGGGACTGCCTTCGTGGTTGTCCGCGGCTACCTAGGGCCGACTGAGGCAAGTAGGCAGGGAAAGAAGGAGGGGTTCAGCGCAGGGCTCACCACCCTTGTCTTCCCCTCGTGACAGAATCACAGGCCACAAAAAATTTATGGAGCAGTTGCGGGCTCTCACGGACCAGGTTCAAGGGATGGCCCAAGCGATCCAGGATCTGGCCGAGAGGCTCCAGCATCAGGAGCAGCTCCAATCCGTACCAATAGTGGCTCCCTCTACATCCAGCCCCATCGTGGAGCCTCATGTTAAGCTGCCGGATCGATTTACGGGGAACCGGAAGACCTTCCGTTCCTTTAAGGAAAGTGTGAAATTATATTTCCGCTTACGCCCCCACTCCTCGGGTTCCGAGCAGCAGCGGGTGGGAATAATAATTTCCTTGCTGCAGGGTGATCTGCAGGAGTGGGCCTTTTCGTTACCCCCTGACTCCCCTAGTCTGCTGACTGTGGACGCGTTTTTTCTGGCCTTAGGCCTGTTATATGAGGAGCCCGACTTGGCTGCAGTTGCTGAGTCTCAGCTCAGGGACATTCGGCAGGGTAACCGTCCAGTAGAGGATTATTGCGCAGAGTTTAGGAAGTGGTGTGTCTCTTCTGGATGGAATGACCCAGCCTTAAGAAGTCAATTCCGGGTGGGGTTGTCTGACCAACTGAAAGACCTTCTGGTATGTTATCCCACTCCTGATTCCTTAGAGGCGACCATGACCTTAGCCATTAAGCTAGACCGACGGGTGAGAGAGAGACTGAGGGAACGTTCTAGCATCCCTCAGGTTGCCGTTTTGCCTGAAAATCCTCTTCCAAGTCCATCTCCTACCAGAGTTCCTGAGGAGCCCATGCAGTTAGGTGGAACCGTAAGGTACCAGAGACGCCTAAAGGGAGCCTGTTTTTACTGCGGTGAAACGAACCACTGGCTCCAGCAGTGTCCCAAACTTCCGCCCTCTAGGAGATCTCCAGCGGGAAGTAAGGTAACTCCTGCGGTGGTAAGAAGGAAAGTTTTGCTACCTGTCTCTGTTACCTATGATCAAATTAAGGGGGTTGGTCAAGCATTTGTTGATTCAGGTTCTGCCGTTAATTTTATTAATTTTGATTTTTTACAATCTGTGGGTATTCCGCTAGTTCCTTTAAGGGAGGTAATTCAAATCATTGCTTTAGATTCCACACCATTAAATAATGGGAGAGTGGAGTTTTGTACCCCCGAGCTTTCCTTAACGGTGGGAATTTCCCATACTGAGACTTGCTCCTTCCTTGTCCTAAGGGATTTACTCGCTGACCTCGTTTTAGGTCTGCCGTGGTTACAGGACCACAACCCTGTGATCAACTGGCCTGCAGGTGAATTAGAGAAATGGGGAGGTGATTGTTCCAAATGTTGCAAATCAGTATTGCAGCTTGGAGGTACCACTGAGTCTCTTACCCTGCCCGGATATATCAGAGATTTTCAGGATGTATTCTCCATGTCCGAGACTGAGTTCCTTCCTCCTCACCGGAAATATGATTGTGCCATTGATATTATTGAGGGTTCTAAGTATCCTAAGGGCCGTATTTACAATCTCTCCACTCCTGAGCGTCAATCCATGAGGGATTATCTTAAGGAGAGTCTGGCCAAGGGTCACATCCGGCCTTCAGTTTCCCCCATGGGGGCTGGATTTTTCTTTGTTGGTAAGAAGGATGGAGGATTGAGGCCCTGTATTGATTACAGGGAACTTAACAAGATCACGGTCAAAAACAGGTACCCGCTGCCCCTTATCCCTGACTTACTGAACCAGATTCAAGGCGCCTGCTGGTTCTCTAAGCTGGATTTGAAGGGAGCTTATAACCTGATTAGAATCATTGAGGGGGATGAATGGAAGACGGCCTTCAATACCCCTGAGGGGCACTATGAGTATTTAGTAATGCCCTTTGGGCTAAGCAATGCACCCGCGGTGTTCCAGAACTTTGTTAATGACATTTTTAGACCTTTTGTTGGGAGGTTCATGATTGTCTACATTGACGACATCCTTATTTTTTCGGCAGATTGGAAATCTCACGTTTCTCATACCAGGCAGGTGTTAGAGGTGTTACGTGAGAATAAACTATTTGTCAAAGGGGAGAAGTGTATCTTTGGCGTTCAGGAGGTGGCCTTTTTAGGATACATTTTGACCCCTTTTTCTTGCAAAATGGACCCAGCTAAGGTGCAGGCCATCCTTGATTGGGTGCGACCCTCCTCCCTTAAGGCGCTCCAACGATTTTTAGGATTTGCGAACTTCTATCGCAAATTTATTAGAAATTTTTCGTTGGTGATCAAACCAGTTACGTCTGTATTTTTGGACCACATAATTAAATTGCATGGTATTCCAGAGAATATTGTATCGGACAGGGGGGTGCAGTTTGTGTCTAAATTCTGGAGAGCTTTCTGTAAGAGGATTGAAATATCTTTGTCCTTTTCGTCGGCCTTTCATCCGGAAACCAATGGTCAGACTGAGCGTCTTAATCAATCTGTTGAGCAGTATCTCAGATGTTATGTGACAGATAACCAGCTTGTGTGGGCCAGATACCTGTCTCTGGCCGAATTTGCTATTAATAACCGAGTGAATTCCTCTTCTGGGGTTTCACCTTTCTTCTGTAATATGGGCTTTCATCCGCGCTTTGGTTCCTTTTCCTCATCCTCTTCGGTTGTTCCACAGGTCAATGTTTTTTCTCAAGAACTGTGCACAGTTTGGGCACAGGTTCAGTTGAACCTGGAAAAGGCCCAAGGTATCCAAAAAACAAAGGCTGATAAGAGACGTTCTAAGGGTGTGAATTTCAAGGTGGGGGACATGGTATGGTTGTCGACAAGAAATCTACGCATGAAGGTACCATCTTATAAGTTTGCGCCTCGCTTCATTGGTCCATACAGGATCACCAAGGTGATCAATCCGGTATCGTTTGAATTATGTTTGACTCCCTTCGCGTTCGTAATGTTTTTCATATGTCCTTGCTGAAACGTTATGTTGCTCCCGTTGGTCCAGAGGAAAAATCCTCGCCTCTGGTCGAGGTGGAGGGTCAAGTGGAGCACGAGATTGCTAGAATCATTGATGTGAGGAGGGTTCGGAATTCCTTTCAGTACCTGGTACACTGGAAGGGGTTCGGGCCGGAGGACAGGTCTTGGGTGCCCTTGACCAGGATGCATGCAGATTCACTCATCCGGAAATTCCATCTGCAGCATCCTGATAAACCTGCTCCCGCTGGTAAGGGTCCGGTGGCCCCTCGTGAAGGGGGGGGGTACTGTCACGGAAGACCGGCGGCGCGCTCCCCGCTTGCAGCGCCGCCGGACTTCCGCTATCTCGGAGCGAGGACGCGACATGCGTCCTCGTCTCCATAGTGACGAGAGGCGGGGAGCGTCGGGCGCGCTTCCGGATGCTGCGTGCCCGGCGTCCCCGCCCCCCTAGAGACGAGCAGTGGGTGGTACTGAGCGCTGGCCCGGCAAGCCAGCGCTCAGAGTGTATTAAATATTATAAGTTGCCCTTATGTATTGGGTCATGTGGCGCTGGCCACGCCACATGGCCAAATTTGTGCATATTTGAGCGCTGGTCACGTTTGGCCAGCGCTCATTATGCAAATGAGGTAATGTGACGCTGGCCCCATCACATGACCCATTGGAGGGCTATTTAAAGCAGTCCAGTTGCCCTCTCAAATCGCCTGTGATTAGTTACCCCTTTGATCAGTGCTCGTGCGACCTTTTGTGCTTGGACAGTAACTTGGATTTGGACTTTTGGATTTTGGACTTGACCTCTCTCTTGTTTCACCCCCTGGTATTTACGTGACCTCCTGTGTTTGACCCGGCTTGCTGACTACTCTTCCATTGTGTTTGTCCTGTCTGTGTTGTGTCCGTCCCTGTGTTCCCTTTCCCTCCTGCGCACTTATCCAGTGTAGGGACCGCCTTCGTGGTTGTCCGCGGCTACCTAGGGCCGACTGAGGCAAGTAGGCAGGGAAAGAAGGAGGGGTTCAGCGCAGGGCTCACCACCCTTGTCTTCCCCTCGTGACACACTTATTCTAAAGTGGTCAAAAAAACACAGAAAGGGGGAATAATCTATAATAGCAAAATCAATAAAGAGGGAACTGGACACATCAATTTGAACAAAAAAGGTCAACACAAAGATAATAAAAACTACAGTACACTTACCTACAAAACCCCTACAGTTAAAAAGACCCTATAATCAATATACCAATACAAGCATCCAAAATACGCACTAAGGATCAATCCGACCGAAGGATACACCCCGGACTTACTCCTGTACCAGAACCATCCACATCATTCAAAAAGGGAACAATAATGTTCGGCCACAACCATTGGCGACCCATAATAGTGAATTGATCAATGCAGGTACAAATAGTGGATCAGAATCAGACGGCGAAACCAGAGGGTTCCAATTAGAGATGAGCGAGCACTAAAATGCTCGGGTGCTCGTTATTCGAGACAAACTTTTCCCGATGATTGTGTGCTCGTTTCGAGTAACGAACCCCATTGAATTCAATGGGAGACTCGAGAATTTTTGCAGGGGACCAAGGCTCTGCCTAGGGAAGGCTGGGTGAAAGCCTGGAAACATCAGAAAATGATGGAAACACCACGGAAATGGACATGAAACAGCAGGGGCAGCATGCATGGATGCCTCTGAGGCTGCCTAATCCCACCATTACCCCAAATTCTCCTGCAACAGCCTGGTGGTTACCCTTATTACAATTGTGCTCACCCAGACCAAGAAAGGCGAGGCACATGCCCATCACATGTTAGGGAAGCACCCAACTAGGTGCAACGAAGGTCCATCACTGTCACGAATCAGCAGGTGTGGACCCACTGTGCCTCGTGCCCTACCTCCTCTAAGGGCGTTGTCTAAGTGAACCCCTCGTTCTTCACAATACCCCTGATGGTGGGGATAGACTTTCCGAGGGGAACACCAGGTCGCTACCTCCTGAGGAGGGTCGGGACACAAGGCAGCTGGTCCAGGGGGACACCAGCGATGGTACCTGTAGTACAGCGGTGGTCAACAGGCCGGGTCGAATCCAGGAGAGGTAATGCAGGACCAAGGAACGAGACAGAAGCAGAGTCAGACAGGCAAAGGATCCGGGTTGGCAACGGGAAGGTCAATGCAAGCAGGCGAGGATCAGGCAGGTAGCGGAGTCAATTAGCAAGGCACGGGTCAGAACACAGGAACACAAGCAGGATCAGGTATCACCAGAATGAAGGGTAGGACCTTGACACTGAGGCATCTAGGGAGAGGGCGGAGCAGCATAAATAGGTCCAAGGTTGGTCAAAGAGGACATGTGACCAACCCACATGACCTAGCATGGTCACATGATCAACCAGCTCCAGCCCAGAGGGAGGGACATAATACAGGGCAGTATGGAAGCTCTGGAGTGGAACATGCAACAGCACTACACAGCCAGTGCTCAGGACTGCAGCAGTGAATGGAAAGCTCACCGCTGGACACGACTCCCAAAACGGCAGCGGTAAGCAGGGGTACAGCGGCGCACAGCAGCCGCTGTTACAATCACCCATGCCCATGCTGGCACTGCTCTCCTATCCCCAGCCACACGATGCAGGCATAAGCCTGACACAGCATGGCGGTGACACCAACAAGTGACCAAGTTAGATGAGGTAGCTGGTGAAGCACCCAAAAATTTAGCCTGACACAGCATGGCGGTTACACCACCAATGACTTTGTCCGACTGAGAATGCAGTGAAATGGCTTTTGTTGAGCCTCCAAAATTTTTTTTCTTTTCCGAGTACATAAAGTCGACCCTCAGCAAAAAAAAAATTTTTTAAATGTTGGTACTTGCGCCTCCTGAAAAATTGTTTTGGACTGTCTGTTTGACGCTCCTGAAACATTGTTTTACACTGTCTGTAGTTGACGCTGTGGAAAAATTGTTTGGAGAGAGGGCCTATAGGTAGCCCTCCGGAAAAATTGTTTAGAGAGAGGGCCTGTAGGTGGACCTCCGGAAAAATTGTTTGGAGAGAGGGCTTGTAGGGGGCCCTCCGGAAAAATTGTTTAGAGAGAGGGCCTGTAGGTGGACCTCTGGAAAAATTGTTTAGAGAGAGGGCCTGTAGGTGGACCTCCGGAAAAATTGTTTGGAGAGAGGGCCTGTAGAAGACCTTCCGGAAAAATTGTTTAGAGAGAGGGCCTGTAGGTGGACCTCTGGAAAAATTGCTTGGAGAGAGGGCCTGTAGGGGGCCCTCCGGAAAAATTGTTTAGAGAGAGGGCCTGTAGGTGGACCTCCGGAAAAATTGTTTAGAGAGAGGGCCTGTAGGTGGACCTCCGGAAAAATTGTTTGGAGAGAGGGCCTGTAGGGGGCCCTCCGAAAAAATTGTTTAGAGAGAGGGCCTGTAGGTGGACCTCCGAAAAAAATGTTTAGAGAGAGGGCCTGTAGGTGGACCTTCGAAAAAATTGTTTGGAGAGAGGGCCTGTAGGGGGCCCTCCGGAAAAATTGTTTAGAGAGAGGGCCTGTAGGTGGACCTCTGGAAAAATTGTTTAGAGAGAGGGCCTGTAGGTGGACCTCCGGAAAAATTGTTTGGAGAGAGGGCCTGTAGAAGACCTTCCGGAAAAATTGTTTAGAGAGAGGGCCTGTAGGTGGACCTCTGGAAAAATTGCTTGGAGAGAGGGCCTGTAGGGGGCCCTCCGGAAAAATTGTTTAGAGAGAGGGCCTGTAGGTGGACCTCCGGAAAAATTGTTTAGAGAGAGGGCCTGTAGGTGGACCTCCGGAAAAATTGTTTGGAGAGAGGGCCTGTAGGGGGCCCTCCGAAAAAATTGTTTAGAGAGAGGGCCTGTAGGTGGACCTCCGAAAAAAATGTTTAGAGAGAGGGCCTGTAGGTGGACCTTCGAAAAAATTGTTTGGAGAGAGGGCCTGTATGGGGCCCTCCGGAAAAACTGTTTAGAGAGAGGGCCTGTAGGTGGACCTCCGGAAAAATTGTTTGGAGAGAGGGCCTGTAGGGGGCCCTCCGAAAAAATTGTTTAGAGAGAGGGCCTGTAGGTGGACCTCCGAAAAAAATGTTTAGAGAGAGGGCCTGTAGGTGGACCTTCGAAAAAATTGTTTGGAGAGAGGGCCTGTAGGGGGCCCTCCGGAAAAACTGTTTAGAGAGAGGGCCTGTAGGAGGACTTCCGGAAAAATTGTTTAGAGAAAGGGCCTGTAGGGGGCCCTCCTGAAAAATTGTGGTAAAAGAGTGCCAGTTGGACCTCTAAAAAATTGCGTTTTTGGGTCAGCGTTAGGCAAAGACAACAAGGAGGAGGAGGAGGAGGAGTAGAGAAGAGGAATCGGATACATAAGTAATGTTAATCTTTAGCTGCTTTCCCCCGGAGGAGATTTGAATTCCGGTGAAATCCAAGCTTTGTTCATTTTAATAAGCGTCAGCCTGTCAGCGCTGTCAGTTGACAGGCGTGTACGCTTATCGGTGATGACGCCACCAGCTGCACTGAATACCCGCTCTGACAACACGCTAGCGGCAGGGCAGGCCAGCACCTCCAAGGCGTACAGCGCCAGTTCAGGCCACGTGTCCAGCTTTGAAACCCAGTAGTTGTATGCAGCAGAGTGATCGCTACGGACGTTGGTATGGTCAGCTAGGTACTCCCTCACCATCTTTCTGTAAAGCTCAACCCTACTCTGCCGAGACTGGGGACAGGTGACAGTGTCTTGCTGGGGTGGCATAAAACTGGCAAAGGCCTTGGAGAGCGTTCCCCTGCCAGTACTGGACAAGCTGCCTGCTCGCCTCCTGTCCCCCGCTAGTTGGCCCACAGAACCACGCCCTCTGCCGCTAGCGGCATCAGATGGGAAGGATTGTTTCAGCTTGTGCACCAGGGCCTGTTGATATTGATTCACTCTCATACTCCTTTCCTCTACAGGGATGAGAGTGGAAAGGTTCTGCTTGTACCGTGGGTCCAGGAGAGTGAACACCCAGTAATCGGTGTTTGAAAAAATGCTTCTAATGCGAGGGTCACGGGATAGGCAGCCTAACATGAAGTCTGCCATGTGCGCCAGAGTCCCAACACGCAAGAATTCCCTCTCCTCACTGGCCTGACTCTCCATTTCCTCCTCCTCCTCCTCCAAATCCTCCTCTTCAGCCCATACACGCTCAAGAGTTAAGAAGGACTGAGCACTGGTACCCTCTTCTGTCTCGCAGACATTCTCCTCCTCTTCCTCCTCATCCTCATCCCCCTCCTCCGATACGCGCTGAGAAACAGACTGGAGGGTGCTCTGGCTATCAAGCGACGTATCTTCCTCCACCGTCTCTTGTGACAAGCGCAAAGCATCCGACTTCATGCTGAGCAGTGAGTTTTTCAACAGGCAAAGCAGCGGGATGGTGAGGCTGATAATGGCGCTATCGCCGCTGACCATCTGTGTTGACTCCTCAAAGTTGGTCAACCCCCCGGCAGATATCAGACATCCACGTCCACTCCTCATTGTAGACTTGAGGAATCTGAGTGACCTGACTACCAGTTCTGGTGGAAGTTGACATCTGGCAGTCTACAATCGCTCTGCGCTGCTGGTAAACTCTGGAAAACATGTTTAATGTCGAATTCCTTCTGGTGGGCACGTCGCACAACAGTCGGTGAGCGGGCAGTTGTAGGCGGCGCTGCGCTGCCCTGTGAGTGGCAGCATTTGTGGTCGACTTGCGGAAATGCGCACAGATGCAGCGCACCTTGGTGAGCAAATCAGACAGATTGGGGTATGTCTTGAGGAACTGCTGAACTATTAGATTGAACACGTGGGCCAGGCATGGCACATGTGTCAGTCTGCCGAGTTGCAGAGCCGCCACCAGGTTATGCCCGTTGTCACACACAACCATGCCTGGCTTGAGGTTAAGCGGTGCTAGCCACAGATCAGTCTGTGCCATGATGCCCTGTAACAGCTCTTGGGCGGTGTGCCTTTCGTCACCTA
>ONZH01024771.1:0-84936 GCA_900303285.1 Rhinella marina | reverse complement strand
ATAGGGTACCACTATCAGTCCCTGGGCCACACCTCCAGTGAACCCTGCTGGACTGACTCTACAGTGGTCCCTGGTCCCAGACCACTTACTTGAGGTCTGAGTCCAAGGGAGGCTGTGCCGCCTGCTCCTTGAGCATTCAGACTGTCAGCCACTAACACCACCTGAAACCCCTGACTGGATGTGGCCAGAATTGACAAGACTACCATGTCCTCTGTCAGTTCCTCAGGACCTGTCTCCTGGCCTTCATCTGACTCTGTAGCCACTTAGTTGGAAGGGGGAAAGCAATCAGACCCCTGAGGGGCCCCAGGGCTCCCACTGCATGTGACAGCAGCTATGGCTGCCGCCACTGGTAGCACCTGCTTCCCCTTGGCTTCTGACCAAGTTGCCAGTCCAGACAGACTAACCTGGCCCTCTGACATCCCAGTTGTGGCCCACGGTGAGGGGTTGAAAATTGTCAAGTGACCTCCCACCACCCCTATATAGCACAGTGGACAGTTTCCAGGTTGACAACTGGGATGGGTCCCTCAGACACTGGGGACAGTGGCCTTGGAGTTTCCTGGCTCTCAGCAAAGCCTGCATGTGATTGGCTCAGCTCTGGAGCTTCTTCCGGTACGTCTTAGGGGTCAAATTGTACTGCTGGACCAGAGCCTGCTTGATATCCTCATAGCTCAGGATGGTCTTGCTGGGCAGATACATGATTACCAGGGCTTTATCCCCAAGACCCCGCGTTAGGAATCGTATCCACTGATCCTCCGGCAGCTGGTACTTATGACAGGCAGTTTCAAATGCCAACAAGGTGTCCAAGTCTCCATCTTTGTCTAGCAGGGAGGAGTCCTCTGCCCATAGCTTCAGGACCTGGATCTCTGGAGACTCATCTGGCTGGGGATGGCTGCTGGAGTTGCAGCTGTAGCACTTGCAGTTGGTGCTTGCACTCTGCAGCTTCTACTTGCTTGAGATATTCTGCCAAGAGAATCTTGAAGGTGGCCCAATGCCCCACCTGGAGATGGACCACAGCAGCTTGCAGGATGACATTTGAGCATGTCTGGGTACAGGCAGGTGATGGGCAGCCCAATGCAGGATGGGCCGCTGGCACCGGGCTTCTTGGGAATCTTTGGCTGGGCTCCCTCTCACCTGGCTCAGCATCACCTCCCCTTATCTGGACTGCATCTTCCATGCCAGTCATAGCCTCAGCCATCTCCTTAGCCTCTCTTGTGCTATTGGCCATCAATGCCACAGATGATCACCAAGACTGCAATCTGATACACACACCTTATTGTATTTGCACTCCGACTGTCTAGTGTTGTGCTGGTGGATATGATGTTCCACACCCCCTCAGCACAGTTTCACAGACTCCTCCTGTCCACAGGCACAGGAAGGGAAAGGGTAGTCCTCACAATCCCTGCGTGGCACTATACTCACAATCCTGACCGGCTGATTCCTCACAGGCACAATGGGGCATTACTATCAGGGCACTTAACACTATGCACTCTGGCAGATATTTCCATAGTCAGGACTGTTAAGGCCCTTTTAGACGGGTCGATGTGTCTCCCTGCCCGAGCGCCGATCAGCAACATCGGCGCTCATGCAGGGAGCCTTTACACGGTCCGATGAATCGAGCGCCGGGCCGCACGAGTGATCGTTGTATCACTCGTGTGGCCAGGAAGCTCCATACTGTCAGGCGCACATCGCCTGTTTACACAGGGTGATGTGCGCCCGACAGATTGGATCTTTTGTACAAACCAAAATATCCAATCAGCCGACGAAAGAGCGTTTTGCTCGTTCGTCGGCTGATTTGGGCCACTTTTACACGGGCCGATTATCGGCACTAGCGTTCCTAGGAACGCTTTTTCGGCTGATAATCGGCCCGTGTAAAAGGACCTTTACTGTGGGGGCACCTGGCACAGTAATAGCTTAGCACAATTATTTTTGCGGGTCCTTATAGTTACACTTAGTGTTGGACACTGCTTGCAATTTTTTAGGACACTGCCAATTATTGAAGGGTATCTGTGTGGTACAAGTATTTTCAGGGGGAATGTTTCTGTAGGAAAGTATTGAGAAGCACAGCAGGCACTGTATTACAGGCACTGTATTACTACAACCCTCTATTATTCCCCCTATTTATTGCAACCGGAGCCAAAGCCTGGGGTCCAACCGTTTCCAGGTAGGAGCACCGTGACACACCAGAGACATTTTAGGCCACACAAATATACCACTCCGGCATTCTGCACTTGGGACGAGCGTTTCAACACACTAAGGCCTCATTCACATGTCCACAAAAATTGCCCGCATCCGATCCGCAGTTTGCGGACCGGGTGCGGACCCATTCACAGTCAATGGGGCCGCAAAAGATGCGGAAGGCACACTATGTGCCGTCCGCATCCGCACTTCCGTTCCGTGGGTCCGGAAAAAAATAGAACATGTCCTATTCTTGTCCGGATCCACGGACAGGAAAAGGCATTTCTATCATGTGCGTTCCGCAAATTGCGGACTGCACATGGGCCGCTGTCCGTGTTTTGCGGATCCGCAAATTGTGGATCCGCAAAACACGGACAACACCAAACGGAATGAGCCCTTAGTGGGCCCTGGAGGGAGGGTTGACCGTAGCAAAATTGGCCTTCCGCTTTGTTGCAAATGTAAAATGCGTACGTGCTATTTCAATCTGCAGGCCACACAGGAACTTTCCTTCAGTTCCATTTACCACTGCGAAAACTGCCCTGAAAATCCTGACCTCTGCATGCAGGAGTGTTTAAGAATCTACCTCCCATCCATGGAATATTAACTTAATTTCATCCTGGATGCACGCTGTAATTTTAACACCTTATTACTTTCTCATACAGTTTCCAAAATGGGGTCAGTTTTTGGGGTTTCCACTCTAGGGTCACTTCAGGGTGTCTTCATATGTGACATAGCTCCCAATTACCATTCCAGCTAAATCCACTCTCCAAAAGCCATATGGTGCTCCTTCTATTCTGAACCCTGCTGTGCGCCCATACATCAGTTTCTGACCACATATGGGGTGTTTTTGTAAACCACAGAGTAATAAACATTGAGCTTTGTTTGGCTGTTAATCTTTGATGTGTTGCAGGAAAAATAGATTAAAGGGGAAAATCTGCTAAAAGTGAAATGTTGAAATTTCATCCCCATTTTCCTTTAATTCTTGTGGGACACCTAAAGGGTTAACTAAGATTGTAAAATCAGTATTGAATAGCTTGAGGTGTGTAGTTTCTAAAATGGGGTGATTTATAGGTGGTTTCTACTATGTAAGGCCCAACAAAGTGACTTCATAACTAGAGATGAAAGAGCATGCTCGAGTGCCATTTTCGCGTATTTGTGTACGCATTTTAAAATTGGTACGCTAATACATACGCATATTTTAATCTGTACACAAATGCGTACACATAACGAACAAATTGTTAAAATGCGTACGCATTAATGTACAGATTAAAATATGCGTATGTATTAGCGTACCAATTTTAAAATGCGCGAATACGCGAAAATGGCACTCGAGCATGCTCGCTCATCTCTATTCATAACTGAACTGGTCTTTAAAAAATTGGGTTTTGAATTTTTTTTTTTTAATTTTAAGATTTGTTTCTAAACTTCTAAGTCTTCTAACGACCCAAAAACAGAACATGTCATTTACAAAATGATCCAAACATGAAGTAGACATATGGGGAATGTATCGTAATAACTATTTCAGGAGGTATTACTTTCTATTTTAAAAGTAGAGAAATTGAAATTTGGAAAGTTGAAAATTTAGTATTTTTTTTATAAATAAAAATGAAATATTTTGACTCAGATCTACCACTGTCACGAAGTACAATATGTGACGAGAAAATCTCAGAATGGCCTGGATAAGTAACAGCGTTTTAACGTTATCACCACATAAAGTGACACGTCAGATTTGCAGAAAATGGCCTGGGTGAAAAATGGCATGGTCCTGGAAGGGTTAAAAGTAAAATAAATAAAAAAATAAATAAACTGGAAAATAAAAATGATTTAAAATTTTTTTTAAAAAAAATACAAAATAAAAAGAGAGTTTACTGGCATTTAAATTACAATGAAAGTACGGACATATGGAAATTTATGGCCGAGAAAAAAGAAAGGGCAAATACTTCTGTATTTAATGATATTAGTAAAGACATAGTACAAAAGAATATTTCACAAATTACAATGGTAGATACCTTTAACCCTTTCTACCCCGGAGGTTTTTCTTTTTTTTCGTTTTGCGCTCCCTGCCTTCACACAGCCATAACTTTTTTATTTTTCTGTTCACATAGCTGAATGAGGGCTTGTTTTTTGCGGGATAAGTTGTACTTTCCAACGCCACCTTTTAATATTGCATATGATGTAGTGGCAAGCGGGAAAAAAAATCCAAATTGGGTGAAATTGCAAAAAAAAAACCGCAATTCTGGCACAGTTTTACGGGTTTTTTATTTAGAGCGTTCGATGTTCATTAAAACTGACCAGTTACTTTCATTCTACTGGTCAGTACGAATCCGGCGCTACCTAATATGTATAGTTTTTCTTGCATTTTGATAGTGATAAAATAATTATAAGGCTCCATTCACACGTCCTGTTTTTCTTTCCTGATTCGATCCGGATCCATTCATTTCAATGGAATTTTTATTTTATTTTTTACATATTTTGACCCCTATATCTTTTTGGTATTTATGTGTAGGGAGCTGTATGGGGTCTCATTTTTTGCAGGACGATCTGAAATTTTTATTTATACTATTCTGGGGTGTGTATGACTTTATTTAATTCTTTTTAGAAAAGAAACCAACAAAAAATGGCGAATCGGCCATTTTGACGCTTTTTTTTCCGTTTCGCTTTTTTCCATATGGGAAAGAAATTTTGATAATATGGGCGTTCCAGATAAGTCCTGACCGGCAGGACATTTATAATCAATGGGTAGTCGGGAACTGGTTAAAACACAGAAAGAAAAAAGTGTGTGAAGGAAGTCTGGATGAACAGAATGACTCCCAGAGTGCCACCTGCTTTATCCGCTCTTGGCTCTATTGGTTGGCTAAGTTGCCCAACTGTGGGTTAACACAAACGTACAATATGCCCTAAACCCCTTAACCACTTCAAGTCTGCCCATTGACTATAAACGTCCTTGAGCTTTGCCCCCTGTGTGCAGCACCTGTACATAGAAGCTCCATGACTCAGCTGCCTCCTGACAGCCAAGAACATGGAGCTTTAACCTGAGACCTTTTTTCCTGGTCTACAGGCTTTTAATCACTCTGACAAGCTGTCAAAGCCATCAGAAATGCTTGTACTATCTCCCTCTCATTACTGCCGGTCACAGAGCAGTTTACAACTACATATTGGGTGTTTTTGCAAACTTCAGAATCAGGACAATAAATATTCAGGTTTGATTTGCGGTTTACCCTTGCTATCTTATAGGAAAAATGAATTAAAAATTGAAAATCTGCGAAAAAATATATATATATTTAAATTTCACCTTCCTTCTGTTTTAATTCTTGTGGGAAATCTAAAGGGTTAACAAATTTTGTAAAATCAGTTTGGATTACATTGGGGGCTGTAGTTTCTATAATATGTTCATTTATGGGAGGTTTCTATTATTTAAGCCCCTCAAAGTCACTTTAGAACTGCAAAGGTCCTTTAAAATTAACTATTGGAAATTTTCATGAAAATCTTAAAAATTACATCTAAAATTTGAAGCCTTCTAACGTCCTAAAAAAATAAAATTACATTTCCAAAATTATGCCAACATAAAGTGGACATATGGTGAATGTTGATTAATAACAATTTTATTAGATATCCCTATGCAACTCAAAAGCAGGGAAATTCATATTTAAAAAATTGTGATTTTTTTTCCCCCAAATTTTCAGTAAATTTTGATTTTTTATAAATAAAGGTAAAACATATTGACTCAAATTTACCATTAACATGAAGTACAATGTGTCATGAGAATAGCTTGAATAAGTAAAAGTGTTCTAAAGTTATTACCACATGAAGTGACACATGTCAGATTTGCAAAATTAGGCCTGGTCTTGAAGTGGTTAAAGGGGTTGTCTCACAAAAAATATTACAATCTGTAATGGGAACGGAAGGGAAAGGAAATCGAATGTAAGGCACTATACAAGTTCACGGCATCAGGTAAACTTCAGAACATTCATTTGGCACATTGTCAGTGGCACACTCCAGAGATGATACCTGGTGCCCCCCTACCCACAGCGACCCTCAGCACAGTAGAAGAGGAGCTAAGTTACTGGGCTCATCCTGAGCATCAGCTGGGGCTGGAGGGCGAGCCCTGATCTAGTTCCTGCACATGGTGCTCCGGGTGCTGTAGAGTGTGGGCAGCACCCACTGTGAGAGCTCCCCTGTGCAGATGGTGTGTGCACATATAGTTAGATTGCGCGCTGCAGTTTCAGAGCGGTGTGCTGAATGGTCTGCAGCCTGCTCAAACCAACCATTAACAAACCTACCTCACACCTTCATCCATTCTCAACACCTCTCCATACACCAAACTATATGTATGGAGAATAATTCCCTCACACTTCATGTACTGGTAATATATGGGAGTATTATTACCTCACACATCATCTACTGGTATAGTATCAGCTTCTACATCCTATATGGGAGTATTATTACCTCACACATCATGTACTGGTGTAGTATCAGTTTCTAAATCCTATATGGGAGTATTATTACCTCATACATAATGTATTGGTGTACTATCAGCTTCTACATCATATATGGGAGTATTATTACCTCACACATCATGTACTGGTGTAGTATTAGCTTCTACATCCTATATGGGAGTATTATTACCTCACACATCATGCACAGGTTTAGTATAATCTTCTACATCCTATATGGGAGTATTACTACCTCACACATCATGTACTAGTGTAGTATTATTTTCTTCATACTATATGGGAGTATTATTACCTCACATATTATGTACTGGTGTAGTATGAGCTTCTACATAAGGAAATATAGTTGGGGGATTTCTTAAACCAGTGTAAAAGAAAACTGCCTCAGTTTCCCATACCAACCAATCAGATTCCACCTGTTATTTTCCAAATGAGCTCTGAAATATGAAAGGTGGATCATATATGGGAGTATTATTTCCTCACACATCATGTACAGGTGTAGTATCAGCTTCTGCATGTTATATGGGAGTATTATTACCTCACACATCATGTACAGGTGTAGTATCAGCTTCTGCATGTTATATGGGAGTATTATTACCTCACACATCATGCAAAGGTTTACTGTAATCTTCTACATCATATATGGGAGTATGATTACCTCACACATCATGTACTGGTGTAGTATAATCTTCTGCATCATATATGGGAGTATTATTACCTCACATATCATGTACTGGTGTAGTATGAGCTTCTACATAAGGAAATATAGTTGGGGGATTTCTTAAACCAGTGTAAAAGAAAACTGCCTCAGTTTCCCATAGCAACCAATCAGATTCCACCTGTTATTTTCCAAATGAGCTCTGAAATATGAAAGGTGGAATCTGATTGGTTACTATGGCGTTTTCTTCACACATTACCTCAGGAGCTCCTCGAGTGGCCATGATTCCTCAGGTATCTTCTCACTTACCTCACACACTGCAGACATGGTTGACATATCAGAGATACTGGTGTAGTATCAGCTTCTACATTATATATGGGAGTATTATTACCTCACACATCATGTACTGGTGTAGTATCAGCTTCTACATCATATGACAGTATAATTACCTCACATATCATGTACTGGTGTAGTATCAACTTCTACATCATATATGGGAATATTATTACCTCGCACATCATAAACTAATGTAGTATCAACTTCTACATCATATATGCGAGTATATTTACCTCACACATCATGTACTGGAGTAGTATCAGCTTCTACATCATATATAGGAGTATTATTACCCCACACATTATGAACTGGTGTAGTATCAGCTTCTACATCATATATGACAGTATTATTACCTCATACATCATGTATTGGTGTAGTATCAGCTTCTACATCATATATGACAGTATTATTACCTCACACATCATGTACTGGTATAGTATCATCCTTTTCATCATATACCGGAGTATTATCACCTCACACGTCTTGTATTGGTATAGTATCAGCTTCTACATCATATATGGGAATATTATTACCTCGCACATCATAAACTGATGTAGTATCAACTTCTACATCATATATGCGAGTATATTTACCTCACACATCATGTACTGGAGTAGTATAAGCTTCTACATCATATATGGGAGTAGGGTTGCACGATATATCGAAAACTCGGTACGGTTTCGGTACCTAGTGCGGTACCGAAGCTCGATACCGAGTTTTCTTGCAGTCCGATACTTAGAACATGGCGCGCGCATCACTTTAATGCGTTGCCCCATGTTCTAATATCTGGCTGCCGCGCTGCCAGGGCCCCCGCGCCCCCCTCAGTTCAGCCCACCCAGGTCCCAGCCACTTAAAAAAAAAAATCATACTTACCTGTTCTGGCCGCCGCTGTCCTCAGGTTCCCCGATCCACTCTCTTGCCTGCCGGCGCTCACTATGACCTGACGCTGCGTCAGGTCATAGTGCGCAGGGAAGACGGTGGAGCGCGGAACCAGTGAGGACAGCGGCGGCCAGAACAGGTAAGCATGATTTTTTTTTAAGTGGTTGGGTGGGCTGATCTGAGGTCTGAGGGGGGCACAAGACACTGACCTGAGGTCTGGGGGGGGGTGGGCACAACTTGCTGACCTGAGGTCTGATGGGGGCAATTGTGTTGGTCTGAATGGGGGCCACAAGACGCTGACCTGAGGTCTGATGGGGGCACATGGGGGCACATTGTGTTGATCTGAGGTCTGAAGGGGGGCCACAAGACGCTGACCTGAGGTCTGATGGGGGCACATGGGGGCACATTGTGTTGATCTGAGGTCTGAAGGGGGGCCACAACTTGCTGACCTGAGGTCTGATGGGGGCAATTGTGTTGGTCTGAGGGGGGCCACAAGACGCTGACCTGAGGTCTGATGGGGGCACATTGTGTTAATCTGAGGTCTGAATGGGGGCCACAAGACGCTGACCTGAGGTCTGATGGGGGCACATGGGGCACATTGTGTTGATCTGAGGTCTGAAGGGGGGCCACAAGACGCTGACCTGAGGTCTGATGGGGGCACATGGGGGCACATTGTGTTAATCTGAGGTCTGATGGGGGCACAAGACGCTGACCTGAGGTCTGATGGGGGCACATTGTGTTGATCTGAGGTCTGATGGGGGCACAAGACGCTGATCTGAGGTCTGATGGGGGCACAAGACGCTGACCTGAGGTCTGATGGGGGCACAAGACGCTTACCTGAGGTCTGATGGGGGCACAAGACGCTGACCTGAGGTCTGATGGGGGCACAAGACGCTGACCTGAGATTTATTATCCCTGTACGGTGACATCCCTGTGTTTATTATCCCTGTACAGTGACATCGCTGTGTGTATTATCCCTGTACGGTGACATCACTGTGTTTATTATCCCTGTACTGTGACATCACTGTGTTTATTATCTCTGTACTGTGACATCGCTGTGTTTATTATCCCTGTACGGTGACATCACTGTGTTTATTATCCCTGTACAGTGACATCGCTGTGTGTATTATCCCAGTGCAGGAAGAGGTAAGTGGTCTGTGTTTGTGTGTTTGTTTTCTATTTTTCAGGGTCGTGAATGCAGAGGACTACGTCGGATTCGGTGGACTACGTCGGACCAGTTTTTTTTTGTTTTTTTTTTAAATAAAATGGTCAAACAGGGGTCTGGGGGAGTGTTTATTTCAATAAAATGTTTTATACTTGTGTGTGTGTATTTTTTTTTTACAATACTACAGTTTTAGTAATTACGGCTATCTACAGACGGCCCTGATTACTAATACTGGGCTTAGTGCTTGCCGGTATGGCAGGCCAGCACTAACCCCAACATCTATTACCTCGGCACCCACCGCCACCAGGGGTGCCGGGAAGAGCCGGGTACCCGCAGGACCGGACCTTCTAAATTGAGGGTCTGGCTCTGGGGCGGCTGCAGGCTGGTACCATTAGGCTGGGAAGGGCCAATAACCGTGTCCCTTCCCACCCTGGTAGTGCCAGGCTGCAGCTGCTGGTTGTATCTGGCTGGTGAAGGAAAAAAGGGGGGGACCCCATGCCATTTTTTTTTTTAAATAATGAAATTTTTGAAAAAAAAATGGCGTGGGGTCCCCCCCTTTTTTCCTTCACCAGCCAGATACAACCAGCAGCAGCAGCCTGGCACTACCAGGGTGGGAAGGGACACGGTTATTGGCCCTTCCCAGCCTAATGTTACCAGCCTGCAGCCGCCCCAGAGCCAGACCCTCAATTTAGAAGGTCCGGTCCTGCGGGTACCCGGCTCTTCCCGGCACCCCTGGTGGCGGTGGGTGCCGAGGTAATAGATGTTGGGGTTAGTGCTGGCCTGCCATACCGGCAAGCACTAAGCCCAGTATTAGTAATCAGGGCCGTCTGTAGATAGCCGTAATTACTAAAACTGTAGTATTGTAAAAAAAAAATACACACACACAAGTATAAAACATTTTATTGAAATAAACACTCCCCAGACCCCTGTTTGACCATTTTATTAAAAAAAAAAAAAAAAAAAAAAAAGCTCACACATCATGTACTGGTGTAGTATCAGCTTCTACATCATATATGGCAGTATTATTACCTCACACATCATGTACTGGTGTAGTATCAGCTTCTACATCATATATGACAGTATTATTACATGACACATCATGTACTGGTGTAGTATCAGCTTCTACATCATATATGGGAGTATTATTACCTCACACATCATGTACTGGTGTAGTATCAGCTTCTACATCATATATGGCAGTATTATTACCTCACACGTCTTGTACTGGTGTAGTTTCAGCTTCTTTATCATATATGGAAATATTACCTCACATATCATGTTCTGGTGTAGTATAATCTTATACATCCTATATGGGAGTATTATTACCTCACATATTATGTACTGGTGTAGTATCAGCTTCTTCATAAGGAAATATAGTGGGGGATTTCTTAAATTGGTATAAATGAAAACTGACTCAGTTTACCATAGCAACCAATCAGATTCCACCTGTCAATTTCCAAATGAGCTCTGAAATATGAAAGGTGGAATCTGATTGGTTGCCAGGGGCGTAGCAATAGGGGAAGCAGGGGAAGCAGCTGCTTTGGGGCCCAGACCCACAAGGGGCCCCCTCAGGAGGGAGACTAAAAGATTTTATTGTCAGGGCCCCCTCAACAGTATTATACAATGACATTATATACAGTGACACTATAGAAAGCGGATGGAGCGGCTGTCAGGCCTTGTCTGGGAGAGCTCAATCTTGACTAGCCACAAGAGTGAGGGTTGCATGTGAGTTCGGGGTTGCGAGGACGTTTCTGGGGGGGGGCCCCATTAAAAATTTGCTGTGGGGCCCAGTTAGTTGTAGTTACGCCACTGTTGGTTGCTATGGGCAACTAAGGCTGTTTTCTTCACACATTACCTCAGGAGCTCCTGTAGTCCACATGATTCCTCAGGTATCTCCTCACTTACCTCACACACTGCAGATTTGGCTGATATATCATAGATTACTGATGGGTAATGCAGCTTCTCCATGACACCTGGTGTGCTGGAGTCTGTGTGATCGGGAAGGACAGGGGCTGTGTACAGATATCTGCCATTACTACTCCCATCCTGTTCTCTCAGTGTCTAGTATTGCAGTGACCTGCAGAGTGATCATGGTGAGCAGCACCTGGGTCAGGGGAACAGCCCAGCACTTGTGACAGGCGCCTGTTCACACCAATCAGAGGCCTCCTTACTGCAGGGTGGCACCAGCACTCCTTCCTCTGCTCCCCACACTTATGGCTCATTCACACAACTGTATGTATTTTGCGGTTCGCAAAAAGTACGGATTAAAACGTGTGCATTCTGTATTTTGCGGAAAGGAACAGCTGGCCCCTAATAGAACAGTACTATCCTTGTCAGTAATGCGGACAATAATAAGACATGTTCTATTTTTTGGCAGAACGGAAATACGGACATACGGAAACGGAGTACCTTCATTTTTTTTTTGCGGACCCATTGAAATGAATGGTTCCACATACAGCCGAAAAAAACGGAACGGACGCGGAAAGAAAAATATGGTCGTGTGAACGAGCCCTTACTATTAGAAGAGGACATCAGCAGCTTCCAGTGTCCTTCTGACTGCTTCCATCAGGTGAGGTAAGTGTGTATCTACATAAGTGGAAATGGAGAGAGTATAATGGAGAGCATGGGCCTCACTAACAGAAAAACTCTCTTAGTTGCCAATAGCAACCAATCAGTGCTAAGCTTTCATGTTTTCTGAACACTAAGAAATGAAAGCTAAGCTCTGATAGGTTGCAATCTTAACTAAGACAGCTTTCCTGTTAGACAGTTTTGAGAAATGAGGCCCCGTGTGTTAGGTGCACTGGCTGTATGAAATGTATGTATTTCCTGTTTGCAAGCAAGTTAAATCAGTTTTGATGCCCGTGAAAAAAAAAAACCTGAAGAATAACAATCTACATCTCCAAGCAACCATCAGTGAAAAACACATTACCTCCAGACTTCATCCATGAAAAACAATGCTCATGTGCATAGACCTATAGAAATAAATGGGTCAGGATTCAGTCCTGATGCTATACGTTGGCTTCACACGTCACAACTGGACGGAAAACTTGCTCGTGTGAAAGAGACCTTAGGCTACATGCAGACAACAGTGAAAAACGGCCGTCAGCACCATTGTAGTCTGTGGGGCTATTCACATAGCTTTTTTTTTTTTTTTATGGCCAAGAAATAGAATATGTCCTATTTTTGTCAGTTTTCACAGCCAGACAGACCCTGTTGAAATAAATGGCTGTTTATACGGGAATCATCCTTCTATCGGCCATTAAAAACCGGTACACTAGGACAATATGGTATTTAAGGGGTTAAAAAAATGTATATACTGCCCTCATCCATTTGCAGCCACAGAAGCACTCACTCCTCTCTTGATTGAAAAGGCCCTGCACTCAGCTTGATGAGGTCACTATGCACTCCCATCATGCTCAGCGCAGGTCCTTCGGCAGGCCACGCACCCATCTAGGCTAATTTAAAAAGCCCCGCCCCCTACAGAGTTTGTATCACTATTTTTATTTTCTTATTTTTAACTAAAGAAACATTACAGCTAGGGGGCCACTATGGGATACATTATTCCTGCTGGGGGCCACTATGGGGGATTTTATTACTGCAGCGGTCTCCTTCAGGGACCTTATGGGCCACTATGGGGAACATTACAACAGCTGGGGCCACTATGGGGAACTTTATTACTGCCGGGGGCCGTTATTGGGGACATTATTCTATGGGAGTTCAGAAAATAGTCCTGTGAGTATGCTCAGCTGTTTTTAGCAGTCCTGTAGAAATAAATAAATGGATATGACACATTTGTGATTTTAGGGTCCCTGAGGTGAGACCTGCACCTTTCTGACATTGGTGGAATATTGATATCTCAGATGAGACAACCCCCTTACATGTGTATGAAATGTGTGTATAGTGCAGAGATGGCCAACCTGCGGCTCTCCACCTGTTGTAAAACTACGATTCCCACCATGTCCTGCTGTAGGCTACTAGCTGTAGGCAATCTGGGCATGCTGGGAGTTGTAGTTTTGCAACAGCTGTAGTGCTGCAGGTTGGCTATCACTGGTATAGTGTATGAAGTTATGTATGAAGTCTATCCAGGTGTATGTTGTGTTTGCTGGTGTGTGGTGTATGTCTGCAGTCTATACAGGTGGGTATGGAGTCTATCCAATGCAGGTAAGTGGAGTTCATGTACCAGCACAACACCCCTGGCTCCAGTAATGGCTCCTACATACCAGTAATGTCCTGTCTCGTGTGTTTGGTTTATGTAGAGAATGCGGCGCAGTTACATTCCACTGCTGACAATAATGGAGCATGGAGGTTCTGCAGCAGTAAACCTCCCCCCTCCCCCGTGCTGGTGTACCGCTGTTCTGCTGCAGCCCTACTTCACATCCAGCCTGTGTACTGACAAATAAAAGGCGTGTCTGTCCTGGTAATTGTACATGTGGTTGTCAGACACCCCGTCTTATGTGTCCTTACTGTAGACGGTAGAAATACAGTAATGCCCCTTTCACACGAGCAGGAGACTCGCATGTCTCCCGCAACGCATCTACAGGGCTGGACTCTGTACGGACAGGGATCGCATAGCATTATATGCGATCCCAGTCAGTGCCGGAGTCCAGACCTGTAGATGCGTTGCGGGAGACATGCGAGTCTCCCGCTCGTGTGAAAAGGGCATAAGTTTCCCCACTTCCCCATTCGGGGTACATTTGGCTGTGAGCAGTACCTGTTAGTTCAGGGACTTCTTGCAGTTACCTTACAATCTGTAGTAAATCCTGCCAGACCTGCTCAATCAGTGATCTCTTATCAGCTGCATTCAAGCGAATCATGGTGTAAAGATACGGAAACCTTCCCACAAACCTGCGTAACCACCAGTGAAAAACACATAGGGAGACATTTATCAAAACCGGTGTAAAGGAAAACTGGTTTAGTTGCCCATAGCAGCTAATCCGATTCCACCTTTCATTTTTCAGAGCTCCTTTGGAAAATAAAAGGTGGAATCTGATTGGTTGCTATGGGCAACTAAGCCAGTTCTACTTTACACCAGTTTTGATAAATCTCCCCCATTGTGTCCAGATGCCTTCAGCTTTTCACACAAGCCCCATTCACTTCTATGGAGCCAGGGCTGTGAGAAACATGCATCAACTGCAGGCAGAGCTGATCAGTGATAAGCGGCACTCGTGTGCACAGACCCATTGTAATAAACTGGTCAGGATTCAGTCCGAATTCTTTCCACAACATGTTTTGCATATGGACATGAAACTGGCAGGTGTGAAAGAGGCCTTACTGTGACATGTTTGTGAATGGGGGGTACTATCTCTCCTTAGGGAGAGGGCGCCTTAATTGGCGTGAGGAGACTTGTAGGCCGTACATGCTCCTCTGGAATACGGGGAAGAAAAGGATGCAAATAAGCTCTTAACAAGCTCTGCCTCTGATGCCACCAGATGTAAGGCAGCTATCCTGTAAGTCAATGTTCAGCTCTTTAAATAAGCCTTGAGACATGACTCGGATATTAAATAAGCCAGCACCTCATCTGCAGATAGCTGTTTTGGGGTGATTGCCCCTCATCATTGCAGAGCAAAGAGTATCCCTTTTCTTCCCAGAATTCCAGAGGAGCATGAATGTCCTATAAGTCTCCTCACGCCAATTAAGGCGCACTCTCCCCAAAGAGAGATAGTACCCCCTGACCATGACAGGCCTCTCACTCAGTTAAGCCAGAACTCTCTGCTCTGCACTGATAAGGGGCAATCACCCTGAAAGAGCTGTCTGCAGATGAGGTGCTGGCTTATTTAATATCCGAGTCATGTCTCAAGGCTGAACATTGACTTACAGGATAGCTGCCTGACATCTGGTGGCATCAGAGGTGGAGCTTGTTAAGAGCTCATTTGCATCCCTTTTCTTCCCATGTTTGCGAATGGGAAGCAGTCTGTACATTTCCCACGACATCCGCTCACTGTGTCTCCGGCAGTACTTGTGGTCCCCTTGGGTTCAGGCCTTGTGGTAGCTACTGGTTTAGTATCAGTATGACCTGGGGCAGCCATAGGCACTGTCTCTTCTCATCCGTCTCATGCAGATAATCATGAGGTGAGAGCTCAGGTCTTCAGCATCTTCTAGGTGGTCTCATCCCTCTTCGTTCCCTCGCTCCTCAGGTCAGGAATAATCACCTCAGAAGATGCTGCTTTCTTCTTATACCCAGTGGTCTCCATGTAAGCTGTTTAACCCTTTCAGTACAACGTGACGTTTCTTAAACACTGGGCCTTTGACTTTTCATGTAGGCCTAGCTTCCCCGCCTTACAGATGGAGTCTTCAGAAATGCAGAGCAGCTCACAAGTTTGTGCAGACGTCTAGATGTGTGGTCATTTATCACAGGGATTGTCCTGTTCTCATAGATATTCCCAGGAAGCTCCAGCAGATTCCTACTTAATGGCACTGTGTGGTCCCGTGTCCTGTCACCCACTGCTATCCCGTCATCTGTGGCCTGGGCTCAGAAACCTCTCACCCCAATCAGCAGGACTGTATCAGAGGACTGCAGAAATAACCCAAAAATCAGACAAAGGAACCTCTGACACCAGCAGTTACCTCCGAGGTTATATTGGAGAGCATAGAGCACAACCGGGGGCCGAGGAGCCGCGATTACAATTCAGAAACTCTTCAGACACATTTATTAAAGGAGTTGCAATGTTTTTGTGCTGTGTACGCCAATTGGGTGAGAAAGGGCGGCGGTGTTGGGGCTGAGACTGCCGCCCTGGCAAAACGTACTTATATTTCCGCCTGGAAACTGGCACAAATGTTAGCTATAAACTACACCAGGTAGGGACTGGCATCAGTAGTTTTTAGTCCAAGCACACGGACTGGCACATAAGCACCTAAACTAAATGGATCTTATGGCAGCGCAGACAGGGAACCTAAGACCGGTGTAAAAAGCCAGTCTTAGGCCTCATGCACACGAACGTCTGCTGGCCATGCCGGTGCTGTGGACTGCAAATTGTGGTCCACAATGCACGGGCACCGACTATGGGGCTGCCTGCTTTTTAGGAGCCTAAAAAAAACTGACCTGTCACCCATTGACTTTCAATGTATTTATTGAAGATCTGTTTTTTTCCGTTTTGATTTCACACAATCGTATCCAGATGCATCCTAATGTGCAAGATCTAAACGGATCCGTTTAATTCTGGTATTAATATCCTCTGCCAGATCTCAATACCGGAATTAACAACACAAGTGTGAAAATAGCCTAAGAAAACAAAATATCATTCATATCTTCTAGGGTTAATATCCCCAGTACGGAAAGTGAAGTCACCTGTGCTGGTTCCTCATTCCTCTGCACTCGGGCTCGTCACTTCTCCGGAGATCTTGTATTTCAGCACACTGTGTACGGCTGTATACAGGTAAGACATTCCTCTCCTATATACTGTATATACAGGGACGTGTGTTATGGTGGGGGGTCTCACACTGCTCCCTGATATGAGGGGGGCACAGACTTCCAGGTACATCCAGTTCCAGGTCAGGTTCAGGGAGTTACTACTGAATGAAGAAGATATTGTATTTCTACACGCTGTGTACGGCTGTATACGGCCATCACACGGCCATTATTCACTGTCGTGTGCATGAGCCCTAACTGATCTGAGTACAGTAATGTGGTCTGATTTCAGGCTGTATTCTTCTATTTGAACCTAATGCTTTTTGTTAGTTTCTGAATTTGGCCCCCAGTGTTTTGTTTGGTCTAGTAATGTTGCTTTGTAGTAGTTTTTTATATTCCGTAGTCCTATACTGTACCTCCCAAAATTGCTTTTTTTTTTTTTTTTTACGGATCATGGGATATTTTTATAGAGCAGGTTGTTACGAACGCAGCAATACCTAATATGTATATTCTTTATTTTTTTTTCTATTTTTTACAATTTTATATGTCTCTTTTTTTGAGGAACGGGCTTTTTTTTAATTGAAACTTACATTTTTTTTTATTGTTAAAAAAACTTTTTTTTAACTTTTTTTTTTTAACTTTTCACTTATGTCCCACTATGGGACTTCAACATTTCAGGGTCTGGTCCCTGTTTCAATACAGCACAATACATTTGTATCGTGCTGTATTAAACTAGGAGACCTAGCGCTATCTTTCTCCCCCCCCCCCACCTCTGCACGGGGACCCGTTGGGGTTGTTGAAACTGCTGCAAACCCCCTGTATGCCGCGGTCAGTGTGACCGTGGCATACAGGGGGTTAATCCCCCGGCATCGGTGTTATCACCGATACTGGCGGATACAGCAGAGGCCCGCCTGTCAGTATCAGCCAGGCCCCTGCTGTGGATCGCGGCAGCGTGTGTCAGACTGCCGGTTAACCCTAGGACGAGAATGCTAGTCCTAAGGCGTTAAATACCGGCCAGGCATTCTCGTCCAGGGTCGGCAAGCAGTTAACTGTTGATGTGCTTACCTGAGGAAGGGGTCAGTCTGACACTGAAACACATTGTTGATCATGATTACAGTCGAATTCTTCTTCACACAAGGATCACTGATTTTTCCTTGCTGCGCCGCCGATAAACTCCTTTGTTTTCCTTCTTCCCTGGTTGATGACCGGACCCTGAGTACCGGCAGGAGGGTGCGCAGCAGCTGGGGGGAGGGGTTGTTCTTTTTTTGGGGGGGGGGTTGTTCTTTTCTCCTAAATGTAATAAAGGTTTTTATGTTTCAGGGGATTTTTATCATCTTACGAGGCCCAGGAATGGATAATAAAACTTCTACAGGTGGTGAAACAACTTCCAGTGATAATGAAACAAATTCCAGTGATGGTATTATAACCCCCAACGATGGTAAGGATTCCTCCTCTTCTCTCTTATTACTAGATGTGGTGACTGATCTACGACCTCTGTACGATTCTCTCCTTCCAATGTCCTGATGAGGAACAGACTTAACAGGAAATGAGGTCACACAGCAGATATATACTGTGATATGGCTGCTGCCGGACTGCGATTAAAGGGGTTGTCTGAGATTTTGACATTGGTGTCCTCTCCAGAATAGCTCATCAGTATCAGACCAGTGGGGGTCCCTCTCCCAGAACCCCGCTGATCAGATGTGAAGAGACCACGGCTCTCCGGTGAGCCCTGCACCCTCTTCCTAGTATAGTGATGTCACATTCATTGGTCACATGGCCTGGACTCAGTTCAGTCCTGTTCAATAAATAGGGCTAAAATGTAATACCAAGCACAGCCAGTATACAGTCGATGGCGCTGTGCTTAGTAAGCTCTCATCTCACTGTTCCATAGCAAGATCAGACTAAGCGAAGGTCCCCGGTGGCCAAGGTCATGGAAACGGCCTAACAGGCTGACACACCCGGGGTTCTGTGACTCCCAGTGTAGTGAATGGGAACTATGCAATCCATGTAGCAGAAGAAGCTCCACTGCTTCTGTAAACCACACGATTAACACAAGAATAAAAATAAAAGTGAAACATAGAAACACCTAATCACACTGTGAAGGAAAGAAAGTTCCTCCCCACTTGGACCATGTACCACAGTGCAGCACAAAACCCCTTCACCAATAGTGCCAAACAGATCCCTCAGTGCAGCAACATTATACGTGTCCCACCTATCCTGCTGTGGCAGCAGCATTGTCCTCTTTCTCATCTGTCCCTCACTGGCAGTAGAATTGTCCCTTCACACTCTTCTGCCTCTGTATTAGCATTCATCCTCTTCCCACCCTTCCCCCACTGACTGCAGCATTGTACTCTCTGCCACTCCTTTCCCACTGGCAGCAGCATTGTACCCTCTTACCACCCCACTAGCTGCAGCATGGTCTTCCTTCCCAACTCCATACCTCCCAAGTGTCCCTCTTTTGGAGGGACAGTCCCTCTTTTTGACCTAAGTCCCTCTGTCCCTCTTTGATCCTTAAATGTCCCTCTTTTTGACCTGGAGAATTAATGCA
Organism: Rhinella marina; assembly: GCA_900303285.1. Classification (NCBI taxonomy): domain Eukaryota; kingdom Metazoa; phylum Chordata; class Amphibia; order Anura; family Bufonidae; genus Rhinella; species Rhinella marina. The sequence continues at coordinate 65,379 of ONZH01024771.1, read as the reverse complement.
TAAATGTGCATTAATACATTTACAAAATGTCTCCTTAGTAAACTATCTCTATGGTTTCTACCTGTATATTAGACAATAACTTTATTATTTGGTGCAATTTGGACCTTAAAATATCTATAATCTGATGATTTATGTGCTAATATTTATATGGACATTGAAGCACAAGAAAAAAGAAAGTCCGCAGGGGCTCCAGTAATTATGATTTGGGCGGAGTTAGAGGCGTGGCCTAGTAAAAAAAAAACTGCCGTTATGCGCGCCACACATATTGTCCCTCTTTGCAATTTTCAAAAGTTGGGAGGTATGCAACTCTTTCCCACTGGTATCAGGATATTACCATTATACTGTGCCCTTATAGCAGTGTATCATATGATGTGTCTCCATGTCCTCTCACCTATTGCATCTAAATGTTGATATGGAAATTATAATCTACATCTATCATTGAGGAAACTGCTGTAATAAAATACAGACAAGTGGATTCAGTACAGCTTTCTAATGCAGTATGTGAACGCACTCTTAACCACCTTAGGGTCCCTGCACACGAGTGCAAGTGAATGCACCAAAAAGCGCAATTTATAGCAGTTTTTGGTGTGAAATTGAAAAAGAATGAAAACCCTCAGCTAATGCAGCAAACATAATTGACATGAGGATTGGGAAGTCATCACTGCAGTTCAGTTTCTACAAGTGTCCATGAGACTTGTCTGTTCTCACACATTGTGCTGACACTGTAGTACGCTGCGGTTTTTCTGCATGTATCCTGCATCGTGTACAGACACCCTAATGAGTACTCTGATGAGTGCAGGCTGTGCACGCTCTGCTCTGTAAACGTATGGCACAGAGATGGCGCAGGAGCTGGGCCCGTGCCAATGCTGACAAGTACTGGCTGTATTATACAGTGGGCTCCCGGATCTCACTGCTGGGATCAGAAATAACTCCATTCCCAGCAGTTTAGCCGCTTAGATGCCCATGTCAATGCTGCAGCATCTACGTGGTTAGAGGAAGGGCAGGAACCCCCGTGATGCAATTGTGGGGCAACCAAGAGACTAATAATGGCCCCTGGACCTGACATGTACAGATGACTATTCTGCATGACTATATCTGAATAGGTATTTTGTCAGTTTTACAATCACTGAAATAATACACAGCAGTTTAGTGTGCAAAAAAAGTAAAGTAATAAAGAGGCTCTGTCACCAGCATCAACCCTATTAAACCAGACATGCTGCCTAGTTGGGCCCATCATGCTGATTAAAACGATACCTTACTTTTGTCTGTATGATAAACAGCTTTACAGATATCTGTGTTTTTATTCATTTGCAAATGAAGTTGGAGCACCATGAGGCAGGGCCAGATCATTTGAGCACTGCTATAGAACTCCCCCTGTGCTCTGCTCACTCCTCCCTCCACCTGATTGACAGGGCTAGACATGCTGAGGGCAAAGCCCTGTCCAAGAGCTGTGTGCTAGCATCTACATATCATATACACTATGTACTATAGCTTCACCACACTGAGATCTGCACAGAAAGCTAATATACATATTACTGCTGTATTCTCAATTCTCTATATTTATTTTTTTTCCACATTTATCCCATAAGAAAAGTCTATGTCCTCATCATATTGAGAATGTGTTTTTTTTTGTTTGTTTTTTTAAAGAAAGCTAATAAATATTACTGGCGTCTTTATAATCCTATATTTTCTCTGTGAATAAACCAGTAATAGGTTTTAGCAAAAACAAACAAACAAGCACTAATCTGAATATTATAAGGTATTATTATTATCATCATTATTATCATTATTATATGATTATATATTTTGATACTATATCATTTAAATATGGTTTTAAATAAAAAAGAAAAAAAAATAACAGAAAAAAAACTTATGTAAGCCTTTCCTGGGACTTGAACCGAGGATCTCTGCATACATGGTAGACCACTATACCACCAAGCTATAATATTACCAAACATGTTTCTTCTATGTTTAGAAGCTAACACATATGACTGATGTCTGTAGGATTATATTTTGTGCCTGTAAATAAAGCAGTAATATGCAGATTATCTCAGTGTGGTGAGGCTATAGTACATAGTGTATATGATATGTAGATGCTAGGACACAGCTCTTGGGCAGGTCTCTTCCCTCAGCATGTAAATCAAAGCAAAGGGGAGTGTGCAGAGCACAGGGGGTGTTACAAATCAGTGCTCAAAGGATTCAGCCCCGCCTCCTGGTGCTTGAACGTCTCATTTGCATATGGATAAAAACACAGATATTTCTGCAGCTGTTTAGCATACAGACAAAAGAATGGAATCTTTTTAATATGGATGATGAGCCCTACCAGGCAGCATGTCTAATTTAATAGGATTGATCCTTTTTAAAGGAAAAAAGAAAAATCAAGCCCCCATCACCTTTATTTGCTCATTTATGTAAGAAGATAAAAATAAAAAGCCTATAGATAATTTTTATGATCACATCTGTAACGACCTAAACCACAAAATCACTTTTTTTTTTGCAAAATTGCAGGGTTTTGTTCATTCTACTTTACTTTTATCAAAAAGTCATACATACGCCAGAATGGCCCCAATGAAAACTCATCCCGCAAAAAAACTAGCCTCATACATGTCTGTCAGTGGAAAATTAAAAATGTTCTGGGTGAAGGGACACACTAAATAATTTTTTTCAAGAAAAATATTTTTTGCTGTAGAAATACATAAAAAGTATATGAATTGGCATAAACACAGAACCCAAAAACACACAACAAATAATTTTTTAACTTTATACAGTTCACTAGATGTACCCCAAAATGATACCATTACAAAATATGACTCATCTTCCAGACATCAAGTGAAATAAAGTCACCAACAATTCACTACCAAACTAGACCGCGTCCTTAAAGGGGTCCTCTCACTTCAGCAAACAGCATTCATCATTCATCACGTGGAGAAAATACAAGCCACTTACTGATGTATTGTTATTATCCATATTGCTTCCTTTGCTGGCTGGATTTATTTTTCCATCACATTATACACTACTTGTTTCCATGGTTACGACCACCCTGCAATCCATCAGTGGTGGTCTTTCTTGCAAACTTTAGGAAAAAGCACTAGCCTATGTGCCCTCCCATGGCCATGGCCACCAGAGAGGCTGACGTTTTTCCTATACTGTGCAAGAGCGACCACCATTGCTGGATTGCAGGGTGGTTGTAACCATGGAAACAAGCAGTGTATAATGTGATGGAAAAATCAATTCAGCAGGAAGTAATATGTATAATAACAGTACATTAGTAAGTGGCTTGTATTAGATTTCTCTACATGATAAATGCCATTTGCTGAAGTGACAACAACCCCTTTATCCCATTGAAGACCAAGCCAGCTTTCATCATAAGGACCAGGCCACATTTTGCAAATCATAAATGTTTTAGTTTATGTGGTAATATCTATGGAACGCTTTTACTTATATAAGCGATTCTGAGATTGTTTTCTTGTGACTCATTGTACTTTATGTTAGTGGTAAATTTGAGTAAATATGTTTCACCTTTATTTATTTAAAAAAAAATGCAAAATTTACAGAAAAAATATCACAATTTTTTAAATTTGAATGTCTCTCCTTTTAAAGCAGATTGTGATACCTCATAAAATAGTTGTTGCTGTACATTTCCCAGATGTCTACTTCATGTTGGCATCATTTTGTTAAAGGGAGTCTGTCACCTCCTAGGCCCCTATAAAGTACTAAAACAGCCCCATAGCACATGTTAGAATAAAAGCAATGTTACCTTTGGCGCTTTCTTTGGAGCTGTAGAAGTGTCAAAAACGTAGTTTAATTTATATGCAAATTAACCATCGGAAGTGCCCGGAGGCAGCGTTTTAGAATTTTAGAAGTAATTCTTAAAACTTGTAAGAATTTCCAAAATCCACTTTTTAGGAACAATCCAGTTATGAAGTGACATTGTGGGGTTTACATGGTGGAAACTACCCTTAAATGACCCCATTTTAGAAACGACACCCTTTACATTATTCAAAACTGATTTTACAAACTTTGTTAACCCTTTAGGTGTTCCACAAGAATGAAAGGAAAATGGAGGTGAAATTTCAAAATTTCACATTTTTTTTGCAGATTTTCCATTTTAATCTATTTTCCCTGTAACACAGCAAGGGTTAACAGCCAAAGAAAACTAAATATTTATTCACCTGATTCTGCAGTTTACAGAAACACCCCACATGTGGTTGTAAACTGTTGTATGGGCGCATGGCAGGGTGCAGAGGAAAAGGAGCGCAATATGGTTTTGGAGGGCAGATGTGGCAAGGATAATTTTAAGTTGCCATTTCCCATTTGAGGACCCCATTTTGCACCCCTAGAGTGGAAACTCCAATAAAGTGACCCTATTTTGTAAAGTACCGGATGAGGTGACAATTTTATTGGTAATATTTTGGGGTACGTATCATTTTTGATTGCTTGATAACTTTTTGTGAGGCAAGGTTGTGGCACAGTTTTTATTTCTTGTTTTTTTTACGGCGTTCTCCTGTCAGGATATATTATGTGTTGCTTTTATAGAGCAGGTTGATGCGGACGCGACTATACCAAATATGTAAAGATGTGCATTTTTGTTGTTGTTTCAGTTTTACATAATAAAGCATTTTTGAACACAAAAATAATGTTTTTGTGTCTTCATTTTCTGAAATATAATTTTTTTTTATTTTTATGCCAATCTTCTTGTGTAGGAGTTTATTTTTTGCGGAAAGAGTTGACATTTTTATAGGTAGCATTTTTGGGTACATATGATTTTTTTGATCACTCCATATTATCTAATCCACGTTCTAGACGGCTTCATTCTTGTGTCTCCTCCACGTTCTAGACGACTTCATTCTTGTGTCTCCTCCATGTTCTAGACGACTTCATTCTTGTATCTCCTCCACGTTCTAGAAGACTTCATTCTTGTGTCTCCTCCATGTTCTAGACCAGTGGCCCCCAACCTTTTTTGCACCAAGGCCCGGTTTCTCGCTAGACAATTTCCCCAGGGCCCGGGGGGGGGGGGGGTGTCGGGGGGGTCGTTGGATGGGGGGGCGCTGCGGCTGTTGGGGGGCGGAGCATAGTGCCCCCACTCAGTAGTTATTCCCCATTAGTGCCCCCAAACAGTAGTTATACCAGCATAGTGCCCCCACACAGTAGTTATAGTGCCCATAGTGCCCCCACACAGTAGTTATAGTGCCCATAGTGCCCCCCACACAGTAGTTATAGTGCCCATAGTGCCCCCACACAGTAGTTATAGTAGCATAGTGCCCCCACACAGTAGTTATAGTGCCCATAGTGCCCCCACACAGTAGTTATAGTAGCATAGTGCCCCCACACAGTAGTTATAGTGCCCCCACACAGTAGTTATAGTGCCCATAGTGCCCCCCACACAGTAGTTATAGTGCCCCCACACAGTAGTTATAGTTCCCATAGTGCCCCCCACACAGTAGTTATAGTGCCCCCACACAGTAGTCATAGTGCCCCCCACACAGTAGTTATAGTGCCCATAGTGCCCCCACACAGTAGTGCCCATAGTGCTCCTCTCCTTCAGTTTTGTACAATAAAAAAAAACAAACACTTATACTTACCTCCATCAGCCTGGCAGCGCTGCGATGCAGGCCTCCTCCGGCCTGTGTCCCGCTCTGCACGGCTCAGGCGGCGCGATGACGTCATCGCACCGCCTGAGCTGGCCTCTGATAGGCTGCAGGCCTAGTGCCTGTAGCCTATCAGAGGAACGGGCAGGGGAGACGCCTCTCCCTCCCCTGCCCCACCGCAGCACAGGCATCTGTATCACAATGGAAGCGCTTATCTCCTTGTCCCCTGCCACCGCCGCGGCCCGGCAGACATCGATTCAGGGCCCGGTCCTGGGCCGCGGCCCGGTGGTTGGGGACCGCTGTTCTAGACGACTTCATTCTTGTGTCTCCTCCACGTTCTAGCAGACTTCATTCTTGTGTCTCCTCCACGTTCTAGACGACTTCATTCTCGTGTCTCCTCCACGTTCTAGACAACTTCATTCTCGTGTCTCCTCCACGTTCTAGACAACTTCATTCTTGTGTCTCCTCCATGTTCTAGACGGCTTCATTCTTGTGTCTTCTCCATGTTCTAGACGACTTCATTCTTGTGTCTCCTCCATGTTCTAGACGGCTTCATTCTTGTGTCTTCTCCATGTTCTAGACGGCTTCATTCTTGTGTCTCCTTCATTTTCTAGACGACTTCATTCTTGTGTCTCCTCCATTTCCTAGATTATGAGACCCGGTGGTTTCTCCAGCAGCTTTGTCAGTATAAATATCACGTCCTGAGGATGACGTATGAATATTTCCAGGATGATCTGCTCCACATTGTGGAGAACACAAGTCTTCCACCACTTCTGAATGAGCTACATTCCCGAAATCTTCCTGATACTGAGGTGAGAGGACATGAGCCGCCGGCGTTGTATATAAATTCCCCAAGTGATATGACGTGTTACAGGCACAGGTTACTTCATCTTTATGGTGGTGGTTCATTCCCGCCACCGCTCCCTCTGGTGGGCATGGCCTTCTAGCTGTGGTCACCTGCCTTCTAGCTGCTGGATGCCAGAGGTCTGGACTCACAAACATTCCTCTCCTCTTACTCTGTGGGCCCAGCCTCTGGAGTATTTCTTCTCTTTACTCCACCCAGGCTGTGGCCTGAATTTCTATGGCCATGCTTCTCCATAACTGAAGGGTGCACATGCACCATGCACGAACATCATCTACTCCAACTTATGGCAGACCTCCCTAGGGTATTTTAGGAACGTTCCCACAGGGCAGGGTGTCTGAGCAATTGTTTCTAGTGATTCTTGCAAAGACGTGCTATACTGTCTATTTACCTGTGTACTGACTTCTGCCTGTTTTTCCAGATTTGTCCCTACACTGCCTGACCTGACCTCCACCTGATCTCTATACTGACCCTGAGCTGCCTGTCCTGACCTCGTTCTGTTTAATAGATTACATGAATTCTGCCTGACCTGACCTCCACCTGATCTCTATACTGACCCTGAGCTGCCTGTCCTGACCTTGCACCGTTTAATGGATTACATGAACTCTGCCTGAATTGACCTCCACCTGATCTCTATACTGACCCTGAGCTGCCTGTCCTGACCTCCACCTGATCTTCATACTGACCCTGAGCTGTCCGTCTTGACCTTACACTGTTTAATGGATTACATGAACTCTGCCTAACATGAGCTCCACCTGCTGTTTATACTGACCCTAAGCTGCCTGTCCTGACCTCGTACTGTTGAATAGATTACATGAACTCTGCCTGACCTGACCTCCACCTGATCTCTATACTGACCCTGAGCTGCCTGTCCTGACCTCGCACCGTTTAATGAATTACATGAACTCTGCCTGCCCTGACCTTGGCCTTCCCCGACTACAGTCTTGCCTGATCGCTCAGTGCTCTGCCTCAGCATCTCTTGACGCCTGTGTGTCAGCAATCACTTGAACAGAAACTACACCAGGAGGTGGCGGCCTGGTGGTTCCCCTGTATAGGGGTTAAAGGGTGAAGACCGGGGGGCTGCTTAGATGACGCCATTAGGAGTAACCCCAAGCCAAATTTATTCAAGTGACACAGCGGATCAGCATCCACTGTGCAACATTCATGTCACCATCCTGCTGTCTACAAGAGGGTGAATCACAATTGTGCTTCATATGATAGAGTAAGAGTTCAGTAACAGACAGCAGCTCATATCTGATGGAGACCCCCCAGAAGTGTATAATCCAGTATTGTGGAGGATTTATCCCCTCCCCCGCACATTAGGGGCCATTACATCCTGGAAATAATCTGATTGTTACTTGTGGATTCGGGAAGGGTTTTCTCCACAACTATTCCATAAATTTCTCAGAGAAGACAGACATGTAATATCTGTGTGTTAACCCTTTGAGTTATGTATCTCTGTATAACACCCCTTATGTGTATTCTAGAAATACTGGAGTCTAGAAGATGATAGAAGAAGATTGGCCCGGACTTTACTACAGGATATATATAACCGAGGAAGAAAAGCTGTGATAGGACTGTGGGTCAGTCTGTATGTATTACAGAGACATCATGGTTCCCCCGGCCTGGACGCTGTACTGGAGGAACTCCATCATAGAGGTAACATTGTGTATGAGACGTGTCAGCCATGATATAGACGTCTTCATGACTTACATTGTCCACAGTAATAAAGATCTCCCGCTGGATTTATTAGGGATCTGAACCAATATCGGAGTCTGGTCTGGGGTTTGAGGTTTAGGTCTGGTCTGTGGTCTGAGTTGATTTGGTTCTGGCCGAATTCAAAATGAGCCACAGGTGATATGAAAAAAATAGCCCAAAGGTTACTGAATGTGAACATAACAAACATATATAAATGACAGCAGCTATTGCCGGTGAGGCTTCAGGGCCCCTCATGTGATGACCGCCACATACAGTGACTGTCACGTACGCACCGCCGCATCTTGCGACCAGGGATGGATCTGCCAGGGGCCAGACTACCTCCAAGCTCTCACTGTGCGCACACTACACACTCAGGCTGCAAAGCAATTGTAGATCGCCCCCAAACACACATAGTCCCAGCACCCCAAACACCCGTTGACACCACCGACTTTGAAGTAAGCCAGAAACGTTGCACAATCCACATATATCAGTTCTGCTCACAAGAAATCACACAGTCACACTTTCAGGCTATGGATTCTTTAGATCAACAAGGCAGACTTATAAAGGGAATATTTTATACACAAAAATAGCGCCGTGCTTACAAATACAAATATAAAATGAGACAAGATAAGAATAATATACACAAACAGTAAGAGTAAAATAAATGGGAGAAAAACAGTAATAAAAACTTACTGCCCCGGGAGAAAGGGAAGAAATGGCTACCCGCCAGCTCGGCTGTGACTCCCACACAATATAGTCCAGTCATTGACTAACCAAATCCCAGTTCTTCCATTGGGGGAACATATATATATGTATGTTATTATTTGTGCAAATATGTTAAACCTGTTGATTCGGGGGATGTTTGTGTGTATATATGCGCATATCTGAATATGTGTATGAGTACTCTTTAATACAGATATGGCCTATGTGTGCATGTCTACATCTATACACACCTATTTGAATACTATGAAATCATTCTATTTAATGTTTTTATATATGTTTATATTTATGTATAATAATTACATATTTCACAAAATAATTCATATTGGCATGTCCAGCCTACCCCTGTCCCTCGTATTAATCTTAATACCACTTGGGTGGCTGAAGAGTCATGTATTTAGATTTCTATAGATGTATGTATGTGGGTATGTGCATGTGCACACATGTATGTGCACCTGTTTCCATATTAATGTGCATGGATTGTTAGTCACTCTAATTGTAAAATAATGACAATACCAAAAACTGTTGTAAAAGTTGTTTTTTAATATATTGACATAGCCAACATTTCAGTAAAAGTAAGGTTATAATATATTAAAAATCTATAAAAAAAAATATTGAAAGAAAGAAATCACACCTTATACAACAGACACACAGCATATATAATTCTATAATAGCTACTATTAGTAGGCACCCCCACATCATATTTACTGTATGACAGTCACCATCACAGTGTCCTCATAGTGACCACCACATACAGTGACCATCACAGTGTCCTCATAGTGACCACCACATACAGTGACCATCACAGTGTCCTCATAGTGACCACCACATACAGTCACCATCACAGTGTCCCCATAGTGACCACCACATACAGTGACCATCACAGTGTCCTCATAGTGACCACCACATACAGTGACCATCACAGTGTCCTCATAGTGACCACCACATACAGTGACCAGCACAGTGTCCTCATAGTGACCACCACATACAGTGACCAGCACAGTGTCCTCATAGTGACCACCACATACAGTGACCATCACAGTGTCCTCATAGTGACCACCACATACAGTGACCATCACAGTGTCCTCATAGTGACCACCACATACAGTCACCATCACAGTGTCCCCATAGTGACCACCACATACAGTGACCATCACAGTGTCCTCATAGTGACCACCACATACAGTGACCATCACAGTGTCCTCATAGTGACCACCACATACAGTGACCAGCACAGTGTCCTCATAGTGACCACCACATACAGTGACCAGCACAGTGTCCTCATAGTGACCACCACATACAGTGACCATCACAGTGTCCTCATAGTGACCACCACATACAGTGACCAGCACAGTGTCCTCATAGTGACCACCACATACAGTGACCAGCACAGTGTCCTCATAGTGACCACCACATACAGTGACCAGCACAGTGTCCTCATAGTGACCACCACATACAGTGACCATCACAGTGTCCTCATAGTGACCACCACATACAGTGACCATCACAGTGTCCTCATAGTGACCACCACATACAGTGACCAGCACAGTGTCCTCATAGTGACCACCACATACAGTCATCATCACAATGTCCCCATAGTGACCACCACATACAGTGACCATCACAGTGTCCTCATAGTGACCACCACATACAGTGACCAGCACAGTGTCCTCATAGTGACCAACACATACAGTGACCATCACAGTGTCCTCATAGTGACCACCACATACAGTGACCATCACAGTGTCCTCATAGTGACCACCACATACAGTGACCAGCACAGTGTCCTCATAGTGACCACCACATACAGTCACCATCACAGTGTCCCCATAGTGACCACCACATACAGTGACCATCACAGTGTCCTCATAGTGACCACCACATACAGTGACCATCACAGTGTCCTCATAGTGACCACCACATACAGTGACCATCACAGTGTCCTCATAGTGACCACCACATACAGTGACCATCACAGTGTCCTCATAGTGACCACCACATACAGTGACCATCACAGTGTCCTCATAGTGACCACCACATACAGTCACCATCACAGTGTCCTCATAGTGACCACCACATACAGTCACCATCACAGTGTCCCCATAGTGACCACCACATACAGTGACCATCACAGTGTCCTCATAGTGACCACCACATACAGTCACCATCACATACAGTCACCATCACAGTGTCCTCATAGTGACCACCACATACAGTCACCATCAGTGTCCCCATAGTGACCACCACATACAGTGACCATCACAGTGTCCTCATAGTGACCACCACATACAGTGACCAGCACAGTGTCCTCATAGTGACCACCACATACAGTGACCAGCACAGTGTCCTCATAGTGACCACCACATACAGTCACCATCACAGTGTCCCCATAGTGACCACCACATACAGTGACCATCACAGTGTCCTCATAGTGACCACACATACAGTGACCATCACAGTGTCCTCATAGTGACCACCACATACAGTGACCATCACAGTGTCCTCATAGTGACCACCACATACAGTGACCATCACAGTGTCCTCATAGTGACCACCACATACAGTGACCATCACAGTGTCCTCATAGTGACCACCACATACAGTGACCATCACAGTGTCCTCATAGTGACCACCACATACAGTCACCATCACAGTGTCCTCATAGTGACCACCACATACAGTCACCATCACAGTGTCCCCATAGTGACCACCACATACAGTGACCATCACAGTGTCCTCATAGTGACCACCACATACAGTCACCACCACAATGCTGCTATATACTTTATCACATACAAACAATCCCTTCTCAACTTCAAGTCCGCACTCACTGCTGACACAGCCCTGCTTCAAGCCTTTCCACCCTACTGTCCAGATCACATCTTGCAGGCAGCATGCACAGGGTCACATCGCTAGGGCCGGCGAGTGCGATGTCTGAATAGTTTAGCCAATATTGTGCACACCAGCCCCATATTCTCATTTGTGTGGAACTTCACACTTGGAAGTGTCAGACTCAATCAGGCAGCCAGAGTTCTCACACAGCCGAGCGGCCGGGCTCCACCCATAGTAAGTCCAGTCAGTGTAGTGCAGCAGGGCAGGCAGGTCACTCACAGTAAATCCCTGACACTGCACACACCACACGGCCTCAACCACCACCCACCTCCACACACACTTACAGCGCCAGAAGTGTCAGACAGTTGGGACTGAGCAGCAGACGGGATCTTTGTCAGCCAGTGCAGCCGGCGGTATGTGTATTGAAGTTTCCTGGTACAATACATTGCCAAACCACCCATGCAGGTGACCACTCTTACAAACTCTTTCATCTCTTGGCATCACAGACCTGGACCTCTCCTGGATCACCCCATACCTCACATACTGGACATTTAGTGTCTCTCACTTGCACACCACCTCCTCGTCTCATCCCCACTATTTTGGTGTCCCTCAAGGCTCTGTCTTAGGAACCCTGTCTTAGGAATCATCACTTTTATGATGATGACACACATTTACCTCTCTTATCCAGACATCACCACCATACTATCCTGAATCCCACAATCTTCTATATTTTCTTTCTGCTCTGACTTTCTAAAATGAACATGGATAAAACAGAATTTATCATCTTTCCCCCATCTCATTAACCCCCCCCTCCATCCCCCAACAGATCTATCATGGTCAATGGCTACACACAGTCCTTGGTCAACCAAGTCCTCACAAGTCCTTTAAATTGCACATCCAAGCCCATCACCAGCCAACACATCACCTGCCACCTCCAACTCAAAAATATCTCTTGAATCTGCACATTCTTCAACCATAAGTCCGCAAAAATGTTTGTACAGTACATGTCCTCATCATCTCCCACCTAGACTACTGTAACATCCTCCTCTGTGGACTTCCATCTAGCACCCTCGCGCCCCTCCAATCTATCCTCAACTCTGCTGCCCGGCTAATCCACCTCTCCCTCATTACTCCTCTGCCAATCCCTTCTGGCTCCCATTGCCTAACGAATAGTTTAAAATAGTAACAAGTACACATCAGGCCGTCCACAACCTGTCCCCCCCGTACATCTCTGAGCTACTTCCCCGATACATTCCCACACATAATCCCGATCCTCACAAGACCTCCTTCTCTCCTCTCCTCACCTCTTCCCACAATCACCTCCAGCATTTCTCCCGTCCATCCCCCATACTCTGGAACTCTCTACCCCAACATATCAGACTCTCATCTACAGTGAAAACCTTCAAGAGAAACCTGAAAACCCACCTCTTCAGACAAGCCTACAACCAGTGACCCTGCTGCCTCTATACCGCCATGACCAGCTCTACCCTCACCTACTGTGTCCTTCCCCCATACCACATAGACTGTAAGCCCTCGCGGGCAGGGCCCTTTCTCCTTCTGTACCAGTCTGTAACTCGTCTTCTTCATGGTTATTGCAATTGTTTTCTATTATATATGTATATCCCTTATCATATGTACAGTGTCATGGAATGAAAGGTGCTGTAATAATAAATAATACTAATACTACAGCACCCTCATAGTACCGACCATAGAGCCCCTTCATACAGTATCCATCACAATGCCAGGACATACAGTGACCACCACAATGTGACCATACACAGTGACTAGTACAGTGCGGGGACATGGACACTACATCACAGCTGTACATTCAGGACCATTAGACCTCGTCCGGTCGCTGTATAATCTGATATTTCCCGTACATTATATGTGAACATCCAGCACTGATGACGTCTGTATCATTTCTTATTAGGTGACGCTCTGGTGGAGCAAATCACCCTGGATGAACATGGACACCAACTGTCCCCACAACTCAAAGGTAAGTGAGAAAAACCTATTCTTTTTTGATCAGAACATTTTATTGTAATTTTGATTTTACAAAAATAAAGAAAAACAATACAATGTATATAAGAAAAGTATACATAAGTGATCAGGAAATGTACGTACAGTAGGTGGCTTGTACAACATCCGTGTCTACAATGTCAAATTTGCACATTATCTCTTATCAATAAAGCATATACCACATAAACCCTACAATAACTCCCTTTCCCAACCGCCCCCCCTCCCACCATCCTCTCCTTGTGGTCGCACACCAACACAGTCATCCAGACACGTACCATCCTCATCTTATACTCCTAGTCCACTGAGAACCATCTTGGTCCATACACTCATTAGCTTTTGAGATTGTCAAGCCGGGCCTGACATCCACTCTTGCCATTGCTGTAAAAAGTTTTTGGTCGTGCCTGTCTTAATATGGACACCACTCTCCATAGATACCATATGGTTTACCATTTGAATCCACTCCATCACTGTGGAAGTATTAGGTTGTATCCAATATTTTGCAATGGATTTACGTGCCACATACAATAATCGAGCTATTGCAATTTTATGAGCAGCCGTAGTAGGGAATTCCTCCACATAACCCAAAAAGCCCACCAAAGGTGTTCGCAGGATCTCAATGGTATAACATTCCTCTAGTTGTCTATATACAGCAGTCCAGAATTATTCCAATTCTCTACATGACCGGAGCATATAAATCAAATCTGCTTCCGCGGCGGTACACCTTGGACAAGTAGACTCTAAACGCAGGCCAATTTTAAACATGAGCCAAGGAGTCTTGTAAACCCGCTGAACAAGAAATAGCTGCGAACGGCGATGTGCCACGCTCAAAGAAATGTTTGGTACCGCCCCCAAAACATCCCTCCATTGCTCTTCCGACCCACATCTTTCTCCCATTTACTTTTAAGACCGGCGAGCGGATTATGGAAGCTCTTATCCAGTAGTGTAGTGTACGCCAGAGATATCAATGTACGTGACGTGAGGTCTACAATTGGCATCGCACTTATCATTATCGGGCTCTCTCTGTCCTGACTATGTAGAACATGCCTAAGTTGTAAGTATTTATAAAATACTCTATGAGGCAGGTTAAATTCTCTCTGCAGTTGATCAAAGGACTTGAGCACCCCATCCGTATACAGGAGAAAAACCTATTCTAATAAAACTGCACCTAGTTTACATGACATTACACCTGTCACATAGAACATGGTGCTTGGACTGCAGCGGGCTGTTATAGAGCAGGAGGAGCTGAGCAGATTCATATATAGTTTTCTGGGAAGATTCAGAATAAATTATATAAACTCCTCCTCATAGAGGGAAGGCTGTCAGTCACTGATAGGACCTCCTCCTCATAGAGGGAAGGCTGTCATCACTGATAGGACCTCCTCCTCATAGAGAGAAGGCTGTCATCACTGATAGGACCTCCTCCTCATAGAGGGAAGGCTGTCAGTCACTGATAGGACCTCCTCCTCATAGAGGGAAGGCTGTCATCACTGATAGGACCTCCTCCTCATAGAGGGAAGGCTGTCATCACTGATAAGACCTCTTCCTCATAGAGAGAATGCTGTCATCACTGATAGGACCTCCTCCTCATAGAGGGAAGGCTGTCATCACTGATAGGACCTCCTCCTCATAGAGGGAAGGCTGTTATCACTGATAGGACCTCCTCTTCATAGAGTGAAGGCTGTCATTCACTGATAGGACCTCCTCCTCATAGAGGGAAGGCTGTCATCACTGATAGGACCTCCTCCTCATAGAGTGAAGGCTGTCATCACTGATAGGACCTCCTCCTCATAGAGGGAAGGCTGTCAGTCACTGATAGGACCTCCTCCTCATAGAGGGAAGGCTGTCATCACTGATAGGACCTCCTCCTCATAGAGGGAAGGCTGTCATCACTGATAGGACCTCCTCCTCATAGAGGGAAGGCTGTCATCACTGATAGGACCTCCTCCTCATAGAGGGAAGGCTGTCATCACTGATAGGACCTCCTCCTCATAGAGGGAAGGCTGTCATCACTGATAGGACCTCCTCCTCATAGAGGGAAGGCTGTCATTCACTGATAGGACCTCCTCCTCAAAAAGGGAAGGCTGTCATCACTGATAGGACCTCCTCCTCATAGAGGGAAGGCTGTCATCACTGATAGGACCTCCTCCTCATATAGGGAAGACTGTCATCACTGATAGGACCTCCTCCTCATAGAGGGAAGGCTGTCATCACTGATAGGACCTCCTCCTCATAGAGGAAAGGCTGTCATCACTGATAGGACCTCCTCCTCATAGAGGGAAGGCTGTCAGTCACTGATAGGACCTCCTCCTCATAGAGGGAAGGCTGTCATCACTGATAGGTCCTCCTCCTCATAGAGGGAAGGCTGTCATCACTGATAGGTCCTCCTCCTCATGGAGGGAAGGCTGTCATCACTGATAGGACCTCCTCCTCATGGAGGGAAGGCTGTCATTCACTGATAGGACCTCCTCCTCATAGAGGGAAGGCTGTCAGTCACTGATAGGACCTCCTCCTCATAGAGGGAAGGCTGTCATTCACTGATAGGATCTCCTCCTCATAGAGGGAAGGCTGTCTTCACTGATAGCACCTCCTCCTCAAAAAGGGAAGGCAGTCATCACTGATAGGATCTCCTCCTCATAGAGGGAAGGCTGTCATCACTGATAGGACCTCCTCCTCATAGAAGGAAAGCTGTCATCACTGATAGGACCTCCTCCTCATAGAGGGAAGGCCGTCATCACTGATAGGACCTCCTCCTCATAGGGGGAAGGCTGTCATTACTGAGATTATCATCACAGATAGGACCTCCTCCTCATAGAGGGAAGGCTGTCATTCACTGATAGGAGCTCCTCCTCATAGAGGGAAGACTGTCATCATTGATAGGACCTCCTCCTCATAGAGGGAAGGCTGTCATCACTGATAGGACCTCCTCCTCATAGAGGGAAGGCTGTCATCACTGATAGGACCTCCTCCTCATAGAGGGAAGGCTGTCATCACTGGTAGGACTTCCTCCTCATAGAGGGAAGACTGTCATCACTTATAGGACCTCCTCCTCATAGAGGGAAGGCTGTCATTCACTGATAGGACCTCCTCCTCAAAAAGGGAAGGCTGTCATCACTGATAGGACCTCCTCCTCATAGAGGGAAGGCTGTTCATCACTGATAGGACCTCCTCCTCATAGAGGGAAGGCTGTCATCACTGATAGGACCTCCTCCTCATAGAGGGAAGGCTGTCATTCACTGATAGGACCTCCTCCTCAAAAAGGGAAGGCTGTCATCACTGATAGGACCTCCTCCTCATAGAGGGAAGGCTGTAATCACTGATAGGACCTCCTCCTCATAGAGGGAAGGCTGTCATTCACTTATAGGACCTCCTCCTCATAGAGGGAAGGCTGTCATTCACTGATAGGACCTCCTCCTCATAGAGGGAAGGCTGTCATTCACTGATAGGACCTCCTCCTCAAAAAGGGAAGGCTGTCATCACTGATAGGACCTCCTCCTCATAGAGGGAAGGCTGTAATCACTGATAGGACCTCCTCCTCATAGAGGGAAGGCTGTCATCACTGATAGGACGACCTCCTCATAGAACGAAGGCTGTCAGTCACTGATAGGGCCTCCTCCTGCTCTATGACATGCTACCTGCAGCTTACACTGCATTTTCATTCAAATTATACTGTACAGCACCACCACACCTCTGTCACAATTAGTATTCTAGTTAGTAACATGCAGCGGTGGCTCGTGCGTAAGGTGAGAATATGATTGTGATGTAGGTTCTAGGACTGACAGTGGCTATGGTCCTCCCTTGTGCTCATTGGACTGTGCACAGTGAATAGAGAACTCTTTGTCCCCCTCATTTGTTTTTTCACTGGTTTGTGGTGCCCATGGTTTTGTTTAACCCCCTTCAACCCCGGGCCTGTTTTCACTTTCCTGCCCAGGCCATTTTTTGCAAATCTGACATGTGTCACTTTATGTGGTAATAACTTTGGAATGCTTTTACTTATCCAAGCCATTCTGAGATTGTTTTCTCGTCACATATTGTGCTTCACGACAGTAGTAAATTTGTGGCAAAATATTTCATTTTTATTTATAAAAAAAAATACCAAATTTACCAAAAATTTGGAAAAATTAGCAATTTTCCAAATTTCAATTTCTCTACTTTTAAAATACATAGTAATACCTCCAAAAATAGTTATTATTTTACATTCCTTATATGTCTACTTTATGTTGGCATCATTTTATAAACGTCATTTTACTTTTTTAGGACATTAGAAAGCTTAGAATTTTAGAAGCCGTTTTTCAAATTTTCAACAAAATTTCCAAAACCATTTTTTTAAGCACCAATTCAGATATAAAGTGATTTTGAGGGGCTTATGTAATGGAAACCACCCATAAATGACCCCATTTTAGAAACTACACCCCTCAAATTATAAAAAACTGCTGTTACAAACTTTGTTAATCCTTGAGGTGTTCCACAAGAATTAATGGAAAATTGAGGGGAAATTTGAAAATTTCACTTTTTTTGTAGATTATTCATGTTAATATTTTTTTTTCTTGCAGAACAGCAAGGGTTAACAGCAAACTAAACCTCAATATACATTACCCTGAGTCTTCAGTTTACAGAAATACCCCATATGTGGTGGTAAACGTCTCTATGGGTTTGTGGCAGTGGTCAGAAGGAATGTGCGCCATTCGGATTTTGGAGGCAGATTTTGCTAGAATGGTTTTTAGGCACCATTTTGTAATTGGGAGACCCTGACAAAACCCTATAGTGGAAACCCTCAAAAAGTGACCCCATTTTGGAAACTACACCCTTCAAAGAATATATTAAGGGGGGTACTGACCACTTTGACCCCCTAAGCGTTTTACGGAATTTGGAAACACTTGGCTGTGAAAATGAAAAGTTTCATTTCTTCCAATAAAATTTTGCTTTAGCCCCAAATTTTTCATTTTCACAAGGGGTAACAGGAGAAAAGCACCTCATAATTTGTTCCCCATTTTTTCCTGAATACGGCAACACACCATATGTGGTGGTAAACTGCTGTGGCGGCACATGACAGGACTCAGAATAGGAGCGCCATATGGATTTTGCAGCACAGATTTTGATGGATTGGTTTGCGGGAGCCATTGATTTTAATTTTTTTTTAGTTATTGTCTTATGTGGGGGCTCATTTTTTGCGGGATGAGGTGATGTTTCATTGGTACCATTTTGGGGTACATAAGACTTTTTGATCGCTTGGTATTACACTTTTTATGAGTCAAGGTGAAAAAATTGCTGTTTTGGCATAGTATTTTTTAATTTTTTTTTACAGCATTCATCTGAGCGGCAAATCATGTGATATTTTTATAGAGCAGGTTGCTACGGACGTGGCGATACCCAATATGTCTACCATTTTTATTTTTGGAAAGTTTTACACATTAGATGCATTTTTGAACAGAATAAAATCTTTTTTTTTTCTGTTGCCATTTTCTGAGAGCCATATTTTTTTTATTTTTCTGGCGATTGTCTCAGGTAGGGTCTTATTTTTTGTGGGACAAGATGACAGTTTAATTGGCACTATTTTGGGGTACATACACTTTTTTTGATCGCCTGCTATTACACTTTTTGTAAGGGAAGGTGACCCAAAAAAGGCTGTTTTGGCACTGTTTTTTTTTTACTGCGTCCTCATTTTTATAGAGCCGGTCGATATGGACGCGGCAATACTTAATATGTCTATTTTTTATTTTTTTCACTATTTTTTTACAATGTTTTTTATTATTATTTTGTGAAAAGGACGCTTTTTTTTGGAACTTGAAACCTTTTTTTTGTAAAACTTTATTTTTTTCACTTTTTTTTCACTTTCTTTTTTTTACACTTTTTTTTCACTTTTGGGGTCTGATCCCCTTACAATGCATTACAATACTTCTGTATTGTAATGCATTGGCTGGAAGTGTATTACTCACATTAATACACTTCCAGCTTACTGCCTGTGAGATCCATGGGGCTGGATCTCACAGGCTTCTGTAGATAGCAGCTGGATGCCTAAGGAAGGCATCCGGCTGCTGTCTAAGCCCTTGGGTCCCCATTCACAGCAGCGTGGGGACCCAATGGACACCCCTTCCCACCGCCTGCATTGTATGTGCCGCGGTCAGCGCTGACCGCGGCACATGAAGGATTAATATGCATACGCGTACGCAGCAGGGGTCCGGCTACTGGGAACAGTCGGCCCCCGCAGCTGATCGGCGCAGCTCCCGCACCCACCCTATCAGCGCGCCGTAGCAGTATGGCGCTGGTCGAGAAGTCACTTCCCGCAGCGCCGTACATGTACGGCGCTAGTCGGGAAGGGGTTAAACTTATTATCCAGATTTATAATCTGGTGTCAGTCTGTGTGATACATCTGGAGCAGTGTCAGACTGTCTGGTCTTAGTTCACACTGTCTTAGTTTCAGACAGTGTTAGTAAATCTAGAGAAGCTGGAAAATTTAGCAACGTACAGATATCTGCCATTCCTTCATGAAGATGTTTAGTTCTGTTACAGCTTCTAATCTTCACCTTTATTTTCTTATTTTCTGTAGAATTTCAGATCCGTCACAAGAAACATTTAGATGAAAAAACGCAGAAACTTCTAGAAAACAAACCTCCAAAATGTGACCAGGGAGAGGAGAGTTTTCCATTCTCCACACGTTATGTCAACCTCATCATTGTCTCCACCAATCACTTCAGAGAACGCTCTGAGAATGAGCTGATAGAGACCGGGGTAAAACATGAGGAATACTTAAAGAAAAAACAAAATGAATTACTACGCATTTCCCTCAACAAACTGTTCCGCTGGTGCCACCGATCCAGACTTGTACCACGTGTGGTAATGGTGAACGGAGTGCCCGGTGTAGGGAAGACCACACTGATGCAGAAGGTTGTCTATGACTGGGTGAGGGGGGATCTCTATCAAAGATTCTCCTTTGTCTTTTTCTTCAAATTCCGAGACCTCAACAGACTGGATAAGGTTAGTCTGGAGGACATGATCCTTCATCAGTACCCATATCTGTATGAGCAGCTTGATAACATCTTACAGGAGCCAGAAAAACTTCTCTTTATATTTGATGGTTTAGATGAAAGCCTTCATACCATGGATTTCTCATCAGGTCACTTGTGCTGTAATCCTAAACAGCCCGAACCTTGTGGTCAGATTGTGGTTAGTTTGGTGAGAAGATCTCTTCTTGATGGTTGTTCTGTCCTAATGACCAGTCGCCCAACCAAACTAGCATCAATTGATTGTAATGTTTTCCAGAGAATAGCAGAAATCACTGGGTTTTTACCAGAAGAACGACGGATGTACTTTGAAAATTTCTTCCCCGACCCTGAACTGGGAGAAAAGGCTTTTAATTATGTGAAGCAGAATGACACCCTGTACACCTTCTGTTATATCCCGTCCTACTGCTGGATCATCTGTACTGTATTATCCAAGAGCTTCCAGCCAGCAAGTAGTGATCAGCCGGTGTCATTATTACCCAAAACCGTCACCCAGCTCTTTGCGATATTTGTCTCCAACATCCTGTCCAATCACAGCCTGCACAAAGGTGACGTCCAGAAGATACTGCAGTCCATCGGATGGATGGCAGAACATGGAGTCATGAATCACAGGATTATCTTTGATGAACGAGATCTGGATTGTTTCCATGTGGATAATAAGTCAAAGCTCTTATCAAGTTTTCTGATGGAATCGGAGGAACCTGTGTCCTATTCCTTCTTACATCTCACCGTTCAGGAATTCTTCTCTGCCTTGGTGCATTATGTGGATTATTCTCCTGAGAAGTTACAGAAATCACTAAATAAAGCCAAATCCTATCCTGATGGAAGAGGTGAGATATTCCTCCGTTTCCTGTGTGGTCTATCAGACGGCTCCACCAGGTCAATGCTAACTGGATACCTGGAGAGACGAGCAACTCAGACGTCTATAGATGTCATCACTTGGCTGAAGAACTTTATTCTAGAAGAAAAGAAGCCAATGGAAAGTAAGGACAACATGAGACGTCTTCTCAGTACATTCTTCTATCTGTATGAATCCCGGAATAAGGCTCTGGTGCTGGAATCATTACAATCACTCAGAAGTCTTGACCTTTCTGATGTTCGTATGTCGGCTCTAGACTGCACAGTGTTAGCGTTTATTCTGGACATCTGCACAAATATAGAAGAACTGAGACTAAATAACTGTTCCTTAGACACAGAAGGATTAGAAAGACTTGCTCCAGTATTACATAACCTGCAGAATCTGAGGTAAAATACTAATTATATTTCATCTTTCTGTAGTATTCAGAATCTGACTTACTGTACGTATTAGAGATGAGCGAACCCGTTTGTTACAAACTTTGCAAAATTTTGGCTGACAGACAAAAACCGGAACTTTTTCAGATTTGTTTCTGACAAATACAGTAAAACAGCACATAGCGCCATTTTACTGCACGTCAGCGGGGAAAAAGCACTAGGGAGGAGAAAGGGGTCTCACATGACTCTGATAGGAAGGGGGGCTTGCCCTGATTGGCTTCCAGGCCAACAGACCATCTGGATGAGCCAATCAGTGCTGCAGTAGGTAGGGAGGTGCCCTAGCAGAACAAGAAGAAGGTCGCTCTGTGTGGGGCTGTGAATGACGGTGGTTGGGTGTTAGTGTCAGGGACAATGAATAGTCACAAGCAAACTTGTATTCTACTGCCAGGGACAGAGAGGGAAAAGGATAGAACTACAAAGAAGAAGAATTGTGTTTGTACAAATGGGCCAGGCAGGCAGTGCTAGCAGAACTGCAACTGCTGCAAACCTCAAAAGCAGCTACTAGCAAGGACATTACTTTTATTTATTTTTCCATTTTAAGAGAAATACATTTGGGGAAGGGGGGGGGATAAGCATATATCAGCATGTTTTTCCATGAAATGGATAGACCGTCTAGAACCAGGGACAATCCTGTTTGTAGAGGGAGCGAAATTTGGTCGTCTTTGCTCCCTGGTCGCCATAACATCTATATCTGGAATTCCCATCTTCTGGGTGATCTGAAAAAATATCTTCTTACTGAGACTCCACTCGGCAGAATGTACTGCATTTTGGCTCAGCCCATCTGCTGCTATGTTCTCTTTTCCCCGAATGCGGACTGCTGTTAGGCTGTGGAGATAGTTTTCTGCCCAGACAAAGATTTGGCGACATTCTCTGGATAGAGACAGACTTCTAGTCCCTCCCTGCTAGTTTATATAATGCACTGCTGACAAGTTGTCCGACTGAACTAGTACATCTTTCTGAAGGACGGTAGACTGGAAATGACACAATGCTAACTTGATGGCCCTCAGTTCTTTCTTCCTCTTGAGACCATTCCCCTCCTACATGGGCACCCCAACCCCAATTTGATGCATCCGACGTGAGAACCACTGTTGATTGAGCTGTAAGAGATCTCCCTTTTTTCAGCAGAGGAATATTCAGCTACTGTCACGGACGTTCCTGCGACAGGAATATCAGAAAGTTCAGAAAGAACAGGTTGTAATGCTGTTTCAATAATTTTCTGTAAGGTCTTGTGGGTTGTAAGGAGCTGTGCATCCGTATCATGAGTTTCACCTTTGTCATGTAATTTTAGCTCAGAACTCTCCATCTCGACCTGCTGAGAAGCTGTCATTTGGTGTTTTTGAACAGCTATAGGTTGAGGTGAGGCTTTGTTGAGATATTCCTGTAAATCGTGCTGTGTTTTATGGGAGTTTGGCAGACCTGACAAGTGTGGTTTCCCAACTTTCACCATAATGGAAATTGGAAATGGAGCACAGGTGGAAGCAGATCAGGAACACTGTATGAAAAGCAGAGGGTCTGTTGTATACTCCCCAAATGAACAATTAATAGAACATTAATAGAGCTGAATCACCTTTAAGGCTATAAAAAATTGGGCCTAAGACCCCAAAAGTAGTCTGCCAGTGAGTCCCTTTATTTAAGCGTGGCAATGGTTGAGGGGGGTCCCGGTGCAGTTGGAGGCAGAAGAAAGGCGAAAGAACGTGCCACTATGTTCTGAAAAGAAAATGGCGCCTCTATGATGACTGGGGGGCATGTGGTAGGAGGCGCGCTGGGAAGATGTGGCTGGCACTCTCGTCTTGGAGAAGGGAGCTGTCCTTGTAGGAACGAGACTCACCGGACACGTTGTTCACTGATGACGCGAGGAGGTGCGGGTAAGTTCAGTCTCCCTTATTGCCGGTTGTCTCCCTATAAAGCTGCGCAATGTTCTGGAACTCCGCCAGTACCCCAGGGTGTGGATGCTGTGCAGAGTCACATCTTCTAGGCCCTGGGTGAATTTCGGGCCGATCGAGGAGCAGGACGTGTCAAAATGATCCCCGTCATCCAGGGAATATACCCTGACACAAAGAGGGTCCACAACTGTGGCCTCAGCCGTGAAAAAACTGAGGAGAAAGGAAGATGTCTCCCGGATCGAACTTGCTGTGCATCCGGTCTCCTCAAGTGCCAGGCCATGCCTCAGCCTACTTGATTTTCAAACGACCCCATAAAAAGGTTTGCGCATGATGGGGAAAATTTTTGTCCCCATTGCTGTACCCCTTTTCTGTAGTTAAATCATTCCATCATGTGTAAAAAAAAACACACGCAATAATGCAGACCTGCAATAATACGGTCGTGTGAATGGGGACTAAGGGAAAGGGCTGCCAAAATTACAAGGATGCATTACAAGGATCAGGCACTCCAATACACCCTTTATTACACATAAAGTATTCCATCAGACACACCCGTGAAAAATTATCATTGATGGCCTGCTGCTGACACTCTAAAACAATAGGGGTGACATTCTGCTGCTGCTGACACTCAAAAACAATAGGGGTGACACTCTGCTGCCGAGCTGACCGTCCAAAAAATTTAATGGACACATGGTGTGTGGATTGGGCACAATGGGGGTGTTTAAAACTGTGGCTTCATTGACAGCACGTAGGTCATCTACCATCCGGTACTGGATGGGTTTTGCCCTTCTCACTTTCCTTTTTCTCAGGGTACAAAAGAGTGTTTCACAAAGTCTCAGACTGTCTGACATATGGCATCTGACTGAGCCATACTCAAGGGATACTGCAAACAGGGCTTCCTTCTCATCTTCTGGGAGTACTGACACAAACGAGGACCAGGGAGTTTTATCACTAACGGCTAACCAACAAAGTTCCTGGTCATTGAGGGCACTTGTTAGTTTCACAGTGCCATCCTCCTGGTATGAGATGCTGGCACATACTTTTGAACGCAAGTCTGTACCCAGGAGGCAACAGGGCACAGTATCACTGACCAGCAACCAGGCAAGCACTTCTTGGTTAAGGGCAAATCTAAGGCTACTTTCACACTTGCGTTGTGGTTTTCCGGATCCGCTGCCCACCCCCATTACAGTGAATGAAGCTTGGCTCCGGCCCCACGCGTGCAGCTGCGGCAGCACGGATCCGGCTGGCCCCTTCACCCGCCGGATCCGTGCTGCCGCTAGTGTGAAACTAGCCTTACACAGATTAGTTCTTTTAAAAGGGGAGTTTACTACTTTCCCATCCACTCCTCCGCAAGGACGGGTGTCCGTGGAGATCAAGTCAGGGGAGGACATGTTTGCTGTGCACAACTCTTGGCTTCTCCAGTATCAATAAGGCTCAATTCACACATCCGTAGCATGTGTCCGCATCCGTTCCGCAAAATTGAATACACGGACAAGAAAAGGCATTTCTATTATAGATCCGCAATCACACACGGACATGTGAATGGAGCCTAAAAGACGGGACTACTTGTATCACCCAGGGATATAATTGGAGCCGGACTTTATTCTGCTAAGAATGTTTGAAGGCACAGCCAATACTGGATTGCCTGGTTCCTAATCTTGGTCTAACTTTCAGGCACCCTTTATTTTCCCTACATGCTTTTTCTCACTACTATGGATTTAGTTTACCATCGGGGGGCATGTCTATAGCTTTCTTTAGCTTGCTGATGTTCTTCACTGCCTGTCTACATTCTTTCTTACTACTTCTGCGGCATCTTATCTCAAGCTACAGTTTACCACAGGTGATACCATTTCCATCACAATGCCCTCTTTTTGTGATTCTAGCATGGGCAGGACACCCAGGACCAAGTACTTCACTTGACCTTGTATCAAATGTATCTTCACCCGGTTCCCCTTGACCTGGAGTCCTAAACATCTGCACCATCACAACAACCTGTTAGGAATCAAGATGAAGTTGCCTCCAAGTGCTGACTTAATACTAGTAAAGGGAAAAACATACAGGTTGTCATTTTATCTATTTAAACAATAATAACTAATTATAGGTATTTGTTTATCCTTTCTTTTACTAAGTTGAGTACTCTTTATGGTGCTACTTAGATCTATGTGCATTGGTTCCTACTTGTAGCCATATCACGGAGAATACCAGTAAATAAGATGGCCGCTGGGCAGGGACTGAAGTTCCCTCAGTTAAGATGGTCGTCAGGGAGGAAATCTCCTAAGTTAAGATGGCCTCCAGAGCAGAAATTGGGACGTAGGATGTGCCATCTTGTGTGATAACCGGATATAAAGAGGTGAGCCGTGGGCATGGTTTTGGTACTGACTTACTTCACAGGCCCACCCCTCTGAAGAGGGAGACTGAGGAGGCTGATGATATGGCGGGGGATGTGTCTGCTGGAGCGCGGCAGGGTCCTCCTGTGCCATCTTAGGGGCTCTGTTGGCGGCATGTAAAGATAATCATTTGTCTTTTCATCATACATTTCTGTCCAGACTAATTTCTTACAGTGCCTTGCGAAAGTATTCGCCCCCCTGGAACTTTTCAACCTTTTGCCACATTTCAGGCTTCAAACAAAAAGATATAACATTTTACATTTTTGGTGAAGAATCAACAAGTGGGTCACAATTTTGAAGTGCAACGAAATGTATTGGATCATTTAAACTTTTTTTGTAATAATAAAACTGAAAAGTTGTTCGTGCAAAATTATTCGTCCCATTTCCTTTCAGTCCAGAAGTTGATCTCTGATCTCTGAATGATCCAATGTTGTCCTAAATGACTGATGAAGATACAAAGAATCCAACTGTGTGTAATCAAGTCTCCGTATAAATGCACCTGCTCTGTGATAGTCTCAGGGTTCTGCATCATGAAGACCAAGGAACACACCAGGCAGGTCCCTGATACTGTTGTGGAGAAGTTTAAAGCCGGATTTGGATACCAAAAGATTTCCCAAGCTTTAAACATCCCAAGGAGCTCTGTGCAAGCGATCATATTGAAATGGAAGGAGTATCAGACCACTGCAAATCTACCAAAACCCGGCCGTCCCTCTAAACAAGAAGACTGATCAGAGATGCAGCCAAGAGGCCCATGATCACTCTGGATGAACTGCAGAGATCTACAGCTGAGGTGGGAGAGTCTGTCCACAGGACAACAATCAGTCCAACACTTCACAAATCTGCCCTTTATGGAAGAGTGGCAAGAAGAAGCCATTTCTCACAGATATCCATAAAAAGTCTGGTTTACAGTTTGCCACAAGCCCCTGGGAGACACCAAACGTGGAAGAAGGGGCTCTGCTCAGAGGAAACCAAAATCAGACTTTTTGGAAACAATGCAAAACGATATGTTTGGTGTAAAAGTGACACAGCTCATCCCCCCTGAACACACAATCCCCACTGTCAGACATGGTGGGGGCAGCATCAGGTTTTGGGCTTTTCATCAGCAGGGACAGGGAAGATGGTTAAAATTGATGGGAAGATGGATGGAGCCAAATACAGGACCATTCTGGATGAAAACCTGTTGGAGTCTGCAAAAGACCTGAGACTAGGACGGAGATTTATCTTCCAACAAGACAATGATCCCAAACATAAAGCAAAATCTACAATAGAATGGTTCAAAAATTACCGTATCCAGGTCTTAGAATGGCCGAGTCAAAGTCCAGACCTGAATCCAATGGAGAAGATGTGGAAAGAGCTGAAAACTGCTGTTCACAAACGTCTCCATCCAACCTCAAAGAGCTTCAGCTGTTTTTCAAGGAAGAATGGGCAAGAATTTCAGTCTCTAGATGTGCAAAACTGATAGAGACATCCCCCAAGAGACAGAGGCTGTAATCGCAGCAAAAGGTGGCGCAACAAAGTATTAATGCAAGGGGGCCGAATAATTTTGCACGCCCCACTTTTCAGTTTTATTATTACAAAAAAAGTTTAAATGATCCAATAAATTTCGTTCCACTTCACAATTGTGACCACTTGTTGTTGATTCTTCACCAAAAATTTTTAAATGTTTATCTTTTTGTTAGAAGCCTGAAATGTGGCAAAAGGTTGAAAAGTTCCAGGGGGCCGAATACTTTCGCAAGGCACTGTAATAATATTCTTGCTGATGCTCGCATCGCTTTTCATAATATCTAGAATAGAATGTTCTAAATTCAAGGCCGAATGTCCTGTGCTCACTCCTGTGCCAGAGAAAACACCTCCCTGTGATGATTTCTTTCATTCTCGACTTAACCCTGAATTTGGCCACATCATCACATCAGTAGAGCAGATTTCGCTTACAGTAAACTTGGCTGCGTGACCTTCCTACTAGTCAGATTTCTGTAACATGTAACAGACATGACATTCAATGTAAAACAGACAGACATAAAGAAACGTTTCCCATACATTAACACACACAAGTCTTTCAACTTATTTCTCTTGAGCCACCATCTGCGGGGCCGTCCGTTCTCCAGGTAACATCGACACTATGTTACCATCCATGTTTCAACTTTCCAGGATGGGACCGGGCAGACAATACACAGACAAACAACACGCCTGACAGGGGAGGGGTTACTCTCAATCAGACTCAGTTTTTTGACCCTGCGGCTATGCTTACCAGCGAGCTAGTCGTCCACGTCTGGTCCACTAGCTTATGCAGCCGTACGAGACCCGTGCAACCTTATCTGCTGATCACTCCGTCTGTATCTAGCTCTCTCATGAGCAACCAATACAGAAACTATGTGGTCCTCTGCCAGGTCAGCTTTTTCACTCTGCTTTTCCCTCACCTTTCAGTGCTTGAGGAACTGACGTAGAACAAGTGTCAATTGTTGTCAACTTTGACTTGCCTGTGACTGTAGAAGGTCTGACAGAGTGGCAAAGTGACATAATGTGGAGGTGGCAGCAACATCAGGAGACTACAGAGTGGTACGACGACAGTGTGGAGGTGGCAGTGGCAGCAGCAGCAGACTACAGAGTGGCAGATGACAGTGTGGAGGCAGCAGCATCAGGAGACCACAGAATGACACGACTATAGTGTGGAGGGAGCAGCAGTAGCATCAGGAGACCAAAGAGTGGTACGACGACAGAGATGGCAAGGGGAAAGTTCCCATCACAACTAATGTCTGTGCTCAAGGAATTGACATAGAACAAGTGTCAATTGTTCTATGGCCCCCACCGCACTAAACACCCCCTCTGATACCACACTACTGGTTGGGAAGGACAGCTTTTACAAAGCAAACTCGGCCAGTTGCGGACACAAATCCAGTTTGGCTTCCCAGTAGTCCAGCGGATCTTCAAAGACGGGTGGCAGGGTGCTGATGTCGAGCTGCTGCCACCATGCTGATGTGGCTGGGGGTGTCTGATGTCATTTGCGACTAAGTCGAAGACTGAGTCAACCTTTCAAGAACCACTAGTTTTTTGGTCAATACACAACCTCTAGATGACACCGGGAGCTCAGGCCTCTCAAAGTGACCCCTGCTGCCATGCCCCCTTACTCTGCTGCAACCTATGCCTGCGCCAGAAACATTTAGGCCTCTGCCACTCCCCTCTGCAGGGCCTGTCACTTCTCTGTCTAACATACTGATCAAATAAATAAATAGGAAATTAAAACGCTACAAAGCGCTGTAAATTTCCCCCTTCACCACATAATGGCTAATAAGTTTTTTCCATAACTAATAAACGATAGAAGGCTTTACAACATATAACTTTGGCGCTGTACGCCAAATAAAACTTTTTTTGCCACTAATACACACTACAAAGGGCTGTAATTTTCCCACTTCAGCACACAACGGGTAATAAGTTTTTTTTCCGCTGCTAATAAACGACAGAAGGCTTGACAACATGTAACTTCTGCGCTGGATGCCAAATAAAACTTTTTTTTGCAATACATGCTACAAAGGGCTGTAATTATCCCATTTCACCACACAACAGTTAATAAACCCTTTCTGTATTCCAACACTAAAACAACAAAAAAGGGCTTTACTATATGTATATGTGTATATATATATATGTAACTACAGCGCACAAGGGTTGTTAAGACCCCAATAATCGGAATTACAGAGGTATGATTTATTGCAAACCTGAAATTAGCAGCTGTATCATGGCAATTTTGAACCCCAGTCACTGCATCAAGGTGTAATAGGATTTTTCCTACTGCCCTGTCTCTAAACACTCCTATTGAACCCTGTCCTGCTTCAATACTTTCCTCCTTCACTACACTTCTATTGAGCAATATACAGTATATGTTAAGTTTTTCTACCACTTTCCCTAGCGCCTGCTGACGTCTCTCCCTGCACTAAGTTCACTGGAGAATGGCAGAATCCAAGACGGCTGAGGCTATTTATAGGGCTGTGACATCACAGGGCTGGCTGGCTGCTGATTGGCTGCATGCATGGCATTGTGGGTGATCCCTTGTTCCCACAGTTCCTTGCTCCATGTCCAAACACGTGCAGCTGACATTTTAGAGAAAAAAATGCTATTCGTTACCACGAATCGTCAGGAAATTCGGATTCAGTGCAAATCGAATAATTCCTGAAATTCTGGAAGAATTCCACTTCGTAAGCTTCAATTCGCTCATCTCTATTTGCTACATTCCAGTAAAACATTATGTACATGGTACAAAAAGAAACGATATACCACATTTAAGGAGTACAGCTATAGAAATACCATTTGACCTTAAAAGAAAAGTTGTGGGATCTTAATGTTGGAAAAGGTAAAGGGAGCCCCTATATTATGTTTGACCAATCTGGTTGACACAGGCAAGAGATATAAGTCTCCGAGCCCTCCCATCAAGTGTGTACATTTACCAATAAACCTTGACATTGAGGGTTATTTCTCAACAGCAGAAGATTGGAAAGGGATACCTCCCTTATTTCATCCGGGGATAGGTAGGAACCAGAACCACTTTTTGTGGAACCATTCGTTCCCACAATCGCTGGCCCTTTCAGACTCCACCACATCCATTAATAGATAATACTTTAGTTGTTGAATGATGTCTGACATGGTGGGTAAGGAAGGATCAAGCCAAGTATGGAATAGACAACGTTTAGCCACCAATAAGATGATAGGAAGAATAGGTGGTACACTCCCTGATTTTTGTGAGGAAGCACCAGTGGGTGAGAAAGAGTGGAATGAAAGCAGCAGTGGGGCTAGTTGGATCGGGCCAGACCAGATGCTATTCATGTAACCAATCACCTCATGCCAGAATATTTGAACCTTTGGAAAGGTCCATATCCCATGGAACAGATCAGAGCCTTCCTTACGGCATTTAGGACAGGCCATCAATCTGTCCAGGATTAGAGGGGGACTTTGGTATATTGAAACCATAGTAGGCCGAGAGGATTAATTTGAAATGTGTCTCCCTTCAATTCTCACTAATTACATGTTTGCGCACCTGGAACCACCCCTCTAGTATCCTTGGCCCAACCTCTGGTATTTTTAGAATGGAGGCCCAGTTAGGGAAGTTATACGGGGTTGGACCCTCACTAAATACATTCCTTATGGATTCATATATACTAGATAGTGACCGTTTCTGCCTGCCCAAGCCCAAGAAAGTGTGAAAGGGTTGGTCTCCTATCTCCTTAGAATAGTTACTGAGTCTAGCATGACAAAAAGCCCTAAGTTGAAGATACTGAAAACTCTGGTTCGGTGGCAGGCAGAAGACTTTTGATAGTTCCTCAAGAGTTTTCAATCTGGGTTCAGACTCATAGGGAACTTGCCCTACTCTTTTGATATCGGCTAGAAGCCACGGAGTGAAAAGTTTGCTCTGATGGCCCGCCTGGAATTCTACATGATGCCACACAGGAAGATACATGGAAATTCTAAGAGTGTTTAAACCTTCTGCGTAGTTCTTTCCATGCCCCAATTGTGTCACGTACAATTAACAAGCTTTTTAGATTCCAGGGTAGCGTCACCAATGAGGTGTGAGGTAGACTAGCTGGATCAAAGGGATGAGTGAGGGACTCGCTTTAAGTTCATAATTTGAATAGTAGTTAGAATGGTGTATCCAGTCTATAACATGTCTACATGTCTACCTAAGCAAACTATGTTGTAAGCTTAGACATTTGGAAAATTAATTCCTACCTGTTTTTTGGGCATCATCTTGGAAAGTGCTATACATGGCTTTTTACCCATCCACAAACATGTGGTAAATGCTGATTGAAGTCTATTAATATCTACATGACGCAAGATAAGGGAAATTGTCTGTAGGGGATATAGCAGTTTTGAGAAGCCAATCATTTTTATGAGATGGGCCCTGCCCAAAAGGTTTATGGGAGGGTGTCTCCAACTTTGGAGTTCATGTTCTATCTTGGACACTATTAGGGGGGAGAGTTTGTAAATGGAGTCAGCCATTTTCCCATTTTTATCCCTAGATATTTAATGAAAGAGGGGGCAATTTTAATGCCTGTATCCAATATGGCTGCTAAGGATTTAGGATCCAGTTTGCCTAGGTTCAGAAGCTCACATTTCTGAGGGTTAACCCTGAAACATGACAGTCACCCCAAACTTTTCAATATGTTGGAATATGTTGCACAGCTGGAGTGTAGGCTTAGACATGAATAATAGAAGGTCGTCCGCAAATCGGGCCGTTTTAACTACACAATTACCCAATTCCACCCCGTTAAACAAGTGGCCACTCTCTAGGTTCCTCGCTAAGGGTTCACTTGCTAAATTGAAAAGCAAAGATGACAGAGGACAGCCCTGCCTTGTCCCCTTCTGAAGGGGAAATGGATCTGAACAAAACCCGGAAATGGGATGGCTGCTCGTGGGGATGTATATAATTGTGCCAGGAATCCTTGAAAAGCTCCCGTGATTCCAAGTGCATCCAAAGTGAGGTCTAGCCACTGCCACCTAACGTTGTCGAATGCCTTTTCAGCGTCAAGGGCTATCAAGGCATCTTGGGAGTCCAGGAGTCGGCGTCTGGTTGTAACATCCAGGACTATAAGGACTTTGCGTATGTTAGATAGAGCTGCTTTACCCCTGACAAACCCTACCTGGGCAGGGCCAATGAGATTTGGTAGAGACACTGCCAGTCTATCAGCCATTATCTTTGAGATTATCTTGAGGTTTTGATTTATGAGAGAGAAAGCGACAATATTCTGGTTTAGGAGGGTCTTTATCAGGTTTTGGTATAACTATAATGTGCAGCATATTTGCAGCAGCAGGTATTTGATGACCATGGACCAAGGAGTAATAATAAGAGAGCAAAGAAGGGGCAATCTGATTCTTAGATAATTTATAAAAATCGGATGAGAAGCCATCTGGTCCTGGGGCTTTATGACTAGCTAAACTAGTAATAGCTCGTGATAGTTCCTCAATATTGATATCAGAATTTAGGACAGTTCTGTGTTCCTGACTTAACTTGGGTAGGTGAATATCATTCAAATATTTTTGTCCTTCTTGGCTATCAAACCCACCCTGGTCGGTATATAAAGAGGAATAAAAATCTCTGAGGAGATGGTTCCTGTTTTGGTAAGTAAGCTGGGGATCAGATTATGTTTTCTAGCACCTCTCACCAGATTTGCCAAGAGTCGCCCAGGTTTATTTCCAAAACGGCATAAGTCTGATTCCCATTTTGCCCTATATATATATATAGCTTCTTTCTTTTCTAACCACAGGTCGAACTGGGCTCTTTCTTTTTTCCATTTTTCTAGTGACTCATTGGAGGGTTGGGTTTGGAAATGTATATAAGCTTTTTGTAATGTGTCGTTGGATGACATATATTTATTTTGGACAACTTTTTTCAGGTGTGCTACATGAGCAATAATGTGGCCTCTAATAACAGCTTTGGCTTTCTCCCAGAAAAGCGCTGGCTCCCCCTTGTAGTTTTTATTTGTGATCTCGTAATCCTACCACCATTTCTGCAATTAAGTCTTAACGTTTTGATCCTGTACCAAAAACGAGGGAAAGCGCCATGTAAAAGACTCAGTGCTTGGGCAGTCATCCTCAAGTGTAAGCCTAACTGGAGCATGGTCGGAAATGATCATTTCCGACCATGCTTGATTCTGACACTTGTGAAATCAAAGCCTGATTGACAAATATATAGTCAATGCGGGACCATGATCTATGAGAAAAAGGTGTATTGTTTGCTATCTGGGTGTCTATACTTCCAAGAATCTATCATGCCGCTATCCACGGACAGAAACCTGAGCCCCTTATAATAAGACCTAGCTGTACCAGAGGGAACATGAGATTTAGTAGACTTGCAGTCTATCTCGGGGACCATAGTTGCATTAAAATCAACCCCAACTAGCTTCAACACCTGGCGGTCAAGTGCCACCATCTTGGAGACTGATCGGAGGAACTCCCTGTTGTCTCCATTTGGGCCATATACATTATAAATGGTAATATCACCCAGAGGCAGGCGCACCACGGCATGGACTACTCTCCCCTCAGAATCCACATCCTGAGATAGAAGCGTGAAGGCTAGATTCTTATGCAATAAGATAACTCCTGCTTTCCGGTTAACTGCAGGAGACCCTATAGCCTCCCCTACCCAAAACTTTTTCATACGGTGAAGGTCCGCAGTGGAAAGGTGTGTTTCCTGTAGGAGAACAATATCAGCTTTCAGCTTTTTGAGATGATGGAGCACCATGGACCGTTTCCAAGGAGAGAGCAGACCCTTAACCCCTTTCCGCCTAGCGCCGTACATGTACAGGTGGAGATCTCAGATCAAACTAAAGAATACTCTCCTTTCCTTCCCTGGACATGGCGGCCACCACTCTGGCTCTTCCTGCAGAGCAAAATTATGTTCTGGCACCAGCTATATCAGGACCTACACAGCACCTGTACCTGCAGAAGAGGCCATGAAGCCTCCTGTCCTCCAGGGCCGTAATCAGCACTTAATAGCACCGGACCTGTGGTTTTAACTAAGTTTCTGATTTTGTGTTGGGCCACTTTCATAGCCAACCTGGACCACACATGTTCCGTGAGTCGCAGAACATTTTACAAAATATTAAGAGGTGTGTAATATACTTACTGCTCCCTGACAAGTACTGAATGCAGATACACATGAAAACCTGGAATGTAAAGTAGATCCTCAGAATAAGAACAGAAACAGCAGTGAACGGATGAAGCAGAGAATTCCCTTAGTCAGGTGAGTCCTTGAGTGAAGAGCAAATTACATATATATAAAGACCAGAGAGCCATAAGAAAAAACCATCACAGAGAAGATATGGAACAGGACAACTCCCAGAAGATGATTGTATCTTCAAAATGGAGACCGGCTTACATATTGGACTGCTGGACATCTCTCTAACGCCCCCTCCCATAGTCATTCAACCCAGGGGTGGGATTCCAGTGTATAACAACAGGTTCCCACTACACACACATAAGACCCAACTGTTAAAAATCCTAAGGAGCAAAACTATGGAATGGAAGGGCTTGTCTCCAGCTGCCAGCCGGATCTGTAATTTTAAAAACTGGTTCTGTAGAACCTGAGGGAACTGGCTGAATCACATGCCTGATCTAACCTACAGAGAAGAAGATTCAGTTTTATCACTGTCCAGACTCGGGGAGGGAGGTAAAGGCTGTACTAATGTGTGCTCCACAATGGAAGCATTCATTAGTAACAGCCTATACAGTATAGGAAAATACTGGCAATTATTATTGCCGGTAGGAAAGAATTAGTGACATCGGCAGGGCCACTCATGCCGTAAAGTGAGGACCTTCCTCAGGGGTTCTGGATCTCTAGGACATGGACATATCATATAGCTGCCGCCATTCCTGACATCCACCACACACAAGAGGCGGCTTCTAGTGATGACATTTATGGATTTTACTAACAGCCGGGGACATTTTCTCTCCACATTCACAATCTACAGATTTTATACTAACGCTCTGTGGACGCCTCACCCACATCTCATCTTCTTATTCCTACAGTTTGTCTAGTAATCGTCTACCAGATACGTCCTGCATCCAGTTGGCATCTGTAATCAGGAATAACCAGTCCCTGAAGAAACTTGACCTGTCTCATAACCGTCTGTCTGGTCCTCA
Source organism: Rhinella marina (assembly GCA_900303285.1). NCBI lineage: Eukaryota > Metazoa > Chordata > Amphibia > Anura > Bufonidae > Rhinella > Rhinella marina. The sequence goes on along the minus strand of ONZH01024771.1, from coordinate 29,478 downwards.
CCTCAGTGACTTGATGGAGGCTCTGTCCAGTCCGGCCTGCAGGATAGAGGAATTAGAGTGAGTATAAGAGATGTGTACAGGACTGAGACATGTGGGGCACAAGTTATACATGGATTTTATACTATTTTACTTTCTGCACCATTGTTATAGCTGCCGCCATTCCTGACATCCACCACACACAAGAGGCGGCTTCTAGTGATGACATTTATGGATTTTACTAACAGCCGGGGATATTTTATCTCCACATTCACAATCTACAGATTTTATACTAACGCTCTGTGGACGCCTCACCCACATCTCATCTTCTTATTCTTACAGTTTGGCTGATAATAATCTACCAGACACGTCCTGCATCCAGTTGGCATCTGTAATAAGGAATAACCAGTCCCTGAAGACACTTGTCCTGTCTTCTAGCCGTCTGTCTGGTCCTCACCTCAGTGACTTGATGGAGGCTCTGTCCAGTCCGGCCTGCAGGATAGAGACATTACAGTGAGTATAAGAGATGTGTACAGGACTGAGACATGTGGGGCACAAGTTATACATGGATTTTATACTATTTTATGCTCCACACCATTGTTATGTCTATGAGATAAACTGCTGACTGCTCCTGATATGTGACGTCTCTACTAATGTCTGACTAATGCTCCAGGTCCAGTCCTGCAGGATAGAGACATTACAGTGAGTATAAGAGATGTGTACAGGACTGAGACATGTGGGGCACAAGTTATACATGGATTTTATACTATTTTATGCTCCACATCATTGTTATGTCTATGAGATAAACTGCTGACTGCTCCTGATATGTGACGTCTCTACTAATGTCTGACTAATGCTCCAGGTCCAGTCCTGCAGGATAGAGACATTACAGTGAGTATAAGAGATGTGTACAGGACTGAGACATGTGGGGCACAAGTTATACATGGATTTTATACTATTTTATGCTCCACACCATTGTTATGTCTATGAGATAAACTGCTGACTGCTCCAGATATGTGACGTCTCTACTAATGTCTGACTAATGCACCAGGTCCAGTTGTGAGGCCACAATCTGTATATAATAAGTGTCTTCTGTGACATCAGTTGTGGTAAATCCATTCTATAACCTGCAGCCTCCAGATGAAAGGGTCACAATCTGCAGCAGATTTATCGTCTTCTCTCCACATTACTGATAAATATTTTCCCTTTTACATTTTTTTCTTTCCCGACTTCTAAGAACCATAAAGTTTTTACTTTTCAGTTAACATAGCCATCTGAGGGCCTCATGCACTGCTGTATTTTGCGGTCTGTCTAGAGAAAAGCTCTATTCCTTGTTGTCCTTCAGCAGCAGCAACACCAATGGGGATTTCTGATCCTCCTGAATCCTTTCTGTCCTTTTGGAAGGAGTGTCTCTCTGGATCAGGAAGACTACAGGAGATGTTGGGAAGTTTTTATTTCATACTCTATAGTTTATGTATAAGGCTATGTTTGAGGAGCGTTATTCTGCTATTACTTGCAGTTTGGCAGCTAGCTGGTACCTCAGGAGGTTTCCACCTTCTCCCTGCAGGCGGCGGGTGCACGAGGGTTGTGCTCATGCGCGGTTACACAGGGAGAGGGGAGTTACTATTTAAACGCACCGCCCTTGTGTGGCGCCGCTCTGCCACGCTTTGCTGCTGCTCTGGTAAGGTAACTTCTTTCAGGTGTATGAGCCAGCGTTCCTTCTCTCTCTCTCTCTCTCTCCTTGGTGTTTGTCTTCTCTGGATGCAGTCTGCTTAATCTTACCTATGTTTGTTCTCCTGGCGGATAGTCTCTCTGCGCTCTATCTCAGCTGCTGTTCTCTTGGACGTGGGCTTCTTGGGACCGTAATGTTTCTAGGAAAAAATCTTTTGGGAAAAGAAAACCTGCAGATCTTGTAGTACACCCCTGCCAGATGGCAGTGAATATTATTTTTGCTCAGACTGCAGGGTGAAGGATTTTCCTGTAAAAGACCAGCCCCTTTCTAACAAAGATACGTTGATTTAGATGAAGGATTTTGTGCGTGACACCTTTGCACAACTAAAAGAGTCGGCTATATCTGAGAATGTGCAACCTTGTAACGGGGGAAGTGTTTGCGTCTCCGAGACAGCCAGGTTTTTTAGAAGAATATCAGATAATAGATGAAATCGAGACGTCTTCTTTTGAAGAAAGTAATCAAGAGTAAAATCTGTTTCCACTGCAGGAAATGTCTAAACTTTTTAAAATGTTAGATTCAGAAGGAGTAGTGCAAGGAGAAATAATAGGTGAAGATGGAGTCCCTACGAAGTCCAGAGCTTTTAGGGTTGATAGCATGGTGAAAAAACTGATGGCTAATGAATGGAAGACTCCTGATAAGGGACCTGTTTTCAATAGGAGATTTAAAACCATGTGTGTAGGGGTCCTGGCATTTTGTCCTGGCATTTCTAGTGAAGTTTCACACAGACTGTGATGCCTACTTTCAGCCACATGATGCCGCTGTTGCTTTGAGTTTAATGAAGGTTGTCCTAGAGGATGTAGGAGGAGCTGAAAGTTCCCGGGGGGCCTGTTGGTATGTGGGTCCTTTGCTGGTGTGAGTTGGGAAACAAGCTGCTGGTGGACAGAGAAATAGAGACCATACCTGTGAGTGTGACATGCAGCAGAGCTGAACTGGTATACATGTCTGTACCTGCAATCCAGAGAGAGAGAGAGAAGAGGAAATGCATTGGGACAAGCAAACTACAGCATCAGAAACCTGACTACATCTGCCTCCACGTACCAGACCAAGACAAGCAGCAACCTCATGGGAGAGTGTGACACTGCAGATCCCCAGCTACATACCGAACTGTGAGTGTGCATCGGTGCTAATCTGCATTAGGACATAGAGCAGGCTTCTTTAGCAGTTAGCGGGAGTCAGACAGGATTATAGTAGAGTAGCCTATATTCCTATACGCTCGCTGTCTGGAGCACATTTGGCGTATTGCATTTCAGGTACTTTTCCTGTAAACTTGTGTAAACCTGTTAACGCTGTTTTTGTCATTTGTCGATTGCACCCCTGGTGTATCGGCACAATACTGTTAATCTCATCTTCCGGCCTTTATATTTTGTTGTTTAATAAAACCGGTATTTGTTTCAGCCTCCTTGTCTGCTGTACCATATTTGAGTCCTGCCCTGCGGTCTCTTTCCCCTGTGACCGCTACAAGTGGCACTGCGAGCAGGGTACGGTCACAGAGATGGAGGCAGCTGAAGGCAATGTGCATGATGCTAATGCGAGTACCTCAGGCAATGGTGGAACCCCTGTAAGGGCCCTCCCTATGGGCACGTTGTTTAACTTGCTGCCCAAATTTGATGGCCAGAAACATTTCACTGTCAGACTGAGTGACAAGGTTACAGAGCGCTCCTAAGATTTACAATGTCAGCCCATAACTACAGCTGGAAATCGCTGTGGCCTCCCTAGAGGGTGAGGCCCAAAGAAATGTTTTGCAACCAGAAGCCACGCGCAATACTTTGAAAGAGTTAGTGTGATTTCTGGAAGAAATATACAGTGAAACAGCTAGACCTCCGGGCAAAGTTCTTTTACCGGATTCAGCGAGACGACGAAAGGGGTCTCACAATATGCGACGGCGCTACAGGATGTATTGGCTGAGGTACAAAAGAAAGAGACAGATGGAGTAACCGGCATGGGACCCGGATACTACGGGAACAATTTATTCTGGGACTCTGCAGCACTCCCCTGAGACAGGCATGAACGTGTTAGGGTGGACTCTACCCTAAACTTTCGGCAAATATTGACAGAGGCTGTGTCCCGAAGTAAAGCAGAAAGTTATACCTCCGGAGTGATACAGACCCAGACAGTCACAATCGTCGACCTGCAGAACTCCCTGAGTGTTATGCACGAGAAGTTGACAAGTGGAAAGGCGGATGGGGTCGTGCTATACCCCTGATGCTGCCTATCCGGCCTGACAACAAACCTATCAGGCTGCCCCGCTGGCTCCTACAGAAGAGCATCCTTAAGCAAGTCTACCATTCCACCAAGTTCCTCAATATCCTCCACCAAGGCCAGCCAGTCAAGTTCTAAGGGCACCTCCTGCATTAAGGCAAAGAGAATACCGTCAAGAGGCACAGTGTTGGTGTAACACCCCAGAGTAGTGTTACAACTCTGCGTAACCAGCTTCTATCTGTGTGCTACTCTGGAAATGTAATTCTGTGCATTAATGTCATCACCAGCATTAATATGTATTTTATGCAATGTTATGCAACTGTTTCCCATGTAATGTAACTGGTGTACCAGCAGGTGTCAGTTAATACTATGGCAGATTCAGATGTAGTTTTACCAGAATGGTACAGTCCTTAGTCCATTCTGACCCCCTCTTCCAACTTCCTGCAGTGAGGAGGAAATGACAGTTTAGTCAGAGAGTTGTCCCCTGTACCCTGATCAGGGAGGACATGTGCAGGACAGCAGAGCACCTTCAGCTCTGCTGTACCCTAAATACAGAGTAATATAGCCTGCAATAAGGCACAACAATACTCTCAAGGGAAGCCAGACTTAAGAGGTAACCTCAGCTTAGAACAGGAAGCCTGAAACCTAAATTTCCAAGCATCTGCCAAGTATAAGCAATAGCTGCACTTGCTGGACACCAAGTTGAATGATGAATCTAGTTATCTGCATTCAAAGATAAGTTAATAAAACTACGTTGGACCATTCATACAAGTCTGCGCATCATTCCCACCTGACGACCCTCAATTACTACTACTAGTAATTTTCTGCAGCCGGAGCCACCGCCTGGGGCCTGTTCGTCTCACGAGGTAGGAACACCGTGACAATCCCACCAAAGACTTGAGTGGCCTAAATACCCCTTGGCACTCCTACCACTGGGACATAAAGGGAAATCACCTTAGAGGGCCCTGGAGGGGGAAAGGGTCGCCCCTGTAGCAACCGCGGCACCCCGGGCACTGCATTTGTGGTGTGGAAATAAAGGACACTTCGCCAGAGGGTGTTGGAGTGATCCGTCTGGACACGCATAGCTGCCGTTAAACTTCTGGCCCCCCAATAGTGGGGCGCACCGCGGGGGAGGAGGAGAGCCAAGTTACCCAGCACAGCTCCGAACATCTGTTAGTGGATACCGGGTCACAGGTAATAACCATGCATGAGTCATACTTCAACCACTACTTTCAAGCGCTGGCCAAACCAGAGAGAGAGACATTGGTTCAGGTTACAGCGGCTAATCAGCAACAGATCCCTGTCACTGCTGGTACCCGAGATGTTCAAAGAGGATGCAACGGTGATAATGGGCATGAATATTCTGCGAGAATTGGACCAGATCATGTTAACTAAACGAATCGGGCTATTGGAAACAAGTCATTCCACACATACCCACTCAGAAAGCATTTTAGCTGGGCTGATCCTATTCTGTGGGATACAGAAAAGTGTCCCAGTACATCAGTCCGTGGGAACTATCCAAGCGCTGGGAATGGCTTCTCTCACCCTCCCTCCTGCTCGGGAGACTGTACGGACATTGCCTGTGGGAACCTTCCTCAGCCTTGAGGGAATGGAGGTGATCATTGAACTGGTGGGCCTAGGGGAGCTAGGCCAGGATGCCCTGGTGGCCCGGACACTGGCAGTGGTCCAGGATGGATAAGTACCCATAAAAGCCGTGAATGTGGGATACATAGAGGTCTCCTTGACACCAGGAGTGGAACTGGCTCGTGTGTACCTAGGGGATGCTGTTTGGACTCTGGCAGTTTCTGCCAGGGCAGAAGAGTCTCCGACCACACAGAATGGAATCGGAGAACCATCTTGGACCAAATGGAGATAGATGTGAAGGCTCTCAGTCCTGACTGTTTACGAGCAGTAGAAACCATGTTGTGGAAGAACCAGACTGCGTTTGCCCACCATGGCGATGATTTTGGCTGCACAGATGCTATCACGCATAAGATACTGACGGGGGACACTCCCCCAATTCGGGGGAGATATTGGCAGATTCCACCCAAGTTGTACCAGGAAGTGAAGACATTGTTGAAACAGATGATAGATTCAGGAGTTGTGCGGGGTAGCCAAAGTCCTTGGGCAGCCCCAGTGGTGCTTGTTAAGAAGAAGGACAGCACTATTCGATTTTGCGTGGATTACCGGCGGTTGAATGTGTGCACCGTGTGAGACTCATACCCTCTGTCTTGCATCGAGGAGTCTCTAGGGCGAGCTAAATACTTCTCCACCCTGGATCTAGCAAGCAGGTACTGGCAGGTACCGGTGGCAGAGCAGGACAGGACAAAGACAGCATTCATACTCCCCATGGGACTATTTGCATTCAACAGGATGCCATTAGGGTTGTCTAATACCCCGGGCATGCTCCAGCGGCTAATGGAGAAATGGCTGTCTAATGCCCCGGGCACGTTCCAGTGGCTAATGGAGAAAAGTCTGGGAGACCTGAATTTTGAAGCCACCCTAATATAGGTGGACGATATCATTGTGTACTATGCTACTTTTCAAGAACACCTGAACCAACTAGGGCAGGTACTCGAGTGACTGCCATCCCATGGCCTGAAGATAAAGCCAAAGAAGTGTCATCTCTTCAAGACCAAGGCCATACGGTGTCCAAAGACGCAGTGCTGCCGTCCCAAGACAAAGTGGCTGCAATACGGCAATGGCCAGAGCCCAGAATGCTGAGGGAGTTGAAGGCCTTCAAGATGCACACAAAAGAGTTATCGCCAATGCCAGTAGGTCCTTGCGGGATACGGAGTGAAACCCCCACAACTACAGTTTCGGCTTGAACTCCTGGCTCTGGTGTAGGCCATGACTGAGAAGTTTGCGGGGATATCTGGCAGGGGCCAAGCTCTTCATACGGACTGACAACAACCCCCTGGCCCATCTGGACACTGCCAAGCTAGGAGCCCTGGCACAATGTTGGGCAGCTCGCTTGCGAAGTATGATTTCTCGATTCGCTACTGTTCCGCTACAGAAAACAATAATGCCTATGGTCTGTCGAGAGACATTAGGAAGAACTAATGAAGAATGGGGCTGAATACAAGAGGAATACATGGGACTGTGGCAGGTGAAAGACTGGGTAACCCAGCAAAGGAAACCCAACAGAAAAGAAAGGGCTGACCTTGATGCTGAGATGAAGTCTATTCTACATCAATGGGACAGAGTACAAGTTCACTGAGCTGTTTTGTACCGCAAGTGGCAGCAGCCTGCTGATCTAGAGGCAAGGTGGCAGGTAGTAATTCCCAGAAGCATGGCATGGAAGATCATGAATTTGGAGCTCATTTTGGGCCAGTGAAGACCTACCAGTGGCTGCAGCATTATGTATATTGTCCTCTACAGGAGGCCGCAGTTGAGGGAGTTTGCCAACAGTGTAGAGTATGTGAACTCACTAAAAGCACGGAACAGAGGGCACCTGTACAGACCATACAGACCAAGTGACCGCTGGAAGTATTAATGATAGACTACCTCCTCGTGGGACAATCAGCCAGAGGTCCACAGTACAGCCTGATCATGATTGACTACTTCTCCAAGTTTGCAGTGGTCACCCCAACTCGGGACCAGACGGCTGAGTCCGCAGCATGGGTCGTCTGTCAAGACTTCATCCAAGTCTACGGGTGTCCGAAGCGGATTCACTCAGATCAAGGAGCATGCTTTCAGGGGAAAGTGATGGAGGAACTACACTGACTGTATGACATTGAAAGATCCAGGACAACCCCATATCATCCCCAAGGGAATGGAGCCTGTGAGCGCTTTAACCGGACTCTGCTTCAAATGCTGGGAATGCTAGAGGGAGACAAGAAAGCGTACTGGCCTGACTATCTGCCTGAATTAGTCTGTTCTATACCCCATACATGCTACTGTTCAGTAGAGCTGGTTGGGAAATCGTTGAATTGAATCTACAACAACCAGAGGATCTAATAGGACAATCTACCACCTCATGGGTGAAAGAACACCGTCAGCGGCTCCAGACCATCCGCCGGTTAGCAGGTCATTGGTTACAAGAAAGAACTCATACTGACCATCCTCCAATTCAGGAGGTCCTGCTGCAGCCTGGGGACTGGGTACTGGTGCGAGAAAAATGTCCCAGGGGCAAGTTTAGTGAGCGTTGGAAGGTACAGCCACACAAAGTGATCAAGAGAGTGTACCCCAATAGTCTGGTCTAGGAAGTACAGGTTGAAAATGAGGAGTTTGCCTCGATGACTCTACATAGGAATATGCTACAGCCATGCTGGTCTGAAGATCCCACACCTGCTCTCCTCCTCCTGTTCCTTCCCCAGAACGTATTATCACTGATGAAAATGATGGCGAACCTTTACTGACTCGCACTGAGGAGGAACCCTCAACTATATCCAAATCTCCTTTTGTAGTGGATGAACCCATGTTAGCAGCTCCCAGTGAGGATAGCCACGTCTTAACAGATGGTCAAGACCTCTGGCGATCCAGTAGGCTTACTGCAGGGGTTCCACTAAACAGGTACGCTGCCGATCAGTTCATTTGGTCCACCTGTATGTATTGTGGACAATGTTGTACTGCCATTTAGAGGTTGTATCTATCATTTCCTTCCTCATGGACTATATAGCAAGGCCGAGGACGGCCACTTTTAAGTGGGGAGGCATGTAGGGGTCAGCCCTACAAGTTATTCAAGTTATTTTGTCCTGGCATTTCTAGTGATAATGTTTCACACAGACTGTGCCTGTTGGTATGTGGGTCCCTTGCTGGTTTGAGCTGGGAAACAGGCTGCTGGTGGACAGAGAAATAGAGACCATAGTGTACCTGAGAGTGTGACACACAGCAGAGCTGAACTGGTATACATGCCTGTACCTGCAATCCAGAGAGAGAAGAGGCAATGCGTTGGGACAAGCGAGCTACAGCATCAGTGTTGGAGATAAAACAACTTACAGCTTAGTCCATTGCTATAATTGACTTCTGATGAATAGACTGCAGTTTATTGTTATGACACTAGATGTCGCTGTTACTAATGCTCACATGTAATCTCTCTATGCATTTCTATCATGTGTTTTATTTCCTGTACATTGAAGTGAACTCACTGATTTCTTTTTCCTTTCTGTGCCATTCACCATGTAAGGTGACCTTCAGTTATTGCATACACGTTCCAATAAACCCAGTTCCTGTTACTTGACAATGTCTGATCAAAACTGACTCTGCTTCACCCAGCAGCTGCATCTGCAACAGGTTATAGGCCCAATGACCGGATAAAGCCCAGTGACCAGGTGCGGCCCAGGCAGAACAAAGCCCCGAACGGGAGGTAGCGTGGCCGATGTGGAGATCGACATAAGGAAGCTTTCCAGAGACATATCCTGTAGACAAGTAAAACTGTTCATATATAAAGGAGGGAGAATGGCTGGAAACTCAGAGATTCAACTCTCAGTGGCAAAGCTGAACAATTACAATTATCAGCTATGGAAGTTTAAAGTGGAAATATGACCCGGTACTATATATATATATATATATATATATATATATATATATATATATATATAAATTGTAGATTCACACTGAAGGCATCAAAACTATGAATTAACACATGTGGAATTATATACTTAACAAAAAAGTGTGAAACAACTAAAAATATGTCTTATATTCTAGGTTCTTCAAAGTAGCCACCTTTTGCTTTTATTACTGCTTTGCACACTCTTGGCATTCTCTTGATGAGCTTCAAGAGGTAGTCACCTGAAATGGTTTCCACTTCACAGGTGTGCCCTGTCTGGTTTAATAAGTGAGATTTCTTGCCTTATAAATGGGGTTGGGACCATGAGTTGTGTTGGGCAGAAGTCAGGTGGATACACAGCTGATAGTCCTACTGAATAGACTGTTAGAATTTGTATTAAGGAAGAAAAAAGAAGCTAAGTAAAGAAAAACGAGTGGCCATCATTACTTTAAGAAATGAAGGTCAGTCAGTCCGAAAAATTGGGAAAAATTTTAAAGTGTCCCCAAGTGCAGTCGCAAAAGCCATCAAGTGCTACAAAGAAACTGGCTGACATGAGGACCGCCCCAGGAAATGAAGACCAAGAGTCACCTCTGCTGCGGAGGATAAGTTCATCCGAGTCACCAGCCTCAGAAATCGCAGGTTAACAGCAGCTCAGATTAGAGACCAGGTCAATGCCACACAGAGTTCTAGCAGCAGACACATCTCTACAACAACTGTTAGGAGGAGACTGTGCGCAGCAGGCCTTCATGGTGGAAACCACTGCTAAGGACAGGCAACAAGCAGAAGAGACTTGTTTGGGCTAAAGAACAAAAGGAATGGACATTAGACCAGTGGAAATCTGTGCTTTGGTCTGATGAGTCCAAATTTGAGATCTTTGGTTCCAACCACAGTGTCTTTGTGCGACGCAGAAACGGTGAACGGATGGACTCTACATGCCTGGTTCCCACCGTGAAGCATGGAGGAGGAGGTGTGATGGTGTGGGGGTGCTTTGCTGGTGACACTGTTGGGGATTTATACTGAACCAGCATGGCTACCACAGCATTTTGCAGCGGCATGCTATTCCATCCGGTTTGTGTATAGTTGGACCATCATTTATTTATCAACAGGACAATGACCCCAAACACACCTCCAGGCTGTGTAAGGGCTATTTGACCAAGAAGGAGAGTGATGGGGTGCTACGCCAGATGACCTGGCCTCCACAGTCACCAGACCTGAACCCAATCGAGATGGTTTGGGGTGAGCTGGACCGCAGAGTGAAGGCAAAAGGGCCAACAAGTGCTAAGCATCTCTGGGAACTCCTTCAAGACTGTTGGAATACCATTTCAGGTGACTACCTCTTGAAGCTCATCAAGAGAATGCCAAGAGTGTGCAAAGCAGTAATCAAAGCAAAAGGTGGCTACTTTGAAGAACCTAGAATATAAGACATATTTTCTGTAATTTCACACTTTTTTGTTAAGTATATAATTCCACATGTGTTAATTCATAGTTTTTATGCCTTCAGTGTGAATGTACAATTTTCATAGTCATGAAAATACAGAAAACTCTTTGAATGAGAAGGTGTGTCCAAACTTTTGGTCTGTACTGTACAACAAGCTTACAACAGCAATTACTCAAAAAGGGGACCTCTCCAGACAGATGACAACCTTCGAGACTATAGTAGCCCAACGGAAAGCACTAGATAAAGTACTTTCGAAATTGTACGACCTCATCCTCACTAGAAACATACCTCCGAAAAGAGCGTATATAAGTCTCTGGGAAAGGGATCTAGATATGGAGTTTTAATTGAAAGATGTTTCCTCGATCTATAAATATTCACATGGTCCTTCCACTTATATAAAGATGCAGGAAAATTCTTACAAGATTTTTACCCGTTGGTATGTGACGCCTATAAAGACCAACTTGTGGTTTCCCTCTATACCAGACACCTGCTGGAGATGGACAACACTACAGTAGTTTCTCAAGAGACAAAAGAATCCTTGAGGTGGTGGCTGGCATTGAGGAATGGCAGATCGTTCGCTCTCCCAACGTGGTCCGAGAAAACGACAGGCGCCTCGATATCAGGATGGGGTGCCCACATGCAAGGCCATGGCAACTGGTGGAACACTCTTTACCCTCCTACCTCAGAGAGATGAAGGCCGTATACAATGCGCTCCGATCGTTTCACTCCTCCCTTCGGGGACAAGCAGTCAGAATAAAGTCGGACAATGTCACAACAGTCTCGTACATCAATCGTTAGGGAATTAACAAATCCTTAACTCTCCTCAAGGAGGTGGGACAGATTTTTTATGGGCAAAACCCAACGTACCACAGATTACAGCTGTACATATCAGGGGGAAAGACAATATTCTAGCAGACAAACTAAGTCGCAATCTGCCCCTCCCGGAAGAGTGGTCTAAAGACCAGGAAGTCTTTGTCCATCTAACCAGGCTATGGGGTTTCCCCCAAATAGACTTGATGGCTACACGGACCAATGCCAAGGTAGCCCAGTTTTGTACCCTGTTCAAGAAGGACAATCTTTGGACACTGGATGCCCTGTCAATTCCATGGCACATCAAGGTAGCCTATGTGTTTCCTCCCATTCTCATTATCCCAAAGGTCTTACAGAAGATCAAATGAGACCAGGTATCGACAATACTTGTGTGCCAATACTGTCCCAAACATGGTTCACATCTCTGTTGTTGATGAGCCGCAACACCTTCTGGAAACTTCCAGAAATCCCTCACCTGGTGTCCCAGGGCAGCAGATGCTGCCCACATCTGAGCCATCTACAACTGACAGCCTGGAAGTTGATGCTCCTTTTTAAACAAGGAGGGTTTTCCAGAAGCAGTAGTGAACACCCTATTACAGTCTAGAACACAGGCCACAAATAAGGTATACCTTAGGGTTAAAAAAAAGTGTTTGTCACATGGTGTAATAGAAATAATGAAGCTGCAGATCACCCTTCGGTTCAAGATATTTTGAATTTTCTTCAGCAGCGGTTTGATAAAAGCCTAAAACCCGGAACTATTACAGTTCAAATCTCAGCCTTATCAGCTATACTGGATATGAAGTTGGCACATGAGCCTCTGGTGCAAAGATTTGTGAAGGCGATACTAAGAATTAGGCCACAAGTCATAGACTCAGTTCCGAAATGGGACCTTTCTATTGACTGGACCAGCTGTGTGTCAACCCTTTCAAGCCACTAGAGGATGCGATATCAGTTTTCTTTCTCTCAAGGTCTGTTTCCTGGTGGCTATTACTTCAGCGAAACGCGTCCGAGAAATATAGGCTTTATCATACATTGAACCCTACATGATTTTCCTACAGGACAAAGTAGTACTGAGAACATTGCCCTATTTTCAGCCCAAGGTCCTCTGAGGAAGAGAAGAAACTCCATTCTTTGGATCTCGGCAGAACTTTAAAAATGTATATTGAATGCACCAGGCACTTCAGATAAACAGACCATCTGTTTGTATCCCCTTCTAGAAGATCCAAGAGGAAAGAATTAACAAGGGGTTCTTTGTCCAGATGGATAAGAGAGGCGATTACCTACTTTTATGAGCAGAAGGGTCTGGAGGTTCCAAAAGCCATAAAAGCACATTCAACCAGGGCTATGACCACTTCATGGGCTGAAAAAAGTGACATTCCAATAGACCAAATCTGCAGAATGGCATCCTGGAACTCATCCAACACGTTTGTACGGCACTATAGGCTTGACATGCGCGAGGCAGGGGAGGCGGCCTTCGGCAGAGTGGTAATACACTCCGTGATATAAATGCCCTCCCTAGAGCGGATTAATTGCTAAATCCCCATTGGTGTTGCTGCTGCTGAAGGACGACAAGGAAAGTGTAATTATGACCTACCGTAATTTCTCTTTTCTTTAGTCCAAATCAGAAGCACATATTTCCCTCCCAATAAAATGGTTTTGCTTGGAAACAGACCTTGTAGCCTGATCAAATATGTGCACAAAAAGCTTCCATTTTTCATGTATAGTAGGTATAATACCACTGTAATCCAGAATAATCCTTAATTCTTGGTTCTATTATTAGCATTAATAAAGCCCTAAACTGGCGGTAAATCAGTCAAAGTTCTGAATAAGCACAGGCCTCTCCATAACTTCAGCGTATCCAGCGCCAGTTCTAAATGTAAGACTGCTTCCTAGTTGCTGAAACAGACCTAGAAAATGGTGAATGAGACGAGTCTGCTGGCCCTTTCCCCGACTAAAGTAATACCAAATACATACACTATACTGCTCTGTAATACCAAACACATCCTCTATACACTGTACTGCTCTGTAATACCAAACAGGTCCTCTAAACACTGTACTGCACTGTAATACCAAACACATCCGCTATACACTGTACTGCTCTGTAATACCAAACACGTCCTCTAAACACTGTACTGCACTGTAATACCAAACACATCCACTATACACTGTACTGCTCTGTAATACCAAGCACATCCGCTATACACTGTACTGCTCTGTAATACCAAACACATCCTCTATACACTGTACTGCACTGTAATACCAAACACATCCTCTATACACTGTACTGCACTGTAATACCAAACACACCCTCTATACACTGTACTGCAATGTAATACCGAACACATCCTCTATACACTGTACTGCACTGTAATACCAAACACATCCTCTATACACTGTACTGTACTGTAATACCAAACACATCCTCTATACACTCTACTGCTCTGTAATACCAAACACATCCTCTATACACTGTAGTGCTCTGTAATACCAAACACATCCTCTATACACTGTACTGCTCTGTAATACCAAACACATCCTCTATACACTGAAATGTACTGTAATACCAAACACATCCTCTATACACTGTACTGCTCTGTAATACCAAACACATCCGCTATACACTGTACTGCTCTGTAATACCAAACACATCCGCTATACACTGTACTGCTCTGTAATACCAAACACATCCTCTATACACTGTACTGCACTGTAATACCAAACACGTCCTCTAAACACTGTACTGCACTGTAATACCAAACACATCCGCTATACACTGTACTGCTCTGTAATACCAAACACATCCGCTATACACTGTACTGCACTGTAATACCAAACACATCCTCTATACACTGTACTGCTCTGTAATACCAAACACGTCCTCTAAACACTGTACTGCTCTGTAATACCAAACACGTCCGCTATACACTGTACTGCTCTGTAATACCAAACACATCCTCTATACACTGTAGTGCTCTGTAATACCAAACACATCCTCTATACACTGTACTGCTCTGTAATACCAAACACATCCTCTATACACTGAAATGTACTGTAATACCAAACACATCCTCTATACACTGTACTGCTCTGTAATACCAAACACATCCGCTATACACTGTACTGCTCTGTAATACCAAACACATCCGCTATACACTGTACTGCTCTGTAATACCAAACACATCCTCTATACACTGTACTGCACTGTAATACCAAACACGTCCTCTAAACACTGTACTGCACTGTAATACCAAACACATCCGCTATACACTGTACTGCTCTGTAATACCAAACACATCCGCTATACACTGTACTGCACTGTAATACCAAACACATCCTCTATACACTGTACTGCTCTGTAATACCAAACACGTCCTCTAAACACTGTACTGCTCTGTAATACCAAACACGTCCGCTATACACTGTACTGCTCTGTAATACCAAACACATCCTCTATACACTGTACTGCTCTGTAATACCAAACACATCCTCTATACACTGTACTGCTCTGTAATACCAAACACATCCGCTATACACACATTACTACTATGTGATTGGTGATCTGTGAGGAGCTCCCAGCTTTCTCCTGAGCTCTGGTGAGTACAGTGCCAGGAGTCGGACCCCCACAGATCTCATACTCATGACCTGTCCTGAGGTTAGGACATCAATATCCAGTTCCGGGATAACCCCTTTAAGTTCTTCAACAGACCCCTATATGATAACATGAAGGTTTTGATGATCCCTTTAATGGGAGCAGTGACCCCTCCCCGGATTACACACAGGTAAGTGCTCCAGGACTGACCTCATCAGAACCTGCATTGTGCTTCACATGGAGGAGGTGGAATATGTCCTGAAAGTCTGAAACATCTGGAGGGACAGGAAGGACACATCTGCTTCTATGGTTATACCGAGCTGTAATATGTACATGTACCGCCATAGAGCGCTCATCTCTGTCTGTACTACATTACAGCTGGATGGCGGTATTATTACTGATGACCCCGGCTGTAATTTACTGCTCGTTATCAATAAGTAATAATCAATACCAGCAGAATCCAGAGGAACCTGAATGTAGTGTAATGTCTACTAATAATCCATCCCCCAAATAACTGACTGAGCGAGGACAGAGCCACGTGTGTCCTGTAATAATGTGAGGAGGAGAACGGGGGCCACAGGGGCCACAATAGTGGGAGGAGAATGCAGGCTACGGGGGCCACAGTAGAGGGTGGAGGAACGAGAATGGAGCAACAGATGGTGGACAATTAAGATCACAGGGACCACAATAGATGATGGAGGAAGGAGAATGGAGGACACAGGGGCCACAGACTGAGGGCCACAATAGATTGAGAAAGGAGAGGTCTCAGCAGCTGGTCACGCTGACACAAGTTCCTCCATCAGCTTTATGACTATTGTACATTCATGTGCCGCCATCATCACTGATTTATGACATGCCATAAAGTGAGGACCTTCCTAGGACATGGACATATCATATCACTGCCGCCATTCCTGACATCACAACACACAAGAGGCGGCTTCTAGTGATGACATTTATGGATTATACTAACGCTCTGTGGACGCCTCACCCACATCTCATCTTCTTATTCTTACAGTTTGGCTGGTAATGGTCTAACAGACACGTCCTGCATCCAGTTGGCATCTGTAATAAGGAATAACCAGTCCCTGAAGAAACTTGACCTGTCTAGTAACCGTCTGTCTGGTCCTCACCTCAGTGACTTGATGGAGGCTCTGTCCAGTCCGGCCTGCAGGATAGAAGAATTAGAGTGAGTATAAGAGATGTGTACAGGACTGAGACATGTGGGGCACAAGTTATACATGGATTTTATACTATTTTATGCTCCACACCATTGTTATGTCTATGAGATAAACTGCTGACTGCTCCTGATATGTGACGTCTCTACTAATGTTTTACATTTTACTCAGTTTCTTCATTTGGCTCATGATTTTTACATCACAACACACTAGTGACATCGCTCCTCACTGTATATGTGTAAGTCCTAAGGCAGGCATGCTCAACCTGCGGCCCTCAAGCTGTTGCAAAACTACAACTCCCAGCATTCCGAGACAACCTGCAGCTATCAGCCTGCAGCCGGGCATGGTGGGAGTTGTTTTGCAACAGCTGGAGGGCTAAGGGATAAGAGATGTGTACAGGACTGAGACATGTGGGGCACAAGTTATACATGAATTTTATACTATTTTATACTCCACACCATTGTTATGTCTATGAGATAAACTGCTGACTGCTCCTTGATATGTGACGTCTCTACTAATGTCTGACTAATGCTCCAGGTCCAGTCCTGCAGGATACAGACATTACTGTGAGTATAAGAGATGTGTACAGGACTGAGACATGTGGGGCACAAGTTATACATGGATTTTATACTATTTTATGCTCCACACCATTGTTATGTCTATGAGATAAACTGCTGACTGCTCCTGATATGTGACGTCTCTACTAATGTCTGACTAATGCTCCAGGTCCAGTCCTGCAGGATAGAGACATTACTGTGAGTATAAGAGATGTGTACAGGACTGAGACATGTGGGGCACAAGTTATACATGGATTTTATACTATTTTATGCTCCACACCATTGTTATATCTATGAGATAAACTGCTGACTGCTCCTTGATATGTGACGTCTCTACTAATGTCTGACTAATGCAGGGCTTCTGAAGACTGGTTTTATACTGTCTGCATCAAAAGTTCTGTTGAGCTGGACTTACAGTATAATGTGCTGCCCTTAAAGGGTTTATTCACAATGAGAACATGGCTGCCCTCTTCCAGAAACAGCACCCCTCCTTCCACAGATTGTGTCTGGTATCACTGAAGTGAAGAGAGCCGCAATACCACACACAACCTTTGCACAGGGGTGGCGCAGTTTCTGGAAGAAAATCAGAATGTTTTTCCTTTAATACCAGAGAGTTGTGTCTGACAGGACGAGCGGTCCCTGTATTTTCTATCTCACATTACATTCTCCTCAGTTTCCATCATTTGGCCCATGATTCTTACATCACAGCACACCAGTGACATCACTCCTCACTGTATATGTGTAAGGTCTGAGGGATTATCAGCAGAAAGTCACCAAATAAAGGGATCTAAAGGATTATAATTCTAGGTATAATAACTGACAGCCTGATAGGCCTGATGATAAGTAAGATGTCCCATCACATAGAAGAGTAGACGTGGCAGTAGGCTGTCATCTGTAACCTGAAGTATATAAAAACATCGGATCACATTGCAATCTGCCGGCGGCCCGTGTGACTGCACTGTCATTAGCCGTGGCCAGCAGGAGCGGTCAGGCAGTAATACTAGCGCTCTGCTACAAGCGTGTATTACATTGAAGAAGTTGAAATGCGTCAGGGAGTGCTTTTTCTTATATACGACTTTTAGCAATGGTATACTGGAATTTGTATGTGTAAAATATACAGACACACATTTTTTTTTATTTTAGAACTGTAGGTATTTATTTTTCCTATATTTTCTATAGCAGGTTTTTTTCTTTGTAAAATATATAAATGCACGCAAAAATGTAAAAAAAAAAACAAAAAAACTTAAAATGTGCAACTTTCCCGAAGATGAATACTGTAGGCGAATAACATAAAAAAGTCCCTTTGAAGGTTCTTGTAGCGTTTTGGCGCTGTAGATTTTTCTAGCAGTACAGTGGTATAGAACCAGCAATAGAAAAATAGGCACCAAAATCCACAATGCGCTCCAGTCTTCTGAAGTCTTGTGGTGGCCCAGCCAGCAGATGAAATAAATAGCCTCCACTTTCAGGGTACAGGCGTACGGGAACGGTTCTAGAAATGTTGTCTTTTAAAACTTTTTGCTAGAAAAATTTAGGAAATATATATATTTTTTTTATAATTTTCAGTTTACTCTTAAATATGTATTATTTTAATATTGTATCCATCATTTAATTAAAGAGGACCTCTCCCCGCTCTTGACATGCCTGTTTTAATAGCTCCATGCATTCCCCATGTACTAACAATTCTGGAGCATCTATTCTTATGTCTGTATGTTGTGCCATTCCTTTATTATTTACACTAGAAGTTATGAATGAATTGCTATTTGTCTTCAGTAAAGGAACAGAGGGGAGGTGACCTGTTGGGGGTGTGTCCCTGCACAGACTGACTCTAGCCAATCAGTGTAGTCATGTTCAGACTGTGCAGATACACTCCCCCCAACTTGTTACCTCCCCTCTGTACCCTTACTGCAGACTGCTAGCAATTCATTCATAACTTCTAGTGCAAATAATAAAGGAATGGCACAACATACAGACATAAGAATAGATGTTCCAGAATTGTTATTACATGGGGAATGCATGAATGTATTAAAACAAGCATGTCAGGAGCGGGGAGAGGTCCTCTTTAATGGCACAAAAGAAAGGTTTAAGGTGTCCCGAGAAGAATAATATCAGATACATGTGGGCCGGCTCAGAAATGAATCAGGTATTTGCAGTTAGATAGACGCAATGCTACAACTGATAAACTGGCCTGGTAAGGAAGGGGTTAAACACTCCAGTAATGAAGGGGTTAACACATCAGCTGGATGAAAACGCAATCAGTAATGTCCTTCATGTCTGAGAAGAGCAGCGCTATCACTAATACCTGCCTCTCCTCCTGTATAACACATAATGGGAGCAGTGACCCCTCCCCGGATTACACACAGGTAAGTGTTCCAGGACTGACCTCATCAGAACCTGCATTGTGCTTCACATGGAGGAGGTGGAATATGTCCTGAAAGTCTGAGACATCTGGAGGGACAGGAAGGACACATCTGCTTCTATGGTTATACCGAGCTGTAATATGTACATGTACCGCCATAGAGCGCTTATCTCTGCCTGTACTACATTACAGCTGGATGGCGGTATTATTACTGATGACCCGTCTGTAATTTACTGCTCGTTATCAATAAGTAATAATCAATACCAGCAGTATCCAGAGGAACCTGAATGTAGTGTAATATCTACTAATAATCCATCTCCCAAATAACTGACTGAGCGAGGACAGAGCCACGTGTGTCCTGTGATAATGTGAGGAGGAGAATGGATGCCACAGGGACCATAATAGATGGATGAGAAAGAGGAATGGAGGCCACAGGGGCCACAATAGATGGTGGACATATCTTATACCTTCCACCATTCCTGACATCCACCACACACAAGAGATGACTTCTAGTGATTACATTAATGTTGCAGAGTATGGTATCTGGGTGCAGCAGAGTCAGTTTAGATCAGACATTGTGGAGTAACATGAACTGGGTTTATTGGAACATGAATGCAATAACTGAAGGTCACCTTCCATGGTGAATGGCACAGACAGAAAAAAGAAATCAGTGAGTTCACATCAATGTACAGGAAATACAACACATCATAGATAAGCATAGAGAGACTACATGTAAGCATTAGTAACAGCGATAGTGTCATAACAATAAACTGCAGTCAATCCAGCAGTAGACTAAACTGTACGTTGTTGTATCTCCAACAATTTGTGGAGATACAACAGCCGTGGAAATTTTCTCTCCACATTCACAATCTACAGATTTTATACTAACGCTCTGTAGACGCCTCACCCACATCTCATCTTTTTATTCTTACAGTTTGCGTCTCAATGATCTAACAGACACTTCCTGCATCCTGTTGGCATCTGGAATAAGGAATAACCAGTCCCTGAAGATACTTCACCTGTCTAATAACAGTCTGTCTGGTCCTCACTTCAGTGACTTGATGGAGGCTCTGTCCAGTCCGGCCTGCAGGATAGAGACATTACAGTGAGTATAAGAGATGTGTACAGGACTGAGACATGTGGGGCACAAGTTATACATGGATTTTATACTATTTTATGCTCCACACCATTGTTATGTCTATGAGATAAACTGCTGACTGCTCCTGATATGTGACGTCTCTACTAATGTCTGACTAATGCACCAGGTCCAGTCCTGCAGGATACAGACATTACTGTGAGTATAAGAGATGTGTACAGGACTGAGACATGTGGGGCACAAGTTATACATGGATTTTATACTATTTTATGCTCCACACCATTGTTATGTCTATGAGATAAACTGCTGACTGCTCCTGATATGTGACATCTCTACTAATGTCTGACTAATGCTCCAGGTCCAGTCCTGCAGGATACAGACATGATCACAGAGAAATCTGTGGCGGTGTCCTGTACAGAATCTGCAGGTAATAGCGGGGGATCTGGGGCAGATACTACACGGTATTCCTCTAATACAGATGAGGCTGTGGGATCCGGGAATCTCCTCTCTAAACACTCACCATGTCCCGGTGTATACACTGACATCACTTACTGTACGTGATAGGAATGTCCATCATTGTTATAATAAATCCACAGATCTGCCTGAGAGATGAGATGGTGAGATGGAGGGGCTCTGTCTGCAGAAATACAGAGACTCCCGCTGGTAATTCCCCTCTTTCTCTATACACGTCAGTACAGAGGCCGGAGAGGTGAGGACAGCGATGTGCTTCTGAATACTGGTTTTATACCGTCTGCATCAAAAGTTCTGTGGAGCTGGACTTATAATGTGCTGCCCACGATGACAACATGGCTGCCCTGTTCCAGAAACAGCGAAACAGCCCCCCCCCCCCCCCGAGGTTGTGTCTGGTATCATAATAGAAAAAGGATGTAGCAGCACTAACGAATCTGTACTTTCTATGCTAACTTTCTATGCCCACGTTGTTGAGTTCCAGTCCGCAGTACTCCCAAATCTTCAGAATAAGCTTAAAGGGGTTATCCCATGAATAATGTAAAAAATGAAAATCAGACACTATATAGTACATGACAATACCTTTCTAACAAAGCTAGAACCAGCCCTGTACCTCACATGGATCCAGAGATCTCACCATTCATTGCTTTGCTACATTTATATCAGACTGACAGCTTAAGGGGAGTGTCTTTTCTGCTGCAGCTCAGGAGGTGTGTCTCAGCTCTCCCTATCACAGCTCAGGAGGCGTGTCTCAGCTCTCCCTATCACAGATCAGGGGGCGTGTCTCAGCTCTCCCTATCACAGCTCAGGGAGCCTGTCTCAGTTCTCCCTATCACAGCTCAGGTGGTGTGTCTCAGCTCTCCCTATCACAGCTCAGTGGGCGTGTCTCAGCTCTCCCTATCACAGCTCAGGGGGCGTGTTCAGCTCTCCTATCACAGCTCAGGGGGCATGTCTCAGCTCTCCCTATCACAGCTCAGGGGGTGTGTTCCTCAGCTCCTCCCTATCACAGCTCAGTGGGCGTGTCTCAGCTCTCCCTATCACAGCTCAGTGGGCGTGTCTCAGCTCTCCTATCACAGCTCAGGGTGTGTGTCTGAGCTCTCCCTATCACAGCTCAGGGTGTGTGTCTGAGTTCTCCCTATCACAGCTCAGTGGGCGTGTCTCAGCTCTCCCTATCACAGCTCAGGAGGCGTGTCTCAGCTCTCCCTATCACAGCTCAGGAGGCGTGTCTCAGCTCTCCCTATCACAGCTCAGGAGGCGTGTCTCAGCTCTCCCTATCACAGCTCAGGAGACGTGTCTCAGCTCTCCCTATCACAGCTCAGGGGGCAGTTGAAAGATAAAACTGAGCACGTGCGGCCATCTCAGTGAGCAGGTCAAAGAAATAAGAAATTAAGTGGTCTTATACAGATATATTTTATTGAATAACTCAGTAGCTATACAGAATTTTTAATTACCTGCAATTACAAGAGTATTTAGATCCAGATGCTGGTTTGAAAACTGTAGAATATTTTTCGTGGGACAACCCCTTTAATACAACCGCAGCACTCCCAGGTCTTCAATCAATGCTGGTTTAGTCACAAAAAAAATGCGACGTTTCAACTTAACTGGTCTTTCTCAAGCAAACAAGTGTAGTGTATATACATGAATACATATACGCTCCTAATTGGTCACATGACAACTATGCAAATTACAGGTAATTCATTAGCATATGGAGAGAACAATAAATGTCAACAAATAAAATTCTCATATTATCCCTCTTTGTGTCATCATTCACAAGTAGTAAGCGAATATTAATAAAGTAAACTTACAGACAGGCTGCTCCTTAGGGTATAGCTCCTCTGATTATACCTCCATCTATGGAAAAAAGTGTGCTAAACAGCCAGCTCATAACCTGGAGAGGCCGGGAGCACATGTACCTAGATCCTTCAGGCCCAGCGTGCTACTGCGCCTGCAACTACTCAGTGCAGCATCTCCACTGAGCCCGGTGTTTGGTAGACGCCAGTGCATATGCGCCCCTTGCTACTCCGTGCGCTGCGCTAGGTAATCCCTACCAGCAATCTATTACTTTATACAGTACGACAGGCGCCTGCCCGTCCATAGATAATTTATTTGTCTCTATGATCAATGCACATAGAAAGTGATATATAAGTTGTAGGATTGGTAGATAGTATAAAGCATTATCTAAAGGAGAACACCATTAGGAATAGTAAATTTAATAGATTTAGTACATCATAAACCTGTTAAATCATTTAAGATTAAAGGGGATCTAATGTAATCACAGTCATGTGATCACCATGTGTGGGAGGAGTTATGGAAGCACATGAGGCTCTATGTAGGACTGACTGCTTAATGTATGGAGCTTGTGTGTAAAGCAGAGCTATGCAAGTGTAATCAGCCTGGTATAGAGCTTTCTGTATGTAATGTGCGTATAGTATATATAGTAGTGCTATCTGTGTAATGGGCATGTAGTACAGCTGTGTATGCAATGTGGGTATAGTAAATCTGTGTATCTCTGCCTGGACTACATTACAGCTGGATGGCGGTATTATTACTGATGACCCTATTACTGCTCGTTATCAATAAGTAATAATCAATACCAGCAGAATCCAGAGGAACCGGAATGTAGTGTAATGTCTACTAATAATCCATCCCCCAAATAACTGACTGAGCGAGGACAGAGCCACGTGTGTCCTATAATAATGTGAGGAGGAGAACGGGGGCCACAGGGGCCACAATAGAGGGTGGAGGAAGGAAAATGGGGGCCACAGGGGCCACAATAGATGGTGGAGGAAGGAGAATGGAGGCCACAGGGGCCATAATAGATGGTGGAGGAAGGAGAATGGGGGCCACAGGGGCCACAATAGATGGTGGAGTAAGGAGAATGGAGGCCACAGGGGCCACAATAGATAATGGAGGAAGGAGAATAGGGGCCACAATAGAGGGTAGAGGGAGAATGGAGGCCACAACTGATGGTGAAGGAAGGAGAATGGAGGCCACAGGGGTCACAATAGTGGAGGAAGGAGAATGGAGGCCACAGGGGTCACAATAGTGAAGGAAGGAGAATGGGGGCCACAGGGGCCACAGACTGAGAGCCACAGTAGATGGTGGAGGAAGGAAAGCTCTCAGCCACTGATGATACTGACACAAGTTCCTCCATCAGATTTATGACTATTGTACATTCATGTGCCGCCATCATCACTGATTTATGACATGCTGTAAAGTGAGGACCTTCCTCAGGGTTCTGGATCTCTAGGACATGGACATATCATATAGCTGCCACCATTCCTGACATCACCACACACAAGAGGCGGCTTCTAGTGATGACATTTATGGATTTTACTAACAGCCGGGGACATTTTCTCTCCACATTCACAATCTACAGATTTAATACTAACGCTCTGTGGACGCCTCACCCACATCTCATCTTCTTATTCCTACAGTTTGTCTAATAATAAACTACCAGACACGTCCTGCATCCAGATGGCATCTGTAATAAGGAATAACCAGTCCCTGAAGAAACTTCACCTGTCTAATAACCATCTGTCTGGTCCTCACTTCAGTGACTTGATGGAGGCTCTGTCCAGTCCGGCCTGCAGGATAGAGGAATTACAGTGAGTATAAGAGATGTGTACAGGACTGAGACATGTGGGGCACAAGTTATACATGGATTTTATACTATTTTATGCTCCACACCATTGTTATGTCTATGAGATAAACTGCTGACTGCTCCTGATATGTGACGTCTCTACTAATGTCTGACTAATGCTCCAGGTCCAGTCCTGCAGGATAGAGACATTACAGTGAGTATAAGAGATGTGTACAGGACTGAGACATGTGGGGCACAAGTTATACATGGATTTTATACTATTTTATGCTCCACACCATTGTTATGTCTATGAGATAAACTGCTGACTGCTCCTGATATGTGACGTCTCTACTAATGTCTGACTAATGCACCAGGTCCAGTCCTGCAGGATAGAGACATTACAGTGAGTATAAGAGATGTGTACAGGACTGAGACATGTGGGGCACAAGTTATACATGGATTTTATACTATTTTATGCTCCACACCATTGTTATGTCTATGAGATAAACTGCTGACTGCTCCTGATATGTGACGTCTCTACTAATGTCTGACTAATGCACCAGGTCCAGTCCTGCAGGATAGAGACATTACAGTGAGTATAAGAGATGTGTACAGGACTGAGACATGTGGGGCACAAGTTATACATGGATTTTATACTATTTTATGCTCCACACCATTGTTATGTCTATGAGATAAACTGCTGACTGCTCCTTGATATGTGACATCTCTACTAATGTCTGACTAAGGCTAGGGCTACACGGCGACAGTTGTCACACGACAGCCGTCGCAGCCTGATCCCGGAGTAGTGGGGATCCCATACAGATGAATGGCATGCTGCGGCAGTCGCAAGAAATCCATCCATGTTGGATTTCTTGCGACTGCTGCAGCATGCCATTCATCTGTATGGGATCCCCACTACTCCGGGATCAGGCTGCGACGGCTGTCGTGCGCGCCGTGTAGCCCTAGCCTAATGCACCAGGTCCAGTCCTGCAGGATAGAGACATGATCACAGAGAAATCTGTGGCGGTGTCCTGTACAGAAACAGCGCCCCCCCCCCCCGTCCACAGGTTGTGTCTGGTATTACAGTTTAGGATTCCTGAAGTGAATAGATCGGACCCACAATACCGCACACAACCTTTACACAGG
The DNA here is from genome assembly GCA_900303285.1 of Rhinella marina. NCBI lineage: Eukaryota > Metazoa > Chordata > Amphibia > Anura > Bufonidae > Rhinella > Rhinella marina. The sequence continues at coordinate 3,862 of ONZH01024771.1, read as the reverse complement.
GGTGGCGCAGTTTCTGGAAGAAAATCAGAATGTTTTTCCTTTAATACCAGAGAGTTGTGTCTGACAGGACGAGCGGTCCCTGTATTTTCTACCTCACATTACATTCTCCTCAGTTTCCTCATTTGGCCCATGATTCTTACATCACAGCACACCAGTGACATCGCTCCTCACTGTATATGTGTAAGGTCTGAGGGATTATCAGCAGAAAGTCACCAAATAAAGGGATCTATGTATAATGACTGACAGCTGCACAGGTCCATCTCCTCCTGATGATGGCGCTAGACCTGATGATAGGTAAGATGTCCCATCACATAGAAGAGTGGCCGCTGTCTATAGAAATGACTGACAGCCGCACAGGTCCATCTCCTCCTGATGATGGCGCTAGACCTGATGATAGATAAGATGTCCCATCACATAGAAGACTGGCCGCTGTCTATAGAAATGACTGACAGCCGCACAGGTCCATCTCCTCCTGATGATGGCGCTAGACCTGATGATAGGTAAGATGTCCCATCACATAGAAGAGTGGCCGCTGTCTATAGAAATGACTGACAGCCGCACAGGTCCATCTCCTCCTGATGATGGCGCTAGACCTGATGATAGGTAAGATGTCCCATCACATAGAAGAGTGGCCGCTGTCTATAGAAATGACTGACAGCCGCACAGGTCCATCTCCTCCTGATGATGGCGCTAGACCTGATGATAGGTAAGATGTCCCATCACATAGAAGAGTGGCCGCTGTGTATAGAAATGACTGACAGCCGCACAGGTCCATCTCCTCCTGATGATGGCGCTAGACCTGATGATAGGTAAGATGTCCCATCACATAGAAGACTGGCCGCTGTCTATAGAAATGACTGACAGCCGCACAGGTCCATCTCCTCCTGATGATGGCGCTAGACCTGATGATAGGTAAGATGTCCCATCACATAGAAGACTGGCCGCTGTCTATAGAAATGACTGACAGCCGCACAGGTCCATCTCCTCCTGATGATGGCGCTAGACCTGATGATAGGTAAGATGTCCCATCACATAGAAGACTGGCCGCTGTCTATAGAAATGACTGACAGCCGCACAGGTCCATCTCCTCCTGATGATGGCGCTAGACCTGATGATAGGTAAGATGTCCCATCACATAGAAGAGTGGCCGCTGTCTATAGAAATGACTGACAGCCGCACAGGTCCATCTCCTCCTGATGATGGCGCTAGACCTGATGATAGGTAAGATGTCCCATCACATAGAAGAGTGGCCGCTGTCTATAGAAATGACTGACAGCCGCACAGGTCCATCTCCTCCTGATGATGGCACTAGACCTGATGATAGGTAAGATGTCCCATCACATAGAAGAGTGGCCGCTGTCTATAGAAATGACTGACAGCCGCACAGGTCCATCTCCTCCTGATGATGGCGCTAGACCTGATGATAGGTAAGATGTCCCATCACATAGAAGACTGGCCGCTCTCTATAGAAATGACTGACAGCCGCACAGGTCCATCTCCTCCTGATGATGGCGCTAGACCTGATGATAGGTAAGATGTCCCATCACATAGAAGAGTGGCCGCTGTCTATAGAAATGACTGACAGCCGCACAGGTCCATCTCCTCCTGATGATGGCACTAGACCTGATGATAGGTAAGATGTCCCATCACATAGAAGACTGGCCGCTGTCTATAGAAATGACTGACAGCCGCACAGGTCCATCTCCTCCTGATGATGGCGCTAGACCTGATGATAGGTAAGATGTCCCATCACATAGAAGACTGACCGCTGTCTATAGAAATGACTGACAGCCGCACAGGTACATCTCCTCCTGATGATGGCGCTAGACCTGATGATAGGTAAGATGTCCCATCACATAGAAGACTGGCCGCTCTCTATAGAAATGACTGACAGCCGCACAGGTCCATCTCCTCCTGATGATGGCGCTAGACCTGATGATAGGTAAGATGTCCCATCACATGGAAGAGGTTCTGCGGCGGTAGGCTCTCATCTGTAACCCAATGTATACAAGAGTCGGGTTACATTGCGATCTGCCAGTGGCCCGTGTGACTGCGCTGTCATTAACTGTGACCAGCGGGAGCGGTCAGGCAGTAATACACGCTTATAGCATTCCTCTACAATCGTGTATTACATTGAAGAAGTTGAAAGCCGGCAGGGAGAGCTTTTTCTTATATACAAGCACCACCTGCTGGCTTTAAAATGAAACGTCAGCCTGCTGGCTGGAAATTAACCTCTTCCTACCTTGACTGTGGCAGAAAGGGGTTAATTTACTTAAAAAAGTACATAAAAAAGTAAATAAAAAATAAATTATAAAAAAAAAAAAAATGATAAAAAAAGTTAATTAAAAAAAAGAAATTAAAAATTGTAAAAGACTAAGGCAATAGTTACTAGTATTAGCAGTAGTAATGAGACAACATACACACCCGTACAAACATCCGCCCCTTTTTTGTTCATAAAAAATAGAATAATAAATATATGTTTATCATATTTCTATATATTTAGTAGATTTAGTAATAGTATAGTGGAATTTGTATGTGTAATATATACAAACAGACACACATTTGTTTATTTTAAAACTCTAGGTATTTACTTTTCATATATTTTTTATAGCAGGTTTTTTTCTGCGTAAAATATACAAACACACACAAAGATGTAACAAAAAAACAAAAACCCTTAAAATTTCCAAATTTCCCCAAAATGAATAGCTGAGACGAATAACGTAAAAAAGTCCCTTTGAAGGTTCTTGTAGAAGATTTTTCTGGCAGTACGGTGCTATAGAACCCGTCCGGCGGCAGTAGGAGATGAGCTCTTCGATTGTGGAAGCGTTCATCTCCATTTTCATCTGTATCACCATCCTCAGGACAGCGATACAGTTGATTGCTTGGGTAGGACAGGGGAGAGGCGTTTCCCTACCTAGTGCCTGCAGCCTATCAGAGGCCGGCTCAGTCAGTGCGATGAGGTCATCACGCCGCCTGAGCCGAACAGCGCGGGATACACAGGCCGGAAGAGGCCTGCATCGCATCGCTGAAAGGCTCATGGGTAAGTATAAGTGGTTATTTTTTTTTTTTTTTTTTTTTTTAATAACGCTACGCTTACTTGCCCACTATGAGGGGGCATTTTTATCTATACTAGGAGACATTATACTGGCACACATGGGGAAAGGAGCACACTTGGATTATACTATGGAGGACCTTATACTGGCACACATCGGGGGGAAAGGAGCACTATGGAGGACCTTATACTGGCACACATCGGAAAGGGAGACTAGGAGGACCTTATACTGGCACACATCGGGGGGAAAGGAGCACTATGTGGAGGACCTTATACTTGGCACACATCGGGGGGGAAAGGAGTAACTATGGGGACCTTATACTGGAACACATGGGGGGGAAAGGAGTACTATGGGGGACCTTTATACTGGCACACATCGGGGGAAAGGAGTACTATGGGGGACCCTTATACTGGCACACATTCGGGGGAAAGGAGTACTATGGGGGACCTTATACTGGAACACATCGGGGGAAAGGAGCACTATGGGGGACCTTATATGGCACACATCGGGGGGGAAAGGAGCACTATGGAGGACCTTATACTGGACACACATCGGGGGGAAAGGAGCACTATGGGGGACCTTATACTGGGCACATCGGGGGGGGAAAGGAGCACTATGGAGGACCTTATACTGGCACACATGGGGGGAAGGAGCACTATGGAGGACCTTATACTGCACAGCACTGGGGGGGGAAAGGAGCACTTATGGAGGACCTTATACTGCACACATGGGGGGGAAAGGAGCACTATGGAGGACCTTATACTGGCACACATCGGGGGGAAAGGAGTACTATGGGGGACCTTATACTG